>JAXCLQ010000006.1:11750014-11779803 GCA_035584115.1 Cedrela odorata | reverse complement strand
ATTATTTAATTATTTAACTAAATTATTTATCAAATATTATTTAAAATCAATTCATAATTACATAAATGATTATTATTTTAATTTATAAAATTGAAAATAATAAATAAAAATATGTATAATCTATTCTTTAATAATTTATTTCATACCTCCTCTTATACAATTAATCATATTTAATCGTTAACTATAATTTTTTGTAAAAGTAATTATTGATGTAATTAAAAAAAAGAAAAAGAAAATTGTAAAGACAAAGTGCCTACTAATTGACACAAACAATAATACTAATAATAATATAAAATTTTAGAAACATTATAAAATTTAAGACAACTCATTATTATCAAAATGAACGAATTTTTTAATTTTAGATAAATTTACCCTCATATGATCATTTACTTTTAATTTAACAAAACACAAATTAAAAAAATCTCATTTTGTCTCAACTCGAAAACCACCACCTTCAAGCGAATGTTGTAAAAACAATGAGTTTCTTACCGATTTTTGTATTATATCATGAATAAATATATACACGTGTTTATTTATTTATTTATTACTTTGATTTCATTAATTTTTTAGAAAATTAGTGAAATGGTTTGTTGGCTGCCGAAATTAAGCGCCATTGCCACTTAATTTTATATTAAATAAATTTTTTAAATTAAATTCTACAAAATTTTATTTAATTTTATATTAAATGAATTTTTTTTAAAAAAAATAAAATTTTATTTTTATTTATGTAAATAGGTAAATTTCATAGAAATAGGTCACTTTCAAAGTATGCAAATATGTCTATTTAATTTAGGTTTAATATAATTTATGTTTCATGTAAAATTTTTATTTTATTGTCTTATAATTAACAATGGACTTTGTGTACAATTTTAAACGGTTAAAATGGCAGATCAGCCACAGCTAAAGATTGGGACAGACAAGCACTTTAATGCCGAGCCAACCTCAATATCACAATATGGAGTGATTGATCAAATTAGAAGGTAGTTAATTGTAGTACAAGTCGAGGTTCATTATAACATTCCAAATCCGAAAATGTTATCACCAGGTAATAGATCCCATCGTCATCATAAACATTTGACAAACCCTACTATAACGACTTGACTTTAATAACCAAATATGACATCTATGCACACATGCAGCTCTAAAATAGGTTTTTTGCCTGAAACCATACATACATATATATAAATCAACTATATCAAAGTTTACACACATTCAAATTAAATTATTAGAAAAACAAATAAATATTCTAAAATAAATCTTATTAGGAAAATCTACTGAACTGAAGTAAAAGTAAATCATATTCAAACTCTGCCACATTTAAATATATTTTCTAAAACTGAAAACATCAATACACTACGCCCAAGAATATATCATTCGGTCATTCAAATATACTATGCCCAGGAATGGGTTATCCAATCATTATAAAGGAGAAGAACCAGGAGTGTTTCCCTGATTCTCCCATCTACGATCCATGTACGTTGTTAAATATTATGTATCTGGGAGGGTCCATAAAAATAAAACAACATCTCAAATATATTATTTAAAATACTTTTTATCAAAACTAAGTATTAAAAAAAAAACATAGTAAATCTTGTTTTTCTTAAAGACTAAATTTCAACATCAATTCTCAAAACGCTCTCTCAAAACTCATGCTGAATCATTATAACATCATGAAGTCATAAAATTTAATAAATAAGTTATATCAAACTAAAACAGTAAATCATATCAAGATTCGATCACAAGTATAAAAATCAACAAATCTCATAAAACCTATGCAAATCTTTAAAACTTGTCATTTCCTTATCAATAATAATCTCAAATACTTTTTCAAAGAAAAACCAATAAAGAGAGTAAGTATTCCACTCATAAATTTAGAATATGGCCAACAAAATTATGGTGGCGTCAACGATAGATCCCATCGTCGATCTACAAACGAACATTTTCGTTAGAATAATGGCTTTTTATAACTATACAGCATAAGCAAACAAGAAGTTATTCATGAATTATCATCTTCATTGATAAATTGGGTATCTAGGATCTCTACGGATTTTATGGAATCCGATTTGAAGTTATGAAAGTTAAGAAATTACCAAAACAATTTCAACCCTTTAATATGCAAGTTTATTGAATATACACTAACTTCAAAAATTCATTACGATCATTTGGTATGGAATTTAGAGCTGAAATTTTTGCAGGACTTGCTCCTATGTGTCTAGTTTCTACACGTTTTCACGATTCTTGATTTTGTTATATAAAACTCAAGTTATGGCTAAATTAGTAATTGTTGTGCAGGGGATTTTATTTTAGATCTCACTATCGAATTAACAAGTTCAAAAATTCATTGCCATCACATGCAATTATGAAAAATTCTAAAATTTAATTAACTTATACTTTGTTATGTGCAGTTTATGTGGGATTTTACGGTTCCTGATTTCAATTCCTATAACTCAAGTTATGTTCGAATCTTTAAGTAATACGCAACTAAAATAGTATCAGGTTATTATGCAGGACTGCCAATTTCCAAATATCACTGCACATTTAAGTTGAAATGAAAAAATCTAAATTTTTACTATGTTATTTCTTGTTATATCTAGTTTACGTAGAATTTTACAGTTTATTAAATGGATGTCTACAACTCAAGTTACAGGTCATTCTTTACACCATGTTCAGAAAAAATTTGGCAATATGCATGTTAAATATAAGTGAGCCAATTCTACTCTAATGCAACCCTGCACAACCAAGCCTTAAATTGCCACACTCCATCCTATTAAATGACCATTTCCATGCACCAACATATGTCCAACACAAGCCATGCAAGTTTTTACATTATTTCTATATCCAACACACGCACATTAAGCCACCATTACTACAAACATAACACATCACTCATTGCACCAATTCACAACAACTAATCCACACATCAATTACACCACTACCCACACATTATCAATTCATCAAACATCATAAATACTTGCTGCCTTATAGTGGTCTAAAATTCCTTCCATAACCAGCCATCATCCATGCATTTTTCATGCATGTTTACACCAACAATCATAACTACAACAACAACACATTTCCACCATCATCAACACATCAATCTCAACATCAATTTAGTTCATCAAATTTAGTGTTTTTTAATATTTTGCCATCACAATTCATTCATCATTCATGGCTTCCATTTATCTTAACAACATTCAAATAGCATCAATTACAATATATATAAGTTACCACATCAAAACCTAACTTTTCCATAACTTAAGTCAACATTTACTCACCTTAATCAATTTTTCTTTTTGCTCCAAGGCTTCCTCAAGTTTGCCTTCACTCTTTATCGCCTCTCTTAATTTAATTCAAGCTTGATTTGGTTGATTTCTTCCACCCTTATTCCACGGCAACTAGCTTGATAAAAATGCCCAATTTTATTTCCTTTCTCTTTTAATATTTCCCATTTATTAATAATAAAAAGAATAGAGATTCTAGCTTACTTACATATGTTTATTATTTCTTATGGCCACATGGCCTATTTTCATTTGTACACTTTGCTTGCCATAACACCATTCAATTCTCTCATTAATACACCAAACACACATAGTCGGCCACTTGTCCCCCAAAATTACTAAATTCTATTTAATTAAATATAATTTTAATTCATTAATTAATTACGTAAACTTAGCCCAATATACATATTATTTGGCTTTATTTAATTTTTACCCATTTTAATGCATAACAAAGGCCCATTAAGCCCAATTCCATGTACCAATCATTAGCCCAACAAAATAAATCTCATTTTTCATTTTATTATTATTATTTATTTATTTTTATTTATTTAATTATTATTATTATTTTTTAGCCATTACCGAAAATTTCGGTCATTACATCCATGCAAGTGGCAGTAACAATGAGATGTGGTTCATTGTTGGCAACCGGACCATTCGCTTCTCACACATTGATTTCGACTTGATCACCAAGTCATGAGCAGTGATGACTATGGCGTATTTACATGCAAATATATCAAGTACACATGTTTGAGGTGGTTATAAAATTTTACCTTCGAATATGGGTCATTTTTTAGGTTCAAGATAACGCTTGATTTGTATGATGGACACTTACATTGATATTATTTAGTTGTTGTGTTGCAATATTTTTTTATGTTAAATTAAATTGTATTATAGTATTTTTTTTGTTCAACTAAATGTTAATTATTAGTGAAAAAATGAGTGAATCACACCAATAATTTGTTTAATAATTAGATAATCACAAATATTATTTAAATTTGAAAAAAAAAATGATAGATTCATTAAGTAATTTGTAGCACTTATAGATAATTTTTTTTTAAAATATAAATTATTTGCATATATTACTTAATAACACAACTTTTGTGCTAGTTGATAATGCAGATTTCATATAATGGAAAGTGAAATGGAGTAATTAGCAATTATAAAATTCATCATCTAATTGATGAAAGACATCCCATCTAATATATAGTATTACTCTACATTTATTTATTAAAGTTTCAATCATATACAAATAAGTTTTGTGAATTATATTATTATTATTTATTTAAAAATTAAGAAAATTTATATATCCAATGGAATAAGGTTATTTCAAAAATTTTAATCTCATTAAAATATTATTATTTTTGTTATGAAATGAACAAATAAAAAACACACATACAATTAAATTATTTTATAATATATCATAATTATTTTATATAGTCAGGGTAATTTCCAATCTTAAGATTTTATATTTTGTTTATTTCATAAAAAATATAAGATTATTTTAAAAAAATTCCTAGTAAAAACTATATTTTGAACGTTATAACCAACATCAGCAAAAGCGAGATACGTAAGATTGCTTTTCGGGCACACAACCGCTACGAACGGGGGAAGTGAATCTACGATCGTCACATGAACTGTGTGGAATTGCTCCTCAAGGACCATAGACATGGATATATGCACATTTTAAAACTTTAAACAATTTAAACAATGCATTAATATATATAAGTACACATACCTTAAATGTTGATGTCCGGATCAAACTATTTGTTAGCTTTTAGACATGTCACACATACCAGGTTGATTATGATAGGTTCTGGTTATTCAGATTTGTGTTTGGAAACTTAAAAAAAGTTTTCTACTCGTAGAAAACTTCTAGTTCTTTTAGAAGAGAAGGAAATTGATGAAACACCTTTCACCATTTTCCTTTTCTTCTTTTCTCTCTCTATTCTTTTCTTTCTTCTATTTTTTCATTTTATTTAAAACAAGATCTCACCTTATTCATTAATAGAGTTCACAACAAAGAGGGAGAAGAAGAAGCATAGTGTTTTGGTTTTTCAATTCTCAAATTGTGTGTTCCAAAACCCACGTTGCTTTCTTTCATCCACACTCTTTGTTCAAAACAAAAATAATAGATTACATATGGCAACAAGCTAATGGATGGATTCCAAAATCTAATTAAATTTCATTAACTCATTTAATGAAATAAAAATATCTTAATATATATTATATTAATCAAATTAATATATATGTTGATGCAACAAAAATCCTTTTTTGGATTATGTGCACTAGCAACGATCTTCCTCTTCCTTGGACGTTTTCCAACCTACAACCATAACGAAATCTTATGGGTAAAAGTTGGTTGTTCAGTGAAAACCCTCTAATGTTTAAGTCAAGGTTTTACTTATGAATGTTTTAGGGAGAGAGAATTAAAGGAGAAAGAGAATGTATATATGCTTTAAAGTAATTTTTTCATCACGCGTACCTGGTAGCCATTAGTCTCCTTTTATAGACATGAGTCTCTCAAAGTTAGTAGAATTCTATAAAATCTGGAAATAATAATCCCAATTGTATTTAGATTCCAAGAATCACGGGAATTCTATTTTGTAAGCATCGGTTTTCCAGAATTTATGAGATCTTAAGTCATTCTTACAGAATATGTCTATTATGCTAAGAATTCTTATTATGAAATAATCCAGAGACAATTTAGGAAGGAAACGAATCTTTCACAAATACATAACTATAACGAGGTCTTAGGAGTTTTTGTTTGAAACTCCTTTATTCATCTGAGATGAGCGCAAGTGTTGCATGTCTGAGACTTTTATAAGCTGTGGCTGAGACCTTTATAAGCTGGTCTCAAAATGGGCTTGACCCAAGATCTTCAACATGACCTTAAGATGTCTCAACTCTTTGAGAAAGCTAAGGCTTCCCTTACTGCTTAGATAGCTCTTTTTCGAGGCGCAAAGTCTTAAAATGCTATTAGTCCCTCTATGCTAGGTTGTTTTGGGCCTATAGCCCTTTAAGCCTTACTTGTACTCTAGGCTATATTATATATCCAATGTCAAGCCTCCTAATTTTAGTTAAAAATAATTATTTTTTGACAAAAACTAAAGGTACCTATCTCAAAAGGTGCGTCGACTCGTCACACTTAAATACTCAACTTGAAGTCCATCTGTTTCCAACACGTGGTGAATTGTGACTAGATCTAAGGATTGCGACACTTTGGCCCCTAGAGATTTTACTATCCCTAATGATGGCCGCCCACCTTCTCATAAATAAGAGATATCCCCTTAGCTTTTATTCTAACGTGGCATCATCTTATCTCTTATTCTGTAACGTGCTTCGATGGTTGGGGTTCCTTCACTCCTTTAAATACCTTTCTCTCTTACTTTTTCACTTCTTTTTGTCTTCACCTTTATGCCATCATTTCTTCATGCTTCCAACAACTATAACAGTAAAACTTTCAAATTTTTTATAACTTCTCCAAGTTCTTCCCTCTAACAATCATAAACAGTAAGTTTCTGTTTTCTCTGCTTATTGTGGTTGATTTTATAGTGTAATTAGTTGACTAAGGCAATTAATAAATAATCATCTGGGTTTAGAAACTGTAAGCATAACCCCTTGAGTTGTTGGTGGTCTTGGAACGACCTTTAATTGTATCTTTCTTTTGTGAAAAACAAAGATGGCTTTTGGTGAAAGTAACTCTGGCGAGGGACAGGCTATTGTCTTTGCTTCATCTTCTATTATAGTGAGGCGAGATTTAACACAATTTGAGGTGGATAGGTTCCCTTCTATTATAACAGAATTAGACTTAGAGGTTTACACTAAGTTGTATAAAATTCATAAAGGAGTCTATCTTAGGGTTCTAGGGGCGAATGAGCTCCCCAATTATCCTCTAGAGGGTGAGATAGCCTTCAATGAGGAATTCTTCTATGTAGGTGTTAGGCTTCCCCTCCAACATTATTTTACCTAAATTCTTGCTTCCTTCAAGATTCCTCCTTACCAACTGAACTTAAACAATTAGAGGATTCTATCAGGTCTGTTTGTATTATAGTGTTAGATCTTAGACTTTGCTCCTTCCTTTAAAGAGATTGAATATATGTATATACTAAAAAGAAATCCAATAAAAAGTTTGGGGTAGTTTTATTTTCAAAATTGACTTGGTAAGATAAACCCCATCACTGGTAACCCTACTTCTAATAAGAATTGGAAGAAGAAGTGGTTCTTTGTTAGAGGTGATTGGAATTCTACTCTTGGTACCCATGTGCTGAGACCTTTTAGAGAAGCAATCACTTGGAGTGGCTTGCCTAAGTAGATCTCTATAACAAAGAAAGTGTAAGGCTGGCTAAGTCTTTAGCGTCCGACCAGAGCATTTTGCTCTCTAATGATAAGATAATCTCATTAGGTCTTGTTGATTTTTGCATATTTAGGGATCAATAGGTCTCGGAAAAGGCCATCCAAAAAGGTAACTATCTTGAAATCACCTATTCTTATGTTCAGGTCGCAGTATATAACCTTGGATTATTCGTTCTTGCAAGTGAGATGGCCTCCAAAGATCCTGCTTCAGACCTCTTTGAGGTCTTGTAGAGACTAGCTAAAGAAAAGAGAGTTGGGAAGGCTCCTCAGCTTATAAAGGCTGCCTTAAGAGGTCTAGTTAAAACTTTGGGAGCTTTGAAGGCAACTAGTGCTTGCAGCTCGACTCGCCCCCATGCCTCCAGTAAAGGGGTAGTAATCAGAGGCCTAACACTCCCCCTCCAGCTCACCCTACAGATAAAGGAAAGGAGAAATGTAAGGCTATTGCTGCAGCTTCTAAGGAGAGGTCTCAAAAGAAGAAGAAGCAGATGTTTAGTCAAACCGACAAGGAGTTGATCGATTCGCATGATCTTCTTCTTGAGGATATTCTTGGTGGGAAGAGGAAGTTTTTCGACCACTTCCTTCTCTGCATTATTTTGTAAGTCTAGAGCATCAGTGAAAATTTTTCTGAAGATATTACTAGGCTTCTGGGCGTGTCATTATTGAATTTTCAGCTGAAGTGGTTGGGCCGGGTAGGTCTGCTTTCTCTCAATTTTATATAATGAATGAAGCTTGTTGTAACTTGTCCCTTAACGATTTTGTATGTTGGTGGTTTTCAGCTTGGTGCCTTTATGGATGACTTTTCTAAGGTGTCCAAGGCTGAGAAAAGGGCCGAACAGGCAAAAAAGAAGTTAGCACTAGAAAGGACCAAGTTTGAATCCAATCTTGGCACGTTGGCTTATGAGCGAGAGAATCTCTAGGTTAGAGTGACTATTGCTGAATCTTTTTAGTTTGAGGTAAATAGAAGGGTCGAGGCTTTGAGATCCGAACTGGATAAGTTGAAGGAGGAAGGACAAGGGCACCTCCAAAGTTTCAATAAGGCGTACGAAGAGCTTTAAAGAAACTTGGATGTAGAGAAGAAAAGGTATTCGCTTCTGGCCAAGAAGGTTAAAGAGGATGAAGCGGATATGGGAGCTCGGCTTCACGAGCGGGTCAATGATAGCATTAACCTGACTTGTGAGACGCTCCAGGACCGATACCCGGATTTAGACTTAAGTTGGTTATACGAGGCCTTGGGACATCAATCTCTGCCTTGAGGTGAGGAATATTCTGATGGGATGCTTCCTGAATGGGAGGAGCATCCCAATTTTAAGACGATGTATAGCATTGAGTTCGTCACTAGTCCTTCCACTAAGTCGCCCCTTGCCATTATAGTTGATCTTGTAGAGGTATCTTCTGTAGAGGAGATATAGGCTCCTCTCCTTCCTATATGCGTGGTTGATCCTGAAGCTTCTTTTGTTGACCTAGTGGATCCTTAGGCAGACCCTCCAACTGACCAGTTTGCTGAAGAAGTAATTTACTATTTTTTTTTGTAATAAACTTTTACATATTAATAAAACTTTGTTAGAAATTTCTTGGCTCACTTTATTCTTTCTCTGCTCTGCTTTCCTTTACTTTCAATAATTCATCTCATTCACAGTCTTCGATTGTTCTCTGACCTTATGTTATTCATTAATCTTGACTTACTCTCTTGGATTTAACACGTTGATATCTTAACTTCAAATAATCCGAACCTGACCATCTTTTGTGTGTTTTATACTTGTTCTATCACATTTAATAAAATTTAGGATGCTTTTGTCTCTAGGTGCTTGTGGGTTCTGACCTGCTCTAGGATTCATTTAAGCTACAGGCGCGAGTTTAATTGTCAAGAACCCTAAAATGTCTTGGAATGACGGTGTAGAATAGACATCTGGAAATCATGTTACCCATTTGTGAGCTTTGGCAGGAGATGATCCTAAGACATTTTTAGATAGTCGTTCGAGAACCTCTTTCGCTCTTTTACGTCCTGAGACTATACTTGTAGTTTATTCAGACTAAGAACACGATTACCTTAGGGTAGATGGAAAGTTAACGTCTGGGAACTGTGTCGCCCATATTTTGGGTTTCGGGAGAATATTACCCTAAAAGGTTTAAAAGTAGTTGCCTGAGAACCTTTTTTGCTCTTGTATGTTCTGAGACCATATCTAGAACTTATTTGAGCTGAGGATGCTATGACATTGAGGTAGATGAAAAGCTAACATTTGAAAACCGTGTCACCCATATTTAAACTTTTGATGGAAATTACCCCAAGAAGTTTTTTAAGATCTTGGCTTGGATCTATCTGTAGGCTGACTCTAAAAGTAAATAATAACAAAAAATAACTTTATTGACTTCTATTGAAATGTTTGTTACAAATCTTTAATGTTTTCTAAGGGTAATACAACTTCAGGCGTTCAGCATTCCATGACTTCCAAACCCTATTTCCTAAGGGGGATTTCAACTAATAAACTCCGGGTCTGATAATTTGAATGACTTTATAGGGCTTTTCTCAGTTTGCTTCCAGAATGCCCTTTCATGGTACCTTGGTGTTCAAGGTAACTAGTTTTAGGATCCAATCCCCTATTTGAAAAGAGCGATGCTGAACATATTTGTTGTAATACATTGCTACCATTTGTTGGTGAGTTGCAGCCTTTATCATTGCCCAATCCCTTTTTTCTTTCAGTAGATCTAACTTTAAGTGTAAGCTTTGGTCATTGGATGCCTCATTATAGTTGTTGACCTAAAAAGATGGTATGTTGACCTCGATTGGAATCATCACCTCACACTCGAAAGCTAGACTATAGGGAGTTTCGCCTGTGGCTACCTTTGGAGTGATTCGGTGTACCCAAAGGACCTCAAGAAGTTTGTCAATCCATGCACCTTTGTGCTTATTGAGCTTCTTTTTTGGACCTTTTTGATGACCTTGTTAACGACTTCCACTTGTCTGTTGGCTTTTGAGTGAGCTGGTGTCGCGAACCTAAGGTCAATTGAAAAATCTGAGCAGAATTCTATGAAGTTCGCATTGTCAAATTGCTTTCCATTGTTAGTGTTCAACACTTGAGGTATTTCAAATCTGTAGATAATGCTGTGTTTAACGAACACTATAACCATTTTCTCGGTGATGGTGGTTAAGTGTTCGGCTTCCACCTACTTCGTGAAGTAGTCAATAGCAACTACAGTATACTTCGTGTTAGCTCGAGTTGGGGATAGTGGTCCAATGAAATCGAACCCCTATTGGGAGAATAGCCAAGGGCTCGACAGAGTGGTCAGCTTTTCTGGGGGTTGCCTCGGGATGCAGTCATACACTTGACATTCATGACAAGTTTTAACTATCTGTGCCGCATCCTGTGAGAGTATTGGCCAGTAATACCCTTGTCTCAAGATCTTATGAGTCAAAGTCTGGGCTCCTTCATGTTTTCCACATACTCCGGTGTGGATTTCTTCTAAAATCCAAGCTACTTCATTAGGCTTCAGACATCTAAGGTAGAGAGTGCTGTATCCCCGTTTGTACAGTCCTCTGTCAATGACAATATACATTGTCGACCTATTTTTGATCTTCCAAGCTTGCTCCTTATCTTCCAGAAGTTTGCCATTTTGGATATAAGATCTTATTTCAAAGATCCAATAGCAGTGGTAATCTAACTGAGATATATAGGGCAAATGTTCATTGGCTTCCATACTCTTTTGTTCCAATACTTCGATTGAGATTAAGGCGAGGATACTCTATTTGAAGGTAAAGGTTAATTTTGCTAGGATATCTGCTTTTGAGTTTTCTGCCCTCAGGATTTGCTTAATCATGACGGTTTTCATCGTGCTAAAAAACTTCATTACCTTCTCCAGGTAGGCTTGCATATTACTTTCTCGCGCATGAAACTATCTGTCTAATTAGCTTGCTACTAGTTGGAAGTTACAATGAATGTTATGGCTTGTGATCCCTAATGCCTAAGCTAATTTGATCCCTGTAATCAATGCTTCGTACTTCGCCTCGTTGTTAGTAACCTTAGAATAAAACTTTAAGGAATACATTACCTTAGTCCCATCTGGATTTACAAGGACTACACCAGATCTTCCCTTTTGAGTATTTGAGGCTCTATCAATAAAGAGCCTCTAGATCAACTCTACTTTGTTTAGGGTGATCAGATCTTCCTACTCAGGAGGTCTTTCTATGATTTGATGGATGAGGAGGTGCTCAGACACTGATTTTTTAGCCACAAAATCTGCCAAGGCTTAACCCTTAATTGCTTTCCTAGGCTTAGATGATATTATACTCGCTGAGCTCAACGAACTATTTGACCAACCAACCTAAAAAATCCGGCCGATGCAGAATTTGTCTTAGTGGTTGGTTCTTCAGCACCACAACCTGATGAGCTTAGAAATAAGGCATGAACTTTCGGGCTACCACCAATAATGCTAGCGCTAGCTTTTCTGGTGATGAATATCTCGTCTCGGTATCTAATATTGCCTTGCTGGTGTAGTAGATGAGATGGTGAATCTTCTCAACATCTTCCTTTACTAAGATTGAGCTTACCGAATGATCGCTTACTGCAAGGTAAAGGTATGGTCGCTTACCGAATGGTTGCTTACTTCATGAAAATTGCGTTCACATTCTTCTATCCATTCAATTTTCTTCCCCTTTTTCATGATTTGAAAGAAAGGAAACACTTTTTAGTACCTTTGGACAAGAACCTACTCAGCGTTGCTAATTGTCCTATCAAACTCTAAAGCTCTTTGAGGTTGGATAGGGACTTTAGACCCAATATGGCCCTTTTTCGTGGATTAGCTTTGATGCCCCGTTCACTGACCATATATTCTAAGAATTTCCCAACTTGAACTCCAAATGCACATTTTTTTTTATTTAGCTTCATATTGTATTTTCTAATATAGGATAAGGTCTCTTCCAAATGCTATGGATGGTCTCAGATTTTTAGAGATTTAGTGATCATGCCGTCCACGTAAACTTCTATGGTCTCTCCAATGAGTGGCTTGAAGACTCAATTGATTACCTTTGGAAGGTGGCTTCAACGTTTTTTAATCCGAAGGGCATCACTCTATAGCAGTATAATTCCTGATCGGTAATAAATGTTGTTTTCTCCTGATCTAGTTTGTGCATTCTGATCTGATTGTATCTCGAGAACGCATCTATGAAACTTAACAGTTCATGACCAACTGTTGAGTCTACCAATTGATGGATTCGGGGAAGTGGAAAACTATCTTTGGGACAGGACTTGTTCAAATATGTGAAATCCACACATATTCTCCATTTTCCATTGGCTTTTTTAACCATCACTACGTTTGATACCCATTCTGAGTAATGTATTTCTTTAATAAATTTTGCCCTCATTAGTTTGTCTACCTCGGTATGCATTGCTTCTCTCCTCTTCATGTTGAATAGGCTCATTTTCTACTTCACTAGTTTATATTGGGGATCAATAGAAAGTCGATGGGAGATCACTCGTGGATCAATATCGGGCATGTCTTTGTGAGACTATGCAAACACGTCCATATGCTGTCTCAAAATGTCCTTGAGTTTTTCCTTTAGCACTTTAGGGAGTTGAGCACCAATTTTGACCATTTTCTAAGGTAAATTCTAGTTCAGAATGACAGATTCAAGTTCCCATGTTGGCTCTAAGGCCAATGATTTGCTATCCTGATCGAGTTGTTTTTGCTATCAGCTCATCTCGCAAGTTTTCGCCATTTGTATCTAAGACTTATTTCCACGAGCATTTCGACAAACTGTATGAACTATTGGAAGAAACTCCAAAGCACGATCGAGCATCTTTTTGATTCCCCTTGACAATTTTGATCCCCTCTCTTATTCAAAATTTTAATTTAAGATAGTGCACACTTTCTACTACCTTCTTGGTTTTAAGGAAAGGTCTCCCAAGAACTATGGTGTAAGGCTTTTATCCACCATTGTAGTTTTCTAGTATAGCTTTTTTCCCATGGTGATGGGTAGTTGTACTATCCCCATAGGATATACACACGATTCTCCAAAACCATGTAGGGTAGTCTCAGCGGGCTTCAGTCTCAAATCTTCAATCCTCAAAGAGTCTAAAGTTTCTTTGAAGATAATATTTGTCAGCTCCTTGTATCCACTAAGATTTGGCTGACCTGAGTCATTCCTACTATCAAGGTTATTACTAATACATTATCATGTGGGTAATGAACCCCCATTTCATCCTTATCTGTAAATATGATAGGTATTGAAGCGAGCTTTTGTTTCTTCTCGGCTCAGACATTTATAATGTGGATATCTGATGTGGTATTAGGTAGGTAATATTTTGAATAATTTTTCCTTGATCTGTTCAAATTTCCTACTAATGTCACCCCACCTGAGATTACCATAGTCCACTCTTCTTGTCTCTTTTCATGCTCAGTTTCTTGATCCCAGGCTCTGGATCCATCTTCATTCCTAGCTACTAAGTCTTGCAAGTAATTATTTTTTATTAGTATTTCAACTTGGCTTTTGATATCAAAACACTCTTTTGTCAGGTACCTAGTGTTGGCCAAGTTGGCAACACCCAAGAGGGGGGTGAATTGGATTTTAAAACTTTAGAAATACAAAGTGTATGCAATGCAATGCAATGCAATAAATAAAACAGTAGTAGAGTGAGAAAGATAAATGCAATTTATAGTGGTCGGGCAAAGTTTGGCCTACGTCTACTCTCTCGAATACGGATCACTATCACTGAGGTTTTGCTATCTCCTTATTTTTCACAGTTCAAGTAAAACCCAGTACAAATCTTTCTGAGGTGAAATGAAACTTTACACTTTCTTTCTGATGGGTGAAGAGAAACTCACAACAATCTTCTTTAATTCAGGTAAAGATATACCCAACACAATATCATAAATATAGATTGAATTTTGCTCTCACACTAGAGTAGATATATTAGTATGCTTTTACAAGAAATAAATCTCTCACACAGGATTTGAAAGTTTTACAATAGAGAGAGAAAATTTAACTACTTATGTTTGAAAGTGCTTTTCAAGAATATCTTTTGATTTTGATTGCAATGTTTCTCTTACTTTACTGTGTTTCTTCTATTTATATTTTCCCTTTTTGTGAACCAACTTGAGTATTTGATTTGGCACATTTAATATCCACCATAAATGTTGCAGAAGTTACCATTGAGCCTTAATTTCAAAAGAAGTATCGATCCATTTTTCTATGTATAGATTTCTTTGTGAGAATAATACGAGCTAAGTCCCGAGTATCGATTACCTTTGCATACAGATCTGGTTCACTTCGTAAATAATTTCCAACTTTCTGGAACTCGCTTGTATCGATTCGCTTTGCTTCAGGTATCGATCTGATCTGTTTTATAAATATTTTGCAACTCTTTGGATAAGGCATGTATTAATTTGCTCTACTTTAGGTATCAATTTGGTCTGCCTTGTAAATAATTTGCAACTTTTTGGACAAGGCATGCATCGATCTGCTTTACTCCAGGTATCAATCTGGTTTATTTTGTAAATAATTTGTAACTCTCTAGATAAGGCATGTATCGATCTGCTTTACTCTAAGTATCGATATAGTCTGCCTTATAAATGATTTGCAACTCTCTAGACATGGCATTTATTGATCTGCTCTACTCCAGGTATTGATCTAGTCTATCTTGTAAATAATTTACAACTCTCTGGTCAAGGCATGTATCGATCTTTTTTAGCTTAGGTATTGATATGGTTTTCAATGGTATCAATCCGTTATCCCTATATATCGATTCTGTTTGATTTTTCAAGACACTTTCACACAGATTTGTTAAGAAATTGTTCTAAACATGCTTATATATTTGTCTCTTGATTCTTAAACAAGATTAAGAGCATTTTATGTTAACTTGACATTAACAATAATATTAAGTCATTATTAAAAACACATAAATATAATCAAGTCATCAATGTGATATCATCAATCTCCTCTTTTTTTGATGATAACAAAAAAAAAAGAAGTTAATTATCTTCTTTTCTCCCCCTTAATGTAATACTCAAGTTAAAATTTTACAGATGTTTATTTTCTCCCTCTCTATCCCTTAAGATTGGTTTCATGCTCAAAGTGTGAGTTAAATATATTTTTTAATATGTTTATCATTATGTATATTTTCTCTCATTTTTTGTTAGCAATCAAAGAAAGAAGATATATTAATGGCATATAGATACATATACATAAATGAAGAGAAATGGAATTAAAAAGCATATCAATAACATTTAAATTTCATTACACACAAACAACTCAAACAATGATAAACAATGTTTCAAAGGGTTTCAAAAGGTTTTGGGCTATCGTTATTGACATTCAGGTCTACAGGGTGAAAAATATTAGGATGGGGTGCAAGAGAAGGAGGTCGAGGTCGAGATGAGGAGGCAGTAGGTCCACAGTAAGCAAAAGCAAGAGTTGGGGCAGGTGCTGAGGTAGTTGCGCATGAACCTATGAGTTTCACTACAGAATTCTAATCCAAGTCGCCCCAGCTGGATTAAGCTGTCTTCGCCCCAAGTTAGGTGCTCTTCAATTTTGTGCATCTTTATGGTGACCATGCTCTTAATATCGATGAGGTGTTTATCAAAGTTGGACATGGCCGTCTCAACTATCTCTTCCATACGGGTCAGCTGAGCTTACATGGTTTCTAAGAGAGATAATATTGCGGAGATGGAAACGAATTGTGAGTCAAACGTCGTTGGAACTAAAGTGGGAACGGATGGGGTTGCATCATGTGCATGTGGAGGCACAAGTAGCTCATTGTCTGTGTAGCTTCATCTTATGATTGCTCCTGCATTATTTGTTGCTCGCAATTGTGTAAGTGTTTATACCGGGCTTGAAGTATCCATCTTCTATCAATGGTTTGCTCATAATACATGTGGCAAAGTGTTGTTTCTGACAACATAGCAGCAGCTGACGACTCAATGGTATCTGTCTCAGTGTGGATCCAAGATAGACTCTTTCTAATGATTGCTAAGACTACATACCTGTAGTGAAGATGGTTGGCTTTAGACATTGTGGTTTTCACCATCACGTAGAAAATTTAAGATATCAGATCAGACCTCTTGCCCTCTATAATGCTCTGAATCCACAACATATCTTCATACGTTATTTTCGAATAACATCCAGAACGTGCATTAAGATTATATGAAATAATGAGGTGAAGGATTCTCTCATAGATTCCTAAATGAACTGGTTTATTATCCATCTCTGTCAAATCTTGATTTTTAAAGATTACCTTGCTAGCTTCAAGAGGTTGAAATGCGCTTGCTGGATATGAAATGCCCCCTTCAGATACGTACTTAAGTGATGCGGGACAGAACATCAGTATTGACCTAGAATGAATGTCCACGAATGTTGTTGGTAAACTCAGTCATTCGTGTTCGTCCTAAGTGAGGGTTCTTAGCACCCACATTTTAGTAGAAGATTTTGACTAGGTTATCAAAGCATTACCTCAAAAACTGAGTTAGTCAATCCATCCGAATTTTCAAAGGTTTTGAGATAAGGAAATTAGATTGAAATTAGTATATTGAAGTTTAAAACATGTTCACGAGCTACTTTACAATTTAGAAAGAAGGAGAGGTACCGATCATTTACCTCATGGTTCTAGAAATCAAGGTTTAAGGTAGATGACTCAGGTGTCCTAGGTCTCTTTTTATGTCTTGCTTCAGGATTATTAGTTTTATGCATTTTGTATTTAGTTATTGACAAACAAATTGAGAGATTTTGGAACGGAACTCTAGATTTCAACAAGTTAGGGTTTGTAGAGAGAGAAAGCTCTGAGTTTCTAATTTAGAGAAAAGTATCGATATGTTTGGAGTTAAGCATATTTTAAACTTGAAATCGTGTAAAAGTATCGATACATTTCAAAAGAGTATCGATCTTTTCTTAGATCTGAAAGATATATCGATCTTGCTTGAAGAGATTTCGGTACTTTTTGACTTTTTAGGTACAAGTATCGATACGTAGAGTTGAGTGTATCGATATATGTGAATGAGAACAAGAACATATTCATATTTAGAAATGGTTTTTGATGTACATTTAATTTTGGCGGCTGATAGCTAGGCTTTCAAAATGCTCAAAATACACATGATTATTTTTTATTAGATTCAAGGTATTTATCTGAATGTAGGGATATCGATATAAGTTGGAAATAAATTCTAATGTTAATATATCAAGAGAGTGTATCGATATAAATTAATAACGCATACGGGTATTGATACGATTTCAATAGTGTATCGACCTATTACAAAGATATCAATACTCTGTAATAGATGTATCAATTCGATTCGTTTTATAAACGAATTTCTGCCAAATTCACACACATACAAGTAGGCTTAAACAAGATTCAAACAATTTCCATCATTCCTAGCTCATTTATAATTGCACAAAAATGATCCCTATCAAGTGGTTTTGTAAATATGTCAACTAATTGAAGATTTGTGTTTACATACTCTAAACAAATGTCTCCTTTATGAACATGGTCTCTAATGAAGTGGTGACGAATTTCTATGTGCTTAGTTCTAGAGTGATGAACATGATTCTTGGTCAAGTTTATGGCACTTGTGTTATCACACAAAATCATAATTTTACTTAGATCTAATCCATAATCTTGCAATTAATGTTTAATCCATAAAAGTTGTGCACAACAACTACCCATAGATATGTATTTGACTTCGGTAGTAGAAATTGCAAATGTGTTTTGTTTCTTGCTAAACCAAGATACTAATGCATTTCCCAAGAAGTAACAAGTAACACTTGTATTTTTTCTGTCTACTTTATATCCTCCATAGTTGGCATCTGAATATCCTTTCAAGCTAAACTCGCCGTCCTTTAGATAAAATAATCCTAAGTTAGGTGTGGCTCTTAAGTATCGAAAAATTAGTTTTACCGCTATAAAGTGTGACTCCTGGGGATTGGATTGAAATCTAGCATATACACACACTCCATAGAGAATATCGAGTTTAGAGGCAGTTAAATAAAGTAATGATCCTATCATACCTCTATAAAACTTTTGATCTACACTCTTTCCTATTTTATCCTTGCCTAATTAGGTAGAAATGCTCATAGGTGTTTGAATGGGTTTGCCCTCTATCATATCAAGTTTTCTTAGTAGTTCTTTGATATATTTTGATTGGAAGATGTAAATTCCATCACTTGTTTGTTTGATTTGGAGTCCTAAGAAGAAATTTAGTTCTCCTATCATGCTCATTTCAAATTTGCCTTTCATAAGGTTTGAAAATTCAGTACACAATGACTCATTTGTACTTTTAAAAATGATATCATCAACATATATTTGTACTAATAAAATATCATCATCTTTGGTTTTAATAAAAAGTATAGTATCAACACTCCCCCTCACAAAGTTATGTTTTACCAAAAATTCACTAAGTCTTCTCTAATACTTGTTTTTAACCATAAAGTGTCTTAATGAGTCGAAAAACATGATTTAGAAATTTATAGTTTTCAAAACTGAGAGGTTGCTCTACGTAAACTTCTTCATTTATAACACTATTTAAAAATGCACTTTTTACATCCATTTGATAGAGTTTAAAGTTTTTATAGTATGAAAACGATAAAAGCTCTAATACCTTCTAATCTTGCTACGGGAGCATATGTCTCATCGTAATTTATTCCCTTTTATTGACTATATCCTTGTGCCACTAGTCTAGCCTTGTTTTGAGAGATATTTCCATTCTCATCAAATTTGTTTCTAAATACCCATTTGGTACTTATAATTGGATAATCATGAGGTTTAGATACTAAGGTCCAAACTTCATTTCTTTGGAATTTATTTAATTCTTTTTGCATAGCCATTAACCAATTTTCATCACTTAAGGCTTCTTCAACTTATTTTGGTTCAACTTGAGAGACAAATACTAGGTTTTAAACTTCATTTAGATTTTCATTAATTTCTTTTGTTCTTCTTCTTATTTTAACTCCCTGTGAAGGATCGCTTATTATTAGTTCTTTTGGATGACTAAAAGTATATTTCTATGCTTCTGGGAGTTCTTTAGTAATTTGCTCTTCTTCTACAATTTCATTTTGTTTTTCTAAAGATTCATCATTTAAGTTCAAGTTTTCTAAGTTTTCAATGACTTCTAACTCTTTCTCTTTTTCTTTAGCAATTAATTTAGTCAAGTCGAGATTGTGTTAATCAAAGGTTATATGCACACTTTCTTCCATGACTTGAGTTCTCCTATTGAAAATTCTATAAGTTTTGTTTTCGTATGAATAACCTATAAATATTCCTAGATATGATTCTGGCTTAAATTTTCTTAGGTTATCCTTGTTATTAAGAATGTAACAATTATTTCCAAATACCTTAAAGTACTTAATCTTGGGTTTTCTTTGAAAGATTAGCTCGTATGAAGTTTTGTTTAACATTTTTCTAATTAGAACCCTATTTGTTATGTAACATATGGTGTTAATAGCCTTAACCTAAAAGTATTCGGGTAGGTTATATTCACTTAGTATTGTTCTATCCATTTCTTGAAGTGTTATAATCTTTCTTTCAGGAACTCCATTTTGTTGTGAGGTTCTAGGTATAGAAAAGTTATGAGAATATCTATTCTTATAGTAAAGGTTTTCAAATTCTTTGTTTATAAATTCTCTACCTTGATCACTTCTAATATTTACAATTTTGAAGTCTATTTCATTTTCAATCCGTCTTCAGAATTTTTTAAATGCTTTAAATGTATTGTTTTTATTTCCCATAAAGAATATTCATGTGAATCTTGAATAATCATCTACAATTACATATGAGTATAGTTTTCCTCCCAATGATGTTACCTTATTTGGTCCAAAGAGATCCATATGTAAAAGCTCTAATGGTCTAGTTGTGGAAATTAAATTTTTGGATTTGAAAGAGGTTTTAACTTGTTTTACTAATTGACAAGGACCACAAACTTTGTCTTTTATGAATTTTAGGTTGGGGATATCTCCCAACAAACCTTGTTTAGCAAATTTTCGTAAGAGATCCATACTACAATGTCCTAGTCTTCTATGCCACATCTAAGAGTTATCACAATGAGTTTGCAAGCATATGTCATTCATTTCATTCAATTTTTCTAATTTTATGACATATATATCGTTGTTCCTAGTCGCATAGAATAACTTATTTTCATGCTCATATAATACTTCACAACCATTTTTAAGAAACATGATTTTATATCCATGATCACATAATTGGCTAATGCTAAGCAAATTATACTTAAGACCTTTAACATACAAAACATCTTTAATTGAGATTGAGTTGATGTCAATGGTATCAATACTTTTCATCTTGCCTCGACTATTATCTCCAAAGATCACATCTTTTCGTTCTTCTTTCTTTATATTGAGAAATAGCATCTTATTTCTCGTCATGTGTTTCAAGCAACCGCTATCAAGAAACCACTTATTTTTGTACTTGTTGCTTTTCACATATGGTACTTACAAAATGAACAAGTTGATTTTGGTACCTAAATTACTTTGGTTCCATAGGTATTAGTTCTACCCTTGAAAGTCTTGGCCATCTTAGTATGCATAATCTCCTTAAGTTGTGTTCCTTTACGTACCTACATCATCTTAGGTTCATTATACTTATTTTTCTTATGTAGATATGTGTTGCTATAATGACCTTTCCTATTGCAATAATGACAAGTGATAGATAATGTTACTTGTTGTTTAGATTTCACAAAATAGTTTGCATAGGTCTTTTGTTTGGTTCCTTGTTTATAGCCAAGTCCGACTTTGTCAAATACTAGCCTTTGACTACCTAATAGTTTATCTAATGTTTCATTTCCTTGCGTGAATTTTGCTAACATACTTTTAAGAGAGATTATTTCATTTTTCAAGATTTTATTTTCATTTTGTAATGTGTCACATTCTTTAATCATGCTAGAGTTATTTTTATGCTCAAGTTCATTAACTTTTAATTTTAATGAATCATTTTAAATTTTAAGGAGTTCATTTTCTTTAATTCTTTAAACTGAACATACAATTTCTGAAATCCATCCCTAAGTTCTTCATATAAGGCACACAAGTCATCTTCTAGTAAGTCATCATTATCACTACTTGTATATGTGTCATAATAAGAAAAATTATGATCAAGGGAAGTTACCTCATCCTTTTGCTTTCCTATGAGGCAGAAATTGGCTCTTTCATTTTTCGATGATGAGGTGCTATCTTCACTTAATGAGTCATCCCATGTCACCTTCATTGTCTTCTTCTTCTTCTTGTCCTTCTAATACTTCTTTAGTGGACATTTAAGTTTTGTATTTCCCGGTTTCTTACATTCATAGCAAACGATTTTTCGTTCTTTTTCTTTTTCTTTCTTCTTTTCTTTGTTTTTCTTAAATTTGTTTTTTCTTGGATAGTCTCTCCTTTTCTAATTTCTTCCTTAATTGAAATACTTCTTGAATTTCTTGGCCATGAGAAGAAATTCAACCTTATTGGATTCTTCTTCACTTTCAGTGTCTTCATCTTCCTTTTTAGTGATCTTTAAAGCTATGTTTCTCTTGCCTTTTTTTTTTTTTTTTTATCTTCATCATCATTACGTCTGCCTTCCAACTCGTATGTCATTAGCGATCCAAGAAGCTCCTCTAGTGGTAAAGTTCTTAAATATTTTGCTTCTCAAATCACTGTCACTTTGGCTTCCCAGCTTTTAGGTAAATTTCTCAAGATTTTTGTAACAATATCTGCATTAGAATAAGATCTACCAAAAGCCTTAAGCTCGTTAGTAATGTCAGTAAAACAAATAAACATGTTTTTAATGCTTTCATGTGATTTCATTTTAAATAATTCATAATCATGAACTAACATGCTTATTTTTGAGTCTTTGACTCTACTAGTGCCTTCATGTGTGACCTCAAGCATATCCCAAAATAATTTTGTAGTTTCACATTCTGAAATTCTATTAAATTCAGCTCTATCTAGGGCATAATAGAGTATATTCACGACTTTACCATTTAGAATGAATCTATTTCTTTCCTCAGGTGTCCATTCTTTCTTTGGTTTTAATTTCCTTTCCCTAGTCAATACATCCTTTATTGTGGGTGGAAAATACCTATCTTCTATAATATTTTGGATTTCAAAATTTAGAATTGTCAAGAAGATTTGCATTATCTTTTTCTAATAGACATAATCAGTTCCATTGAAAAATAGAGGTCTGTTTGTGGATTGCACTTCAACTACTTATGTAAGATTACAGCTATATACCATTTTTGATCTACGTCTCAAGGTTGTTAATCCTATTTTATCGAGTTAAGCTCTGATACCACTTGTTGGTCTAGTTAGGAAAACCCAAGAGGTGGGTGAATTGAGTTTTAAAACGTTAGAAATTGAAAGTGTTATGCAATGTAGTGCAATAAATAAAACAGTAGTAAAGTGAAAAAGACAAACGTAGTTTATAGTGGTTTGGCAAAGCTTGGCCTATGAACAACTCTCTCGGATATGAATCACTACTACCAAGATTCTTCTATCTCTTTATTTTTCACGGTTCAAGTGAAACCAAGTACAAATCTTTTTGAGGTGAAGGGAAATCTTACACTTTCTTTCTCATAAGTGAAGAGAAACCTATAACAATCTTTTTTTAATTTGAGTGAAGATTTACCTAAAATAATATCGTAAATGTAGATTGAATTTTGTTCTCACACTAGAGTAGATATATCAGTATACTTTCACAAAAAATAAATCTCTTACACAGGATTTGAAAGTTTAACAGTAGAGAGAGAAAATTTTAACTATTCAAGTTTGAAAGTGCTCTTTAAGAATATCTTTTGATTTTGATTGTAATGTTCATTCTCTCTTGCTTTACTGTATTTCTTTTATTTATATTCTCCCTTTTTGTGAAGTAACTTGAGTCATTGATTTGGTGTATTTAATGTCTGCCATAAATGCTGTAGAAGTTATCATTGAGCCTTAATTTCAAAAGAAGTATCGATCTCTTTTTCTATGTATCAATTTCTTTGTGCGAATAGCACGAGCTGAGTCTTAAGTATTAATCTATCTGCCTTTGCGTACCGATCTGATTCACTTCTTAAATAATTTTTAACTTTTTAAAATTTGCTTGTATCGATCCACTTTACTTTAGGTATCAATCTGGTCTGTCTTATAAATATTTTGCAACTCTCTAGACAAAGCATGGATTGATTTTGTCTATTCCAAGTATCGATCTAGTCTGCCTTATAAATAATTTGCAACTCTTTGGATAAGACATGTATCGATCTGCTCTACTCCAAGTATCGATCTGGTCTACCTTGTAAATAATTTGCAACTCTCTATACAAGACATGTATCGATTTGGTCTACTTCATGTATCGATCTAGTTTGCCTTGTAAACAATTTGTAACTCTCTGGACAAGACATGTATTAATCTACTCTACTCCAGGTATCTATCTGGTCTACATTGTAAATAATTTGCAAGTCTCTAGGCAATGCATGTATCGATCTGCTCTACTCTAGGTATTGATCTGGTCTACATTATAAATAATTTGTAACTCTTTGGACAAGACAAGTATCGATCTACTTTACTCTAGGTATCGATCTTGTTTGCCTTGTAAATAATTTGCAACTCTTTGGATAAGGCACGTATTGATCTAGTCTTCAATTATATCGATCTGTTATCTCTATGTATCGATTTTGTTTGATTTTTCAAGATACTTTCACATAGATTTGTTAAGAAATTTTTTTAAACATGTTTATATATTTATCTCTTAATTCTTAAAAAAGATTAAGATCATTTTATGTTAACATGAAAGTAAGAGTTATATTAAATCATCATAAAAAAACACATAAATATAATCAAGTCATCAATGTGATATCATTATCCAACACTTTGGTGGAACTCACAAAACTTGTTCTTGGCTTCTCCCATCGGTTTGGCTTTCAGGGGGCGAGGTTTCACTAGCATGGTTCCTCGTTCCTTGATTTATTGCCAGACCTGTGAGAGTAGAGCTGTCATGGGTGTGACAGACTGATCTTTTTGAACATGAGCCAGTCTCTTCATGTTATCTCTTTTCGGCAAGCAATGCCCTCTTGAAGGGAAACCCTTCTCTTACTCTTAATGCACTATTCCGATTCTGAACTTGTTTGCCCTTTCTGTCGAAGTCTCAAAAATTCCTCCTACTGTCACATCTTCTTCTCGGGTTAATTCTAAAAATTTTTGTTCCATTGCGGGTTTGTGGTTCAAAGGTCTTTTCTTCTCTGAGCTTGAGGGTGATCTGGTCTTTAATTTTAATATCATTTAACAACTTTCTCTGAGCTATTTCATAAATGGTAAAGGATAGTTTTCGTATAGTGTACCATCCCTAGTCTACCCATAAGCCTCTTTTGAGACCTTCTAAAGCCAGGGAATAATGGTAGGCCCCTAATTCCATCACCTCGTCATGGTATTTTTTGATGAAGCTCCTAAGGCTTTCACTTTCCCTCTATTTAATGAGCAGCAACGAACTTAAAGTTTTGAGGTTGACAACATTCCATAAATACTCCATACAACTGCTCAAAACTACATATGCTACCAGGAGTTAAACTGGTAAACCACTTTTTAGCTTACCCCTCCAGGGTTAACGAGAACAAACTACACGTCTAGGATTTGTCTAATCCTTGGATTAACATCATCTCCCTGAACAAATCTATATGCAAGAAGAGGTTGGTCGTCCTTGTAAAAGGGTTTATATGGGGCATCTTGCATTTCCTGGGGAGAACGAGGTCCAATATTTTTTTGCGTAAAAAGGGACTTGGAATAAAATCCTATTTTTAGTGCAAACTCGTCTCCCTTTTGTTTTTTCCTTCTTTTCTTGCCCTTCAACTCCTCGACCAGTTTTCGAACATCTCCTCTTTTGGGGTGAGCTCTATACTGAGCCTTCTCATTGTTGTTTCTAATCGAGAAACTCCTCATGTCCTCTTGATCAAGGCCGCTACCTGATCCTCTCTTACGAATAATCACTGAATCATCAGGTGAATATTCGTACATCGGTGAAGGTTCGTTGCAGGGTTTAAAGATATCATTATTATCTCGGGGTTCTTTAAGGGGATAGCCATAAACCTTCCCTTTCCCTTCTCTGAGGCGGTACACTTTTTTCTAGTAGCAATTTGTTGGTGCCCAGTTTAGTGGTTTACAGCTTGTGGGGTATTCAACATACTGCTTTCAACAGCTTCCGCTAGTTTGGGTGTCTCCATGATCGGGGAACTAATTTGGAACATTTTCTTCATTCTTGCTGCCTTCTCTGCTAAAGTTTGAATCTATTTATCTTTCTTCGCCATAACTTATACCTCATGGCCAACTAGGCGATTTCTGCTATCTCTTGATGAGGGGGGAGTTGGTGCAGTGATGAAACTTCTGAACCATGATTTATACCCCCTAATGGTGGTAGCTGATCATCGATATCCTGATTAACAGCCGTATTCTCCTAAAGGATATCGTCATGAGGATTTCCTCTCATCGTTGTTCTATTCCTGGTTATGTATGTTAGTGAAGCAGCCATGTTTTTCTTTCTCGCAGTGTTTTTTGACTTTTTGTTCGAATCCCCACAAACGGTGCCAGATGTTGATGCAGCAAAAATCCTCTTTTGGATTCTATACACTAGCAACAATCTTTCTTTTCCTTTGACGTTTTCCAACCTACAACCATAATGAAACTTTATGGGTAAAAGCCGGTTATCCTGCGAAAACCCTCTGATACTTAAGTCAGGGTTTTACTTATAAATGTTTTTGGGAGATAAAACTAAAGGAGAAAGAGAATGTATATATACTATAGGGTAAATTTTTCATCATGCGTACCTAGCAAACATTAGTCTCCTTTTATAGGAGTGAGTCTCTCAAACTTGGTAGAATTCTATAAAATTTAGAAATAATAATTCCAGTCGTATTTAGATTCCAAGAATTACGGGAATTCTATTTTATAAGCATTGATTTTTCAAAATTTGTGGGATTTTGAGCTCTTCTTACAGAATATGTCTATTAGGTTAAGAATTCTTATTATGAAATAATCAAGAGAGAATTTAAGAAGGAAATGAATCATTCACAAATACATAATTATAACAAAGTCTTAGGAGTTTTTGTTTGAGACTTCTTTATCCATCTGAGATGAGTTTTAGTGTTGTATGTCTTAGACCTTTATAAGCTATGACTGAGTCCTTTATAAGCTGGTATTGGAATGGGGTTATGACCCGAGATCTTTGACTTGACCTAAAAAGGTTTCAACTCTTTGAGAAAGCTGAGGCTTCCCTTACTGCTCAAATAGCTCTTCTCAAGGGCGCAAAGTCTTAGAATACTATTTGTCCCTCCATACTGGGTTGTTCTGGGCCTGTAGCCTTTTGGGCTTTACATATACTCTGGGCTATATATCTAATAATATATTTATACACTTAAGATATTTTATGTAAGAAAGAAAAAGTTATTTTATTTATACAATATAAATAAAATGTAATAATCATATTTTAATATTATATCATATATAATTAAATGTAATCATCACTTATAATGTTTGACTTTTAAACATTAAATGCAAAAGACATTTTCTCTTTCTTGAATTTCTTTAATCATAATTAAAGAATTAATCTTAGCCATTGATTCAATATGAATGGACAAGATCTAATTAAAAATTTGACATTTGGCAATATCATATGGTGTCGTTTCTCAAGTAAGGATCAATTTCATAAAATAACAATTATTTAATAATTAATAAATAAAATATTTATTTATTAATATCCTTATAACAAAATATATTTTCTTAGTTTCCATAAATCCGTAAATCATATTGACGTAATCTGATTATTACCGAAATACTTCTCACGCATACGTGAGCTAGCACGTCTTGGCTAGAAAATTAATTCTTTACAATAAAGAATTAAATTGTCATCCGAACAAGTATCGTAACAATATCATTAACTAATTTAATGAAAATTGTACATGGTAATAACCATCATCATTAAGTAATCGATATGTGTGTAACCACCTAGGTTCACTGTAAGCTAGACATAAATGGATACGGACCCTTTCGTTCTGTACAACTCCTTACATCCAAAGTTTTCAATGATCATGCGTAACCTCTAACAAAATGCCACGACCCCCAAACACTAATGAATGAACTCATATACTCAAATGTGCATGTAGTAACATCTCTCTGCTGTCAACTCCTAATCGAGTATGAGTCATAGAATCGTCAAACCCCTAATTCAATCATTGGAACAGGGTCTTAAATCATATACTGGATTCGTGTATTTGAAAACACATTTTCAAAAGCACGTACTCTAGCCAGAGATTTCATTCTTATGTATGACATCCCCACCTAGGATCTTAAGCTCAAATATTTAAGCCAACAGATTCCATCTTAGTTATTACTTGTTTTTATATACCAAGAACACATTGTCAACAAGCTTCTTTCACCAGGCGAAGCTAGTTTGATGCGATATACAAAAGTGAATGATGTTTCTTAATGTAGATGGCAGCCATGACACCTCAGGTCAAAAGACTAGTGGTATACTAGTACAACTGTGTGACGTATTATTGGCTGTAGATAATCACCCATGTGATTCATCATGTTCAATAATATGTTCTCTAATACATCACCCATGTTTATGTTCTTGTGACATGAGACTTGTTACCTAACTATTAGCATCCAATGCTAATTCTTGCAGCATCAAATATGTCAGTCATGCAATATCATACTTCCATATAATATCACCTCAACCAGGAACTAATTTGGATATATTCAAATCAAAACTTTGTACTTATATTTACAACTCTTTGTAGATAGATTCTTGACATTATAATACATCACGGGATCTCATCCTGTATTATTTATTTATAAACAACTATAAATGCAAAATTATATAAATTTCATTTTATTAATCGTAAATAACTTTACAATTAATTACAGAAATATATTTATATACAAGGAATGATGTCCCTGAACCATATGACACAATTAGTTTTAAAGCATATCTCCAACATATTTTAGTGGCTTTTATACATAGTTTAAATACCAATAATTTTGGTAAGAATAAATTGAAACAGACCACGTATTTAAACTAGGTCTAAAATAAGATTATTTTGAAAATTTTCCCTAGTAAAAACTATATTTTTGTTCTCATTCTCTCAATAGCTTCCAAAAAGTTATGTTAAGTTATTTATTTGGAGAAAAAAAAAATGTACGAGGAAAGTACATAAATAGGTCGTATGATAACCATTTTTTATCTTCTTTGGCTAACATAGAGAAATATATTTGTATTATACAAGATAGTGTTTTGAATGATCCAAAAGAGTTTAGCACGTACTACCAATCTCAAAGCAAATTTATTAAAATTATTATGTCAAATGTTCGCGTGAGTCTAATTAAGTTATAAGTTTTGAGTTTTTTTTTTTTAATTAAGTAGTAATATTTTGTATGTCCAAAATCTAATTAATTTTGTAAGTTAATTATATTTTGTAAACAAGATTTAAATCTCATATATCTTTCTAAACAAATGTTACCGATTGATAAATTCATAATTTCACAAAAAAAATTGAGAGTTTTTGTTTTTGTTGTTGTCATTGATTTAGATATAAAAATTTATATATAATAATGCATAGGGTTGTGTATTTTTTATTGAGAGTAAATAATTAATCATGTGTTCATTATTAATATTAGTTTCTAAGAAGAGAAAAGTGATGATTTGCATGGTTCTTGAAAAACTCTTTTTTTAATGGATGAATTTTCCTTTTTTTTTTTTAGAAAATATTTGTACTTTAAAATATATATTCAAGATTCATATTTTAATAAAATTTTATATAACATAACTTAATTTACCATTCATAATAATCTAATATAATTAAATAAGATTTATCACTCTCTCTTTATATGTATATCTATGACACAAATAATATCAAATTATCACTCTTGATGCCCTTATTTATTACTTATCTTCATATAATCCATTAAAATGATTGTATTGATATCTATATTTGATTGAAGAAATTTTTAAAAAGAGAACTATGTGTTGTATTTATTCTTTGTGGTGGTGGTATATTTATACATGCATAAGAAAAAAAATTAAATAAATAATGAGAGATCTTTTCCTTTAATCATGCTTTAAATATACTAAGTTTTTATAAAAGAAAAATAGTAGACCTTTTCCTTAACAAGAGAATTATGGAGTAATTATTGTTGGAGAGATACTTAGTGATATATGTTGATGCAGCAAAAATCCC
>JAXCLQ010000006.1:11738881-11749914 GCA_035584115.1 Cedrela odorata | reverse complement strand
GTTGATGCAGCAAAAATCCCTTTGATGAATTCTGTGCACCAGCAACAACCTTCGCTTCTTTTTCTTCTTTGACCTACTACCATAATCAATAGCTATAGAGGTGAAAAGCCGGTTGCCTGACAAAAACCCTCTAACGCTTAAGTTAGGATTTTACTTTATGATTTTGAAAGAAGATCCTCAGTAAAGCTAATAGTATTCTTTTTTTGCTAGGGTTTCGTCCCCTAACGTGGTTGCCACTGATCCCCTTTTATAGGTGTTATCTTCTCCCTAATATGGTAGAACACTGAAATTGGGCAACTAGAATCCTACTGTGCGAGAATTGCAGAGATTCCATAAGCTAAACATCAGTTTTTGATAGGATTGTTTCCTTAGAACTCTTATTATGTAAGAAACCTAATTTGGCAAAAATCCTTATTTTGGAAGAATTTGAGAATGTATGAGAAGGAGATGAATCCTTCATTAACACGCAACTGTAGCGAGGTATTGGCAATCCCTGCTTGGTGATCATTATTTCCTCATGATAAACCAGATGTCTTATTTTCGAGACCGAGACTGAGACCTTTGTGAACTACATATCTGAGACCTTATAAGCTATGGTAGAGGCCGAGGCCTTGTTAGAGTGTCCTTAGGAAAAGATTCGATCTGCCTCGGCCTTGCTGGAGCGTCCTTAGGATAAGATTCGATCTGAGCCTCCTAGTTACTTTGAGAGGTCTTGGCTCCTATCACTTGAACGGCTTTCCTCGAGTGGCGGTCGGCCTTGGGGCACTATTTATTTGTGCTTGTAAAACCATCCCATACCTTAACCTCATGAAGTTTATGCGTCTTGGACTATCCCCAACACAAGCCCTCTAGTTTTAGTCAATGACAACCATTTTTTGATTAAAACTAAAGACATCAGTTCTAAAGAGACGCTCCTGTCTTTCATAATTAAATGCTCAACTAGGAGTCTGCCCGTCTTCACAATATGGCAAATGATGCATGGCTTTTGAAATCCCAACGTTTCGAAACCTAAGAGATCTAACTACCCCTAATGATGGTCGCCCCCTTTTTATTAATGACATGCATCCTCTCAGCTTCTGTTTTGACGTGGCAGCATCCCATCCCTCGATCTATAATAGGTATCGGCAATTGGGGTTCCTCTCTTCCTTTAAATACCCCGCATTTTACCTTTTTACTTTTTATTTACCTTTACACCATCACTTTTCCTTGGCCAACAATTTTAACAGCAAAACAGTAATAACAATGCAGTTTTGAGCTCTTTACTTCCATGTTCTTCCAACTTTCAACTATAAGTCTTTTTCCCTCTCTTCTTATTCTGTTGTGGTTGATTTCGTGGCATATTTGATCGACTAGGGAATTTAGAAAACATTTTAGATTTAAAGGCCTGCAGGTTAGTCCCCCTTTGAGTCATTTGAGGGTCTTAGAACAACCTTTTAAACCCTACTTTCCTTGTGTTAAAAACAGAAAATGGCTTATGGGGAAAACAACTCAGTCGAGGAACAAACCATAGTCCCAATTAACTCTTCAACTTTGGCGAGGCAAGTCCTAGCGTATTTAGTGATGGATAGATTTTCTTCCACTGTGACCCAAGTAGATTTAGAAGTATATACTGGGCTATACAGAATCCTCAAAGGGATTTATCTTAGGGTCCCTAAAGAGAACGAGCTTACAAGTTGCCCTCCAGAGGGCGAGATAGCCTTTAATGAGAAATTTTTCCATATAGGTGTTAGACTACCTATCTAGTTGTACTTCACCCGAATCCTTGCTTCCTTTGAATTCCCCCCTACCAGCTAAACCTTAACAATTGGAAGATCGTATCTGATCTGTATGTAGTGTGGCATCAGATCTCGAATCTCGACCTTTCTCTTGAGAAGATTGAGTTCATGTACATTCTAAAGAGAAATCCTACGAACAGTCCTGCATGATTTTACCTTCAAAACCGAGTTGGCGAGGTAAACTTTATTACCGACAACCCTAGTTCCAACAAAACCTAGAAAAAAAATGGTTTTTCATTGGGGCTAGTTGGAACTTTACCCCATACTTTCATGTACTTAGACCCTTTAGTGAGGGGGTGTTCTAGAGCGGCAGGCCAACATTGGATCCTTCCAGCAGTGAAAGGGTAATACTGGCTAGGTCGCTAACTTCTGACCATAGCCTTTTACTCTCGGAAGACGATCTGCTCAGTTCGGGTCTTGTAGAGTTTTGCATCTCCAAATGTCAATTAGTCTCGGAAAAAGCCACTCTTCGAGGTAGTCTCAAAGTAACTCATCCTTATGATGAGGCTACAGTAACTAACGATAGCTTTTCTTGTTTTTAAAGGTGAAATGGCCTCCAGAGACCATGCCCTTAATCCCTTTCAAGTCTTGCAGAGAATTGCCAAGGGACAGAGAGGGAAAGCACCTCAAGCTTCGAAGGCCACCCGTAAAGGTCCAATAAAGGCCTTGGGAGCGCCGAAGGTAGCCGGCTCTTCCATTGCGGCTCGACCTAAGGTTCCTACCAAAAGGGTGGTTATTCGAGACTCGACACCTCTTCCTGCAGTCCCTCTTGTTGACAAGGGCAAGCGCAAGGCTATGGCTGAACCTCTAAGGAGAAGGCAAGAAGAAGAAGGAGATGTTCGGTCGGACCAACAAGAAGTTGGGAGGATTGATATAGCTTCTTCCTGAAGACATCTCAGAGGTGAAGAGGAGGCTCTTCGAGCATTTTCTCCCCTGAATTAATTTACAGGTGCAGAGCATCAACGATAAATTTTCTACAGATATCTTTGGGCTCTCTAGAGAATCGTTGTTGAACTTCCAGTTAAAGTGGCTGGGTCAGGTAAGTTTATTTCTCCTTGCTAACTTGTATTGTAAACTACTCATTACAACCAGTCTTCTGATGGTTTAACATTTATGCTCTTTCAACACTTCAATGGTATGCCCTTACTGATGATTTTTCAAAGGCTTCCAAGGCCGAAAAGAGAGCTGAGAAGGCAAAGAAAGCCTTGGCTTATGCAAGAAGCAAATACGACTCTGACCTAGACATAGTCTACAGGAAGCAAGAGGAGCTCCAAGTGAAGGTGGCTATGGCTGAGTCTTCTTAGTCCAAGGCGAACGGGATAGCAAAAGTCTTGAGGTCTGAGCTAACTGTCTTAAAAGAGAAGGACAAGGCGTGGCTCCAGAGCTTGAGCAAGGCGTGTGAAGAGCTACGGGCAAGCTTGGATGCTAAGAAGGAGAGGTTCGCGCTCTTGGCCAAAAAGGTCGAGGACAACAAAGTGGAGATGGGAATTCACCTTCGCGAGTAAGTCAATGATAGTATTGACCTGACTTGTGAGACGCTCTAAGGTCAATATCCTGACTTGGACCTGAGTTAGCAATATGAAGCCTTGGGGCATCCGACTCCTGTATGCGAGGGAGAGGGCCCTGATTAGGTGTTCATAGAGGGGGAAGGGCACCCCAATTTGAAGGCCAAGTTCTTGCCTCCTATAGAGTCTGCTATCGGTCCTTCTGTCGAGCACCCCACTGCAAACACATTTGTCAAGGTATCTTCCATAAAGGTAATAGAGGCTCCTCCTGCTGGCCTGGCGACTCCTCCTGCAGACCCAATGGCCTCTTCAGATGCCCTTTCAAATGCCCCTCAACCCAATGTAGAAATAGTTTAATTTTGTAAAAAAAATTTTATAATACTTCGATTAATAGAATTTCCTTTTGACACTTCTAATCTTCTTTCTTCTAACTATTCTCGTTTAATTCAACTAGATATTTTCATGTGATTCTTGCATGCCTTACAAAATTGAATTATCACTAATTTTAATTTGGCGTAACAATATCTTGCATTGTTCATTTTATCAGCCCCTTTTATTTAAAGTTCACCCACACCCTAGACTTCGTTGTCATTCTTTGCATTAGTTGCTTAACTTATTTGATGAATCCATTCCTAAGTCAGTCTAAGTGGCCTATTAGGGTCGAGAACTACAATGCTCAAGAACAAGTAAGGAGCCGACGTTTGGGAACCTCTCTTGCCCATGCCTTCAGAGACTATGCTCTAGGGCTTAATAGAGCTGAAGATAATATTACCTCGGGAAGGTAGAAAGCTGAACGCCTGGGGACTATGTCATCCGTGTTTGGGCTTCAGGAGGAGATTACCCCGAGACGTCTTTATAAGATTATCTGAGAACCTCTCTTACCCATGCCTTTTGAGACCGTGCCTGGGGCTTAATTGAGCTGAGGATAATATTACCTTGGGAAAGTGGAAAGCTAAACACCTGGGAACTGTGTTACTCGTGTTTAGGCTTCAGGAGGGGATTAACCCGAACGTCTTTATAAGATCATCTGAAAACCTCTTTGACTCATGCCTTTTGAGACCGTACTCGGGGCTTAATTGAGCTGAGGATAATATTACCTCAGGAAAGTGGAAAGCTGAATGCTTGGGAACCGTGTCACCCGTGTCTGAGCTTCGGAAGGGGATTACCCCGAGATGTCTTATAGAATCATTCGAGAACCTCCTTTCCCCATGCCTTTCTAGACCGTGCTTGGGTTTTAATTAAGCCGAGGATAATATTACCTCGAAAAAATGGAAAGCTGAATGCCTGGGATTCGTGTCACCCGTGTCTGGGCTTTAAAAGGAGATTACCTCAAGACATCTTATAGAATCATCTGAGATTTATTTTATCTATTGGTTGACTTCAGAAGTGAAAAATTAGAAAATAATTTTATAAAATTCTAAGGGAATTTACTACAAAAATTTATAACGTTTCTAAGGGTAATACAACTTCAAACGTTCGGCATTCCAAGGCTTTCAAACTTGGTTTCCGTTAGGGGATTCCAGCTTATAGGCTCCAGGTCTAAGGACTTAAGTAACTTTGTAAGGCTCTTCTCAGTTTGCACCTAGAACTCCCTCTCTTAGAGTCTTAGTATTTAGGGTTACTTGCCTCAGGACCTAGTCTTCTAGCTAAAAAGAGCGGTGTCAAGCTTTTTAGTTATAGTACCTTGCTACCCTCTGTTGATGAGCGGCGATTTTTATTACGACCATTTCCCTTTTTTCCTCCAACAGATCTAACTCTAAACGCAAGCTCTAATCGTTAGATTCCTCGTTATAATTGTTGACCTAGAAAGTTGGTATGCTAACCTCTATCAGGATCATCGTCTCGCATCCGAAAGCTAGACTATAGGGAGTTTCACTTGTGGCGACCTTAGGTGTTACTCGGTATGCTCAAAGAACCTCGAGAAGTTTGTCAATCCATGAGCTTTTGTGCTCCTTGAGCTTCTTTTTGATGGCCTTTTTGATAATTTTATTAGTCACCTTTACTTGTCCGTTGGCCGTCGGATGAGCTGGAGTTGCAAATCTCAGATCAATTGCAAAATCTAAGCAGAATTCTTTGAAATTTGCATTGTTAAACTACTTCCCATTATTTGTGACCAATACTTGAGGTATTTCAAACCTGTAGATGATGTTGTGCTTAATGAACATCGTGACCCTTTTTTCTGTGATAGTCGCCAGGGGTTCGGCTTTTACTCATTTTATGAAGTAATCGATGGCGACCACAATGTACTTAGTGCTTGCCCGAGTTTGTGGCAAAGGCCCAATGAGATCGAGCCCCCACTGGAAAAATGGCTAAGGGCTTGTTATTGAAGTTAATTTCTCAGGGGGTTATCTCATAATGCAGTCGTGCACTTGACACTTATGTCAGGTTTTAGCTACCTATGTTACATCCCGAGAAAGCATTAGCCAGTAATACCCCTGCCTCAATATTCTGTAGGTCATAGCTCGAGCTCCTCAATGCCCCCCACATACTCGTCGATGAATTTCATTTAGGATTCGAGTGGTTTCTTTAAGTCTTAGGCATTTTAAGTAGAGGATGCTGTAACCCCGCTTGTATAGCTCCTTATCAATGATGGTGTATGTTGCCGACCTATTCTTAACCTTTCTTGCCTATTTTTTATCCTCGGGGAGTTTTCGTCTTAAATGTAGAACCTTATCTCATCGATCCAGCAATATTGTGGTTCCACCTAAGAAACATACTATGGGTGGTCCTCGTCTCCTGTGCTTCTTCGTTCCAACAACTTAATCGAAACAGAGGCAGGAATTTTTCCTTTAAAAATAGAGGCCAATTTTACTAGAATGTCTGCCTTAGAGTTCTTAGCTCTGGGGATCTGTTTTATTCTAACGGCCTTTACTGTGCTCAATACTTGCTTGGCTTTCTCCAAGTATGCCTGCATGTTACATTCGCGCACTTGGAATTAGCCGTCTAGTTGACTAACCATTAGTTGGGAATCATAATGGATGTTGAAACCTGTAATTCCTAAAGCTAAAGCTAATTTGACTCCTGTAATTAATGCTTTGTACCCCGCTTCGTTATTTGTAACCTTAAAATCAAACTTTAAGGAATATATTACCTCAATCCCTTCTAGACTTATAAGGACTACACCAGCTCCTCCTCTCTGAGTGTTAGAAGCTCCATCGATGAAGAAGCTCCAGATCATCATCTCTTCATTTGGGGTGACTGGGTCTCCTTGGTCTGGATGCTATTTCGTGATCTATAGGAAGAGCAAGTGTTCAGACACCGTTCTTTTGGCAACAAAATCGACCAAAGTTTGACTCTATTGCTTTTCTAAGCTTGTAAGTGATATCATACTCGCTAAGTTCAACAGACCACTTGATCAGTCGGTTTAAGATGTCTGACCGATGCAAAATTTATTTTAGTGGTTGATTCGTTAACACTACAAATGATGTGCTTGAAAATAGGGTCTGAGTTTTTGGGTTGCCACCACCAATGCCAACACTAGCTTTTCTAGAGTTGAATATCTCATTTCGGTGTCCAGCAATGCCTTGCTAGTGTAATAAATGGGGCGGTGAATCTTCTCGACATCTTTTTTTACCAAGAGCAAGCTCACCTAGTGATCGCTCCCCGCAAGGTATAGGTATAACGTATCCCCAGTTTCTAGTCTCGTCAGATGAGACGGAGATGCAAGATATTGTTTCAGCTCCTGAAACTGCGCTCGCATTCTTCTGACCACTTAATCTTCTTCCCTTTCTTCATGATCTAAAAGAATGGGAAACACTTGTCGGTGGCTTTGGACAGGAACTTGTTTATTGCTACTAGTCACCTAGTCAGACTCTAGAGTTCCTTGAGATTAGACGGAGACTTCAACTCTAGTATCGCCTTGATCTTCTGTAGATTAGCTTTGATTCCTCGCTCACTGACCATATATCCAAGGAATTTTCCAACTTAAACTCCGAATGCACACTTCTCAGGATTCAATTTAATTTTATACTTGCTCAGGTAGGAGAAGGTCTCTTCCAAATCCTTAGGGTGGTCTCGAGCCTTCTGAAACTTGGTAATCATATCATCCATATATACCTCCATAATCTCGCATATTAGTGGTTTGAAGACCTGATTGACTAATCTTTAAAAGGTAGCTCCCTTATTTTTTAACCCGAAGGGCATTACCATGTAGTAGTATAGCCCTTGGTCGGTAATAAAAGTTGTCTTCTCTTGATCTGGCGCATACATTTTGATCTAATTATATCCTGAGAAGGCATCCATAAAGCTTAATAGCTCATAACCAACAGTAGAGTCCATTAATTAATCGATCTGAGGGAGGGGAAAACTATCCTTGAGGTAGGCTTTATTCAAATCTGTGAAGTCTACGCACATTCTCTATTTACCATTAGCTTTCTTGACCATCACTACGTTTGATACCTACTCTAGGTAGTGTACCTCCTTAATGAATTTTGCTCTCATCAGCTTATCGACCTCAGTATGATTGCTTCTCTTCTTTCTTCATTGAGCGGTCTTATTTTCTATTTCACTGGTCTGTGCTGGGTATCAATGGCGATTTGCTAAGAAATTACTCACAGGTCGATGCCCAACAAGCCTAACATGGCCTTAAGTTTGAACTTTAATTCTTTTGGGAGTTGGGTGCCAATCTTAACCGTTCTTTGAGGCAACTCTTGATTCAAAATGACCCATTCGAGCTTTCTTATCAGCTCTAGGGTTGACAATTTGTCACCATGTTCAAGTTTCCTCTCAATCAGCTTATCCTGCGAACTACCTCTATTTGCTTGCAAGACTTCTTTCCACGGGCGCTTCGATAGGCAATATGAGTTTTTAAATGAAACCGCAAAGCATGATAAGGCTCCTTTTGGTTTCTCTTCACAATTCCAATTTCGTCTCCTGCTCGGAATTTTAACTTCAGATAATGTATGCTTTCTACTGCCCTTGTGGTTCTGAGGAAAGGTCTCTCCAAGATCATAGTGTAGGGCATTTTGAGATCGACTAGTTGAAATTCTACCATTGTAGTCTTCTGGTAAGATCTCTCTCTCATAGTAATGGGCAGTTGCACTATTCTCCGGGGGTAAATGCCCAATTTGTCGAAGCCATAGAAGGCGGTCTCGGCAGGTCTAAGTCTCAAATCTTCAATTTTCAAGGAATCAAAAGTTTCCTTGAATATGATATCGGCTGAACTTCGTGTATCCACTAAAATTTGGCTAAACTATGCCGTTCTTACTATCAAGGTTATTACCAACACATCATCATGAGGATAATGAACTCCCATTTTGTCCTCGTCCATGAACATAATAGGTACCGAGGCAAGTTTTTGTTTCTTCTTGGCTCAAACATTCATAACATAGATATCCAATAAATCATAGGGTAGGGAGTATTTGGAATAATTCTTCCTTGATCTATTGGACTTCCTGACCAACATTGCCCCTCCTGAGATCACCGTAGTCATTTTCTATAGTTCTTGTCCATGTTCGATCTCCTGATTTGAGGCTCTAATTCCATCTTTTCCTCTAGCTACCAAGTCTTGTAGATAATTATTTCGAATCAGTATTTCCACTTAGCCTCTGAGATCAAAACATTCGATCGTCAAATGCCCTACGCTTTGGTGGAACTCACAGAACTTGTCTTTAGCTTCTCTCATTAGTTTAGCCTTTAGCAGGCAGGGTTCTACCAATATAGTTCCTTATCATTTAATCTCCTGCCAGACCTGCAAGAGTGAGGTTTTCAGGGGAGTAAAAGCCTAATCTCCCTGAACATGGACCACTTTCTTATTGTCATCTCTTCTTGGAGAGTGATACTGTTTTGGTGAGAATTCATCTCTTTTCTTTTGTCTCTCTTCCCAACCTTGATCTTGTCTACCTTTTCTGTCGAGATAGTGAAAATTTCTTCCTTTATCGTTTCTTCTTCTCGGATCGATCTTCAGATTTGATGTCTTACTGGGTAATAATGGCGCCGAGGCCTTTTCTTCTCTCATCTTGAGAGCGATCTGGTCCTCAATTTTGATCTAATTCAGCAGCTTTCGTCGAGCTGCTTCATAAGTGGTGACTGATGGCTTTAGTGCTACATACCATTCGTGGTCCACCTACAAACCCTTCCTGAGACCCTCTAAGACCAATGAATGGTGATAAGCCCTTAGTTCCATAACCTCATCATGGTATCTTTTGACAAAACTCCTAAGGCTCTTTCGCAGTAACGAACTCAATGTTTTAAGATTCATCATAACCCCCCTGAATTCATTTATAAATCTTTCATAAAGTTGTCCAAAACTATCAATCCTCCTAGGGTTTAGACTAGTAAACCACCTTCTCGTTTACCCCTTAAGGGTCAGGGGAAAAAAGGACACATTTGGGACTCATCCAATCCCCGGATTAGCATCATCTCCCTAAAAAGATTCATATACAATGATGGGTTAGTTTTGTCCGTGAAAGGGTTTATCTGTGGCATCTTGAATTTTTTGGGGAGAGTGATATTTAACGTTTTTTTAGAAAAAGGGGACTTAGAATAAAACCCATCTTGGGCACAGGTTCGTCTTTCTTTTGCCTTTGCCTTTGCTTTTGGTCTTTTAGCTCCTCGACCAACTTCTGAATTAGGACTTCGAGACTATCGACTCGATCGCTATCTTCTTTGGACCTCTTTTGTCTGGACGGGCTCAGCATCGAGCCTTCTTTTTGTTGTTTCTGGTCAAGGAACGCCCTCATGTCCTCCTGACCGGGGCCATTGCCCGATCCTCTCTTACAAATCATCACTGAATCCTCTAGGGAATCTTTAAACATCTGTTGCGGGTTGACATAGAGCCTATTGGCATCATTATTGTCTTGAGGCTCTTTAAAGGAATAGCTCAAATTTTTATCCTTTCCCTTTTCTGCGGCATTGTTTTTTTTTCTAGTAGTGTCTCGGTGATGTTCTGCTGAGCGATTTGTGTGCGTTGCGTCAAGCACATTGCTTTTAACAGACTCGACTGGTTTGGGTGTTTTTAAAGCTAGGGAACCAGCCTATAGTATCTTCCTCATCTGTGCTACTTCTTTAGCTAAAGCTTGAATCTGCCTATCTTTCTCCGTGTGTTATCGTTTATTCTCGACCAACCTTTTAGTCAACCAGGTTGTTTCCGTCGTCCCTGGACAAAGGGAGAGTTGGTGTGGCGATAAACCCTTTGAATCGTGATTTACGTCCTTTAACGATGCCAACTGATCGCCAACATCTTAGTTAACTATCGTACGATTATCCATACCATTGTCATTAAGATTCCCCCTCATTGTTGCTTTGTTTCTTGTCACATACGTTTGCGAAGTTACTATGTTTTCCTTCTTACAGCTTCTTCTAACTTTTTTGTTTAGCTTCCTATAGACAACGCTAGATGTTGATGCAGCAAAAATCCCTTCGATGAGTTCTGTGCACCAGCAACAACCTTCGCTCTTTTTTCTTCTTTAACCTGTGACCATAATCAATAGCTATGGGGGTGAAAAGTCGATTGCTTGGCGAAAACCCTCCGACACTTAAGTTAGGGTTTTACTTTATGAATTTTGAAGGGAAATCCTCAGTAAAGCTAATAGTATTATTTTTTTGCTAGGGTTTTGTCCCCTTACCTGGTTGCCGCTGATCCCCTTTTGTAGGTTTTATAATCTCCCTAATATGGTAGAACACAGAAATCGAGCAACAAGAATCCTGTTGTGCGAGAATTGCAGAGATTCCATAAGCTAAACATCGGTTTTTAGTAGGATTGTATCCTTAAGACTCTTATTCTGTAAGAAACTTAATTTGGCAAAAATCCTTA
>JAXCLQ010000006.1:11724594-11734748 GCA_035584115.1 Cedrela odorata | reverse complement strand
GACAATTTGGACCTTTTAATGGTTATCCTCAGTTTGTGGAAAATAGAGACATTTTTAAGAAAACCTTATTAAACACTAAATTGTTCTACACTGAAAATCATTTTGAACAAGTACTTATAATGCCAAATTCGGTCTCATTTTCCTTATCAAAGAGCCCCCAAAATATGCTCTTAGCCCGAGACCATTGGTCTTGATCCGAGACTAATGGTCCTGACCAGAGACCAATGGTTTTGATCCGAGACCAATGGTCTTGATCAGAGAACAATGCTTCCAAGTTGAGCTAAAATTAGTGTCAAACTTCTAAAAGTCATAACTTTGGATCTAGAAAGAGTTAGGGGACCAATAAGATATCAATGGAAAGCTCTTTCTAAATTCTATAAAATGATGACTTGTGCTAAGCACAATGGTGTCGAGCCAAGCTAATTGCCCTCAATCCGATACCAATGCTCCTAAATCGAGCTAAAATGAGTTACAAATTTTAAGATGTCATAATTTTAGATCAAAAAGAGTTAGAAGACGTACAAGGTATCAATGAAAAACTCTTTTTGAGCTCTATAAAATGATGAGCTGTGCCAAGCACAATGGTTCCAAGTTGAGCTGATTGTTCCCAATCCGATACTAATGTTCCTGAACCAAGCTAAAATGAGTGACAAACTTTAAGAGGTCATAACTTTGGATCCAGAAAGAATTAGGAGACGTACAAGGTATCAATGGAAAACTCTTTTCAAGCTCTATAAAATGATGACTTAGCCAAGTAAAATGGTGCCAAATAGAGTTGCCGAGCTTCCAAGCCAAACTGATTGTCCTTAATCTGAGACCAATACTCCTGAACCGAGCTGAAATAAGTGTCAAATTCTAGAGATCAAAACTTTGGATCCAAAAGGAGTTAGGGGATGTACAAGGTATTAATGGAAAGCTCTTTCTATACTCTATAACTTTATGTCCTGTTCTAAGCACAATAGTGTTAAGCCAAACTGATTGTCTCCAATTTGAGACCAATGCTCCTGAATCAAGCTAAAATAAGTGTCAAACTTCTAGAGATAATAACTTTGGATCTAGAAAGAGTTAGGGGACGTACTCGGTGTCAATGGAAAGCTCTTTCCGAGCTCTATAACTTTGTATCCTGTGCCAAGCACAATGTGCCAAGCTGAGCTAATTGCCTCCAATCTAAGACCAATACTTCTGAACTGAGCTAAAATAAGTGTCAAAATTTTAGAGGTCATAACTTTGGATTTAGAAAGAGTTAAGAGATATACAAGGTATCAATGGAAAGCTCTTTCTGAGCTCTATAACTTGATTTCTTATACTAAACACAATGGGCTAAGCTGAGCTAATTGCCTCCAATCCGAGACCAATGCTCCTGAACCAAGCTAGAATGAGTGTCAAACTTCTAAAGGTCATAACTTTGAATCCAGAAAGAATTAGAGGACGTACAAGCTATCAATGGAAAGCTCTTTCCAAACTCTATAAATTGATGTCCTTCTCCAAGTATAATGGTATTAAGCCAAGCTAATTATCCCCAATCCGAGATCAATGCTTCTAAACTAAGCTAAAATGAGTGTCAAATTTTAAGAGGTCATAATTTTTTACTTAGAAAAAGTTAGAGGACGTATTAGGTATCAAGAGAAAGCTCTTTCTGAGCTCTATAACATGGATACTAAAATTAATCTGATAAAGGTCATTTTTGAGGCTAAAAATTCAAAATAGTTTAAAGATATATGTATATAACTAATACCTATCATGCATACATGCATCAAATTAAGGATTTGTAAGAGTAAGAATGGAATTGAATATTTATAGTATTCAACATATGTTATTTAGGCACTGAGAACTAGAGAGAATGACCTAGTAGGCGCAAGAATCTGTAGTGAGAGTGGTTACCCTCCCATTGTAGTGAGTAAATTTTTACATACATGAATATCATATTGATATATGTGTGTTATACATATATATATTGCTTGTGTGTTAAACAAGTGGTTTTATTGTTAAAAGAAATTTGAAGTAAAATTGTTTTATGTGAAGTGCATGGTATTGGGTTGATTTAATTACTTGGTCTATTATTAAATATTATTCAATATACATAGTGAAATGGTCGGGGAGACCAGGATTTGATTATATATTTTAAAATCATTGATTATAAATGATTTTATTTTAATGCATGTATTATTGGTGATGTGGCTGGCTAAGCCAGATATTGATTCATGGCCAATGGGCTTGATGTATAGCCAGTAGACCTATTATTTGACTGTATTTATAGGGAAGTAGCTTATGGACGGACCTATTGAAAGGCCGCATAGGTGAGTGGAGTCGTAGTAGGGTTGGTATAAGGGAGAATGTCTATGGCAAGCCCACTATGTGCCGAACGCATGAATGCGTGGTTATATAGATACTCTATGGAAAGTCTTGACGGTTTGATAATGTTATCCTAAATTTGACAGATACAACGAGGATAATCGCTAATGTCACTAAACGATTACTCAAGGCCAACATTAGTGAGACGGGCAATGTTTTATAATTCATGTTTTACCTTAATAAAGTGATTTTGAAAAACATAAGATATGATTTACTATTTTATAAAGAATGCATCGCATATGGCTTTATGCATGAAAATTTCACTAATGGTTTCGACGTTACCTCGGCCAAAGTAGCGGTTGAGAAAGTATGGCCAACCTAGTTTGGATTATTTGAAACTGTTTGCAGACCAATGAATTGTTTTCTCATTATTTAATTTTGTGAAAATATATAAGTATTTGAAAGCATGATGTAAATGAAATCTCAATATCCATATTTGGAAATACGTGTGCATGTATATATATATATATATATATGTATGTACTTTATTTAATCAATAAGTATAGTTATATACTCATTTCTCACCATCACTACTTTCAGGTTAGGCCCTTTAGTACTCATCGGGCTAGTGGTAGTGGTAAAGAGCCTATGACTTTCTCGGTAGGTCTTCTTTCTTCACTCATATATATACTTTGAGTCCACTAAATATAATTTACTGAATATTTCTACTTGGATTTTGTAATGTATTCAAAAACTAAACGGTTATGTAATACTCATATATGTTCAAACCCGATTGGGAATGATTCCTAGGATTTTGATATTTTAATTATTGAATTTGTATTGTGAATGAATTAATCACGGAGATCAATTGTTTGATATTAATGATCCCATGGAGGGAATATTTCATTATGAACTGTTTTCAGGTTTTGGATGTTTACAGGGAAGCCTTACAAGTTCTCTTAATACCTTCTGCAGTATATAGTATATCATGAGGGTCTGTGGTGATTGTCACAAGAGGCCCCCAAGGTCGGAGCGTGACAGATTATGAACTTTGGAAGTACTCTAGTTCTTTTTCTAAAACCTCTTTACCAATAGGTTTAGGAGAAGAAGAATAACCTATTTATGATTTTCCCATAAGTGTAGGGAATTTTATTAAAGGCAATTTTCTGCCTTTTTCCTTTTGCCTAGTTTTGTTTCCTCTTTAGCTAGTTCTTGCAAAAATTCTCTAGTTAGAAAATCAGGAAGAGAGTTTTCAGATCCTTTGATATAAACAATATAATAATCAAATACAGATAATTCAGATTGCCATCTTGCAAAGATTTGTTTTGATGTAAGATTTTTAATATCTTTTTTAAGAATAGACTTAGCAAAAATGCAATCAATTCTGAAAATAAATTTCAGATTTAAAAGATCATTTTGGAATTTCATTATACTTTTAACAATAGCCAAGACTTCTTTTTTAACTGTGGAATAATTCTTATGAGCATTTTTCACATTCTAGATGTACATCTAACTAATTCTTCTTTATTAGTTTTAGGATTCTTTTGTTTAAGAATTCCTCCATAACCAATATTTGAAGCATCAGTTTCTACTATTTTTTTTTTCCATTTCAGATGAGCTAAACATAAACAAGGTAATTGTTTAACTTTCTGTTTTATTATTCTTATTGTTATAGTATGCTATAGCATGCTCAATACTCCAAGCAGGAGGATTCTTAGTGAGTCTACTATATATATTGCAATATCTTGAGCAATGTTCTTATAGCAATCTGCTATATAATTAAGACTACCTAAAACCTTTGTAATTTAGTTTTCTCTTTAATTTCATTAAGAAATTTAGATGCAAACTCAATACTTTTGTTAATGGGTATAATATTCCCATCATTAATATTATGTCCTAAAAACCTGATTGAAGTTTGGAATAACTTCATTTTTGGAGCAAATACAACTAAACCATTTCTTTTTGCAACCTCTTTGAATATTCTCAGATGTTTGAAATGTTTATCTATTGATGATGAATATATTAATTTATCATCAATATATACAATACAAAATTCATAATATGCATAAAATATTTCATTCATTATATTCTAAAATTCAGATGGTGCATTCTTCAGACCAAATGGCATCACATTCCATTCATAATGTCCAAAGGGCATAACAAATGCAGTTTTATATGTATCTTTTTCTCTAATTTGAATATGCTAATAACCAGATTTTAAATCAAATTTTGAGAAGATGACTACTGATTCTGATCTATCTAGTAATTTTTTTTTATTCAATATTGGATATCTTATACATTGAAGTACATCATTTAAAGGTTTGTAATTAATTAAAAGCCATGGTACTCCTCTTTCTTTTTCAGCATTTTTATTCACATAAAATGTAGTACAGCTCTATGGTGAATAATTTTTCCTGATAAGTTTCTTATCAATAAGAGTTTGAATTTCCTTTTTACAAAATTTTAAATAATCAGATTTCATATGACTTGGTCTAGACTTTAGGTATATTTTTCTCATTAAAATGAGATTAATACGGTAATGCAATTATATGCTTTTTTTATTCCAAAAAGCATTGGGAACATCACTACATATTTATGATGTAAATTATTTTTCTAAAATTCCTATTTTGTCTTTGATCATAGGATTTTTTTAGCTTCTGTTTAATATCCAATGTACATATTTCTTTCTAAAGGAAAGATAAATGTTTTTCTTTGGATATTATTAAATTTTTTATTTCATTTACTATTAAGGTTTTAGGGTCAGTTATGAAATTAAATTTCAATTCTGTATCCTGGTAAGAACCTTTGATTATAAAAGAATCAATTTTTTGAATAGACATCAACATATTTAGGAACAGAGTTCCTAATATAACCTATTGTTGCAAATTTCTCACTAAGAGAAAAGTTGAAGGAATACATTTCCCTTCATTACAAATATATGCTTTTGATCATTTGTACTATATTTGCATACGAGTACCACTTGCGATTGTTAAGGACTGCATAATTTTCTCATAATATTTACTAGGCACTAGTCCTTCTTGTATAGAGTTCATGTTTGCACCATTATCAACAAGTGTAATGACATTTTTAATCATATAGTCATTGCTTACTACAATGTCTATTTGAATATACCAATTTTGATGAGTTATTCTATTAAAAATACTGATTATTGGATCTTGTTCTTCTACTTGAGTAGAAAAATCATCTTTATTAGACATTTATTTAATAATGTCTAAATAAATCTCAAGATTTTTATTAAGTTTACTAACATTCAAATCTGTATCAAATTGATGTTTCTTTAAACTTTTTATTTCTATATTTAATTCAGTAACTTCTCTTTTAAGCTCTTTAATTGTTACTAGTTTATCCTGTTTTGTTCAAATCTTTTGAACATTAATGCAACTATAATACGTAGTTTCAGGTTGCTTTTCCTGATTATTTTTCAATTGTTTTGATAAAAGAATTTCAATGAAACTCTTTCTCATTTCTTTATCTTTAATATGTTTAATAATTTGAACTATATTTTCCTAATTATTAGTTAAAACACATAAACCATTCATTTGGCATATGTTTTTCCAATAGTTTTGTTTATCTGAACAATTGCCTTTGCAAATAGATTGTTCTAAATCAAATGATGAATTGCTATTAATTTCTATAGTATTAAAACCTTCTGATTCTCCAGATTCTTATTAAGATAAGGATTCACTATCCGAATTAACCAATATGTTACTTAATTGGATTCTTAATCCTTCATCTGTTAGTTCATTAATTTTCTGTTTAGTATAGCATCTATTAGAATAGTGCCCCTTCTTGCTACATTTGTAGCAAGTTACAGTTCTTGAAGATTTTCTCCTTTGAACTGGTGATTTCTTAAAACCACTTTTCTTATACGGTTTTTCTTCTGATTTATAATAAGATTTTTTTCTTACTTTATGTTTCTTAGGATAAATATGTGATTTTCTTTTATTTTTCTTCGGATAATTAATAAGAATGTCATAAGCAAACTGTTGACAAAATTTTCCTATTTCTTTCTTTCCTGTTAGGTTCTGTTTTTTAAGTTGATAGTTTAACTTGATGTCATTATAAATACTCAGGCTCACATTAGTACAAGTACTAATAAGATGACCATAAGTATTTTCATCATAATTGATACTATAAGCATCATTTTGATCTTTCAATTTTTGTCTTACCCTTACTGTAAAAAGAGGTGGTAAGCCATCAATGAATTTAGCTTTCCAATGCTCAGCATTAGCATTTACTCTTTGCATTACTTTGGTAATGAATACATCCTTATACCATCTAAAATGGATTAAACAATGACATCTTAGATTCTGTAATAACTCCCTACTTTTTTCACTTTGTTGTGGACTAGATCCCACAAAATGAAGTAAAATTGTTTACATAAGAGTATACACTACATCATCAACAAAAGTAGAAGTTTGAGGTTCTACTTTAATTTTGTTGATGATTTCCTATTTTCGTAGTTCTGTGAGACAATTATCCCACTAGCCTTTTAAACTGCTAGTGAAACCACTAGTAATAAATTTAGCAGTTTCCTTGTGAAAATTTTCAGCTACTTTACATACTGATGCATATATCATAATTTGATGTATTATTTCATAAGTTTGATATTAGTTGTACCATCTATGTTCTACTCATAAATGGTTTTTCCATTATAGGAATTTTGACTTCTAAAGAAGTTTTCTTCATATAATAAATCCATAGGAGATGACATTTTATAATATGTTTTCTTTATAACATCTTCTCCATATGTAATTTTATTTAATGAAGATTCTACATCATGAATTTGATTCATTAATGTAGGTTTTATTTCAATTTTAGATTCTAAATTATTTTCAAAATCTGTTTGTTTTGTTTTATTCAAAGTTGAAATGTTCATTTCTGAATCATTTTGGATTGATTTTTTTGAATTGAATTCTGTTTTGAATAATTCTCCAATCTTTTTGAAATTTTCTTTTAAGATCTCATATTTGGATTCAATTATAGAAAGAATTGGTATTTCAACTTCTGGTTCTGTTAAGGTTAATTTCTCAACTTCTAGTTCTTTAAGAGTCTAAATTTTTAAATCATTTAATTTACTTAATAGTAAATCAATAAATTCAGTATCTCTTTTCTGATTAGATAATTTAAATCCTTTATTATTCATTGAAGGTTTAATATCAACACTTTCAATAGGATTTCTATTTCTACTAGAACTAGAAATATCCTCATCTGTATTGATCTTATGTATTACTTTTGATAGAATATCTTCTACTCTATTTAGTTGATTACCAATTGTTTGCAAATTTAAATTGGTAAAATTATGTTATTTTGTTAAAGCATTTTCTTCTGTACTAAAAGCAATAGCTTCTAATATTTTAGAATGATGCTTTAATTTTAAAGTTTCTATTAGAGGATGTATAGAATTTACTATACTTCCTTCTACTATTGACTATACCCTATTACGATTGGTTATTACATCCAATCTTCTAACATTAGAATATTGTATGTTAAACCATTTTATAAAATATATGGTTTCCAGATTGGAATCAAATTCTTTCCAAAGTTGTCTCCTAATACTTATACCATAACAATTTTCAAACCAATTTCTGAATTCATCATTATGAGGTAATAAGTATTCCTTTCTGATAAGGTGTTCTGTAAATGATACTGGTATAAATTCTATATCACCTTCTGGTTCAATATACATAATTTATACCATATTAAAACTCATTTTTAGATCTAGTAGAAAAGGTTCTCCTAATTTTATCATTCTATTCATGATTTTATTCTGGATTATCTGCATAAATTCCATATAGAATTTGATTCTCAGATAATCTAGTACCTTGTATTTTAGGTTCCATAACATCATTGGAGACAGAATGTCCACTAGATAGTGGTTCAGAAATACTATACATAGGTCTATTATCAATGTTGAATTGTCTTGAAGACTAACCTAATTCCAGTTATCTTAAAGACTGATTTCCATTATTAAAAGTTGATGAACTTCTCAATAATTTTGTTGTTTTGTTGTTAGCAAATTTTATCTCAACATTTCCTTCTGAAGTTTGAGTTATTTGCTCAAGTTTTCTATTGAATATTGTTTGGGGTGGTACTACTCTTTGAATAGTCCAACTTTCAGGGAACTATATTTCATTCCATTTTATTAATCTAAGAATAACTATATTAGTAGTCATGCTGTTGCTATCAATTACAATAGTTTTTCCTAGTTCACTTCTTAGTTTTGAATTAGAAGCCATGGTATTCATAACCTTAAAATGGATCCTATATATTACTACTATGGTTTATGATCCCTCAAGGAAATCATAACCATTTGTTTGAATTCTCAAAGACAGAGCTTCAAACAAGTTTTTATCTGTCAATGACAGATTTAAGTTCGGAAAAATATTAAAATAAATTAGTTCATGACAGAGACTAGTCTCAGTCACATCCATTAGAGATGACAGAAAGTCATTGCATCTAGTATCTCTCAAATGAGTTTGGATAGATGCATTTAAATCGATTAATGTTAATGTTTTAAAGCAATTTAGACACATCCAATATGCAGATAGTTGTACCGAGGTAAATACCTCTGCACATCATTCAGATTTAACAATCTTAATGTTTGATCTTGTTGATCAAGACAAATTGTCTGTTCGGTTGTTTTGATTACTTTTTGACTTTTAAAATTAAAAAGTCCAATATTGTAAATAGACTTAACCTCGACCTAAGGTATAGTCCATTTGTTCAGTTGTTGAGTTTGATTAAACTTAATGATTTCAGAATTTTTTACAAATCCAATTTGGTTCTGTTAAGTTAAATTCCTATGAAATGAATTCATATTGAAGTTTAAACATGGATGTTTTAATATTCTTAATATGATTTATTTTATGCTGATTATTTGAGCATGATTATTATAATATTTTATGTTTTTGTTTTATATTATTTCTATATAGTCAGGTTAGGTATTAGGTCATGGGTTTGTTTAGCTTTTGAGTTAGGGATGACGTTGTGACGTTTAAATCTAGTTAACTACCTAAAATCTTATTAACATAACATAGAAACTTTAATAATGATATTTTAATGAGAATTATAAACTCTTGGAAAAAAAATGGATATGTGTCATATAAGTAATGGTGTAAATAAATTAAGCCCCGACCACCGGAGGAACCAACTCTGAAGTTTAGAACTACAATAAGCAATTTCTCTTGGTAGCATTTCACTTCTTTTACACAAACATAAGAAAACCGAAAGGTTTTCCTACAGTAGTCTTGCTATATGTGTACTGTTTTCAAGTATAAAAAGACAATAATAGGCTCTTTTGTAATAATAATAAAAATAAAATTATGAATTGGGAAAGAAATTCTTTGAGAAGCCAATTATGAACCACAAGAATTTGTACAAGGAAGATTCTTTTGTATTTATTTATTTTAAATAATTATAAAATACTATGAATATTAACTAAGGAATATAAAAAATAAATAAATAAAAGTGAGCTATAAAAGTAAAATTTGGCACTTTGTTTACTATTGGTAAGTAAATGTATACTTACATCTCCTTAAGTCCTTAAAGCTAGGTTTTTATTATATGTCATTTGCGTGGTGGAGTCAATAATACGCTTTAATTTACATAACATTCAAATTTATTTTTGTAAATTTAGTATTAATTTGTATAAGGTCATTATTTTCCTCCCCAAAACGCACAATATTTTTTTAATAAATATTCAAACATTTCTTTTATATACTCAGATTTAGATATCTTTTAATATACATATCACATTATCTAATTTATTTAATTTTATTATATATGTATATATTTATTCGCTAAATTGACTAATAATTATAACCATAACCATAAAAAAA
>JAXCLQ010000006.1:11704999-11715269 GCA_035584115.1 Cedrela odorata | reverse complement strand
AAGATTAAATGTCTTTTGAAAAGAACGTTGACGAGTTCTTCCTTACTATGAGTCAAGAAGTTAGAAAAGGATTACCCAAAGGCAGCGACACCAATGAAGTTACTGGGGTTTTGAGGTGGGAACAATAAAAGGATAATTGCCATTTTTGCAATAGATTTGGGCTTTTCTGATGTCGGTGTCATCAGCAAGTTTGCTCAAAGCACAAGGCAAAAGAAATGTAAGCTTTATACTATTGTCTGTTTTGAATCTAATTTAATCGAAGTTTCTTGTAAAACTTGGTGGATAGATTCTGATATTAAAACTCATGTTTCAAATATGATGAAGACATTTCTTATGACCAAATAGTTAAAACACCCGTTAAAGCTATTGTGTCTTCTTATTTACTTTTAAACACTGACTATTGTTTAGATTTCATCAATTTTTTTGTTTTTTGTTTTTTGTTTTTTGTGTAATTTGATTTGTTTCTTTAACTTGAACTTGCTGATTCTACGTTTAAGATCGATAATGAATTCTTCATTTTATTTAAAAATGAGTCATTTTGTTAGCTCTAGCTACACATGATGATGGCTTATACAAACTAAATCGTGATAACTTATTTGCCCTTCTAACCTCATTTCATAATATTAATAAAATTGGAACTAAGCGTGATTTATTTGATAAAATTTGGATCATATAATTAAAGAAAGATTAGTGAAAAATAAATTTTTTTCTAATTTAGATTTTACCAGCCTTGACATGCGCCTAGATTGTACTAAGAAAAAACTAAGCAAACACACCAAGAAAAATACCAAAAGAATTATAATTCTTTACTCAAATTATTCATACAAATGTTGGTAAACTTTTTTTTTTTTTTTATGTTCATACTTTTGGAGGAGAAAATATTTTTATTAGTTTTATATGCGGTTATAAATATTTCAAGTAATAAATGCCTTTGATATATATCTTAATAAGGTTTTAAGACAATTAGAGAGAAAAGTAATAATTATTAAATCAAATAGAAGTGGTGAATATTATGAAAAATGTGGTGAATAAAGACAATGTTAAGAGCCACTTTGCTAAATTTCTTGAAATTATACTATGTTAGGAATGAAATGGAGTGGTTATAAGGGTTAACCATATCCTCATAGACAAAGATAAAACTATATTAGATAATTCCTCATTACCAATAGCATTTTGTATATGCATGTACTTAAAATTACCATGTATTTACTGAATACATTTTTTTTTATCAAGATAATTCCGAAAATCTTAGTTTTAAACAATTATATGCTTGGGATTGTCCGGTGGAAATATGATCATATTTTGAAACATTCAGTGGTTACTTTACAGGATAAACAAAAGAATTCAAGAGGTAGAGATTTTTCCTTCCTAATCATGGCCTAAGGACGATGAAAATCAGTAATGCTTCTTAGTTCATTGAGAGTTGTGAAGTTATAATGTCATTTCTAATTCTTTTGAACACTTTGATAAGGTTGAATACTAGAGAATAATCAACCACTCTTTAATAAAATTGCTACAATTGAACTTGTTATTGAAAAAATCACATTGAGTAATATTAAGAGGATAAGAAGATTTCAAATAGAAAGTATGTAGTATATTTTCAAGAATCAAATTTTGACATGAACTAATAAAGACTTAGTTTCGTTTTCACGAACTATAACAAGTGACGATTCTACTAAATGAATAGATTCATGCCATAAATAATAAGTTGAAATCTATAAAACAAAATTAAGTTTGCAAATTAAGTTCACAAGCATAATCTCATTTTTTAAGGCATCAATATGCAATCAAATCATCTAACTAGTAGTCAATTAATTAGAAGACACTCAATCATTAATCAAAAACTTCAATAAAGTCAAATAGGCAAATATCAAAATATTTTAGAATGGCCACACTATAGTCCTAGAACATAACACTTATTTCATAATGTAATAAAATAAAACTATCATGATTAAGTTCAACATCTCAATGGAAAAATAAACAAGAAAATAGAGAAATCTTGATTTTTCTAAGTTGGTAGATGACTTTCACTAAATCTAAGTTTCATGTTTATAATCTTTCCTCATTTTCTCCCTTCTTTCCACCTTGGTGTTCTCTCCTTCTTTTCTCATTTCTTTCATTTTATATGTTTTGAAGAATCCCTAAAAAATAGCACCTAAAACCCTCCTTAGCTATAGTAACATTGCTATAGTGCCTTACTACAAAACTTGCGTCCAAAATTTTACACAGAGCCTAGGCACTTGGTGATGAAAATTAAAAAAAATGTTTTCTTCTCCTAATCAACCAAGGATAGTTATGCGTGTGATCTTATAATGAATGCCAAAAGTCTATGTAAGATAAAATATATTTGCATGCTTAGTCTAATCAATGCATTGAATCCATGAAGTTAATGAATCTTTTATTATCATAATTTACATAGGAACATAGTGAATTGATAAATTGAAGATCTTTTTATTATAACCCTAAAAAAGACTAATTAATGATTTTAGAATTCTCGATTATCAACCATAGTTTAAAACTTCAGATAATAAGAATAAGCATAATTAATTCAAATTAGTTTAGGTGAAATCATATGTCCTAGAGCTCTCATCCTTCTTAATTTTATTCTTTACCTTTTCTTACTTTAATTTAGTTGTTAATTATTTTTAGTATAAATTTTCTCTTTAATCAATTCATTTAAATAAAATTAAAGATAGTTTGTCTTGATAGTCAGTTCGTAAATTCTCAATCCTTATGAGAATGATACTTATTCATCATTATATTACTTGTTAATGACAATGTATACTTACATAGCTTAAAAATTCTCACAACAAGTTTTTTGGTGTCGTTGCCGAGGATTAAATCATTTATTTGTTATAGTATCGAACCAAACTATCTTTAGTTTTACTTTGAACTCTTATTTTTCATTTTATCTTTAGGTACGTTTGGCTAGTATATGCGAAAGTTAGGAAGAGGTCAACTTGCGTCTTTTGATTCTAAAATTGAGAGAACTTGTCGACAGAGTAGAAAAGAGAATAGAGAAGTTGTTTAGCAATCGAATATAATGGTCGATAATAATAGAGAAATGGAAGGCAATCGGGCTTTAAGGGATTATGCAATGCTAATGATTAAAAACAATGTGTGTGGTATAGCTATCCTATTAATTCAAGTAAATAACTTTAAGACTAAGCCAACCATTATCTAGATGGTCGCATCCAATCAGTTTGAGGGTTTGCCGATTGATGATCTTATAGCTCGCATCTAAAGCTTTCTAGATATATATGATACTTCTAAGAACCATGGTGTCTTCGATGATGCAATCAAATTGTGGTCATTCCCATTCTCAAGGACAAGCTAAAAAGATGGCTTACTTCTCTACCAACAAGGAATATTATTATTTGGGAAAATTTGAAGTATAAATTCTTGGCTAAGTTTTTTCCACCAACAAAGATAGTAAAAATGAGGAATGACATCATAACTTTTGCTCAATATGACATGGAATTATGGACTTCCTAAAAATGACTTCAAGTTAAGACATTCTACAATGAATTGGAGGTTTAACAAGAATTTTGGTAGATGCAGTAGTAGGGGATGCTTTAATGAGCAAGACACATGATGATGCATATGCACTGCTCGAAGAAATGGTCGCAAATGCTTATTAATGGCCAACTGAATGTTTCGTACCAAAGAGAGCATTTGGAATACATGCAATTGACCCCATCACAACTTTATCTTCTTAAGTAGTAGTAGTATCTAATCAATTAGAAGTTTTAACTGCTAACATCATTCATATTGCACATGTAGTGTGTGAATGGTGCAATGGAGCCTTGTTAGTACTAATTGCCAAGTAGGAAAACTTTTTACCTCATCTCAAGCTAAACAAGTACAATTTGTGAAAAATTTCAATGAGCAGTTGCACAACCCTTAATCCAACATATACAATTTAGGATGGAGGAATCACTCCAACTTATCATAGAGCAATAATCAAAATGTGGTGAGACCACCACCGGGATTTCAGTAGTAATAACTAGAGAAAAATGTATCATTAGAAGATGCATTAGCACAACTCACTATGAGTACTTGTTAGTTCATAACAAAGATTAAGACGACACTTCAGAATCAAGCAACATCTATCCAAAACCTAGAGGTGCAAGTGAGGCAATTAACTAATGCGTTAAACAATAGACTCAAGGTATACTACTTTCTAATACATAAATAATGCATAGTTTGAAGAGGCCAAACATTATGAGAGTTTCAGTAAATAAAAGGAAGAAAAGTAGAGATCTAAGCTATTTTTGGACAATTTTCCACCTTATGTTCCTCTAATTCCATATCCTTAGCGATTTCAGGAGCAAAAATTGGACAAGTAGTTTTTTAAGTTCCTTGACACATTTAAGAAACTGCACATTAATATTCTTTTTATAGATGCTTACGAACAAATGTCCAGCTACGTGAAGTTTATGAAAGAGATTCTTTCCAACAAGAGGAAGCTAAAAAAATATGAAATTGTTGCACTTATTGAGAAGTGCAGTACCATTCTACATAAAAAGTGACCACCAAAGTTAAGAGATATTGGCAGCTTCACCATCCCTTGCACTATAGGAAATTTCCATTTTGACATAGCGTTATGTGATCTAGGGGCGAGCATTAATTTAATGCATTTTTCTGTGCTCAGGCAACTAGGTTTGGGGAAGCAAAGCTAATGATGGGTTTATTGCAATTGCTGGATATGTCCATCAAATATCCAAGAGGAAGCGTCAGGGATGTCCTAGTAAAGGTAGACAAGCGTCATGAAGTTTCAGTCATTCTTGGTCAACCATTCTTAGCTACTGAGAAAGCCCTTATTGATTTGCAAAAAGGACAACTTATTTTGAGGGTTTAAGATGAACATGTGTCATTCAATGTCTTCAAGGTAATGATGCACCTTAGGGAAGCAACCATTTATTTTTGAGTGGATACAATTGATCGTTGTACCAAATAAGCATTTCAAGTAGATTACAAAGTTAAACTATTGGTAGCAGATTTAAGTAGATCATCTAACATAAATAATTTCAAGAGATCACAATAGCTTAATGAGAAGGATGATGTGAAGATACAAAGTATTGCTCGGAAGATCAAGATTAATGATCAATGACTCAATGCTTACATTGTTCGAAACAGGGATGACCAGAAGTCTTCCATCATTGAAACAAACCTAGGATGATAAGCTTCATCGAATAGTCACACTAAAAACTATAAAACAATCGCTTTTTGGGAGGCAACCTAAATTTTGAATACTGAAAAATGTACATTTATTGAAAGTTTATATTATCATTTTCCACTTAAAAATGTTATTAACTCCTCTAAAATAAGCATTTAAACATTTAAAATAAGAGTTTGCTTAATTTGTAAAAAATTATTAATTTTGTGTAAGTTTTGTATAATAGACATATCTCTCAATCTAGTGATTCAATTGATGCAATTTTTCACTCATTAAATCATGAACTTATCCTTTCACAATATTATAAGTCAAAGGTCAGACCAATTTAAGCGTTTATACAGTAAAAAATGAACTTTAATAGAACTGAAATGCAGCTACAGTCTAGCCTGACATGTCTTAGTATTTGGGTCGTATCTCTCAAGATACATGCCCAAATACAGCGAATGAAGATGTTACAGAAAACTAAGAAAAAAATCTATAATTATTGTGTTTTGGTCAGAGTTGTATTCCAAATATATCACAAAAGAATTGGCCAACAAATTCAAATGCATGTGAAAGAAAGTCTTCAAAAACATACCTAACCTTAGCCAACTTCTTTAACATTTATCCTTTCTGTTTTTCTCTATAAATAGGTGCTTGTATTTCTAAATTTATAAGTAAGGTCAGGGTGAAGCTTTGTTATGTTTGTTGTTTTCATTCATTTATCCTTTGAGTTATTTTTCAATATAAAATATTTCAATTGAATGAAATCTATTTCTCAAAAGTATTTTGATTTGTTAAAGAGCTTGATTCATTGTTAATAAATGGTAGATTGAATACTTGTTATTTTCTACGTCTCAAAAGCAAGTGCTTTGAATAGTTAGAAATCTTAATTCATTGTTAACAAATGTGACTTTGAATGATTGTTATTTTCTACATCTCAATGTAAGGTAAGTTATAGTTTTTCACAAATCAATTTAAAGGTTAATATTTTGTTTTCTTACATTTTTCTTAAAGAGGTATTTTAATGTGCTTAAATATTTCATATTTCAATTAAGATCACTTTTTAGTTGAATCTTAATTGAATTATTACAAAAGATCAAAAATGATTTCTACAAATTTCTTCAAAGTGGATTTCAATGTCCTACTATTTAATAATATTGAAATTTCATTATAAGAATCAACTCATCAATATAATTCTTTTAACCCTTAGATAATTAGACTTGTAGTAAACTTGTATAACTAATTCTCTGTGAATTGACACTTGAACTCCCAAACTTTTATTACTTGAGAAAACCTATTTATAGGGTATGGCTCTTTTCTTTGAACATGAGTATTCATTATTTTTAAAATCATGTGTCTAACTTGCGCTTACCCTACATACGGTATGTCATTGATGGGTGACATTGGCTCAATCAGTGATAAGTAATAAGTGAAGTCCTACTAATTAGTAATTGAATAAGATATTGCTAGTAAATTTTGAAAGAAGCTTCTACAGTGTTTAAATATTATGAAAGTTTTGAAATGATTATGATTTTCAGTTCATGTCATATCATGTGCATGCATTGTATTTAAGTATGTATATATTTTATATATATGAAAAACTAGTATACTTACTGAGCTTAAAACTCATTATAGTTTATTGTGATTCTGAAATAATTGAAGTTAAACTCATAAGGATGGATTTGGCTGAGTAATTGTTTTTACTTAGTTTCTTAGGATTTAAAACATTCGCTGTTATTGAGTTTTGCAAGTTGTTAAAAAATATTTTATGATTAAAGAATATTTATGAAAGCATACGAGTTAAATTTTATTACTTCCGCATGATTTAAGTTTGTAATTTATGAAAAATTACACCTCAGACCCTTCCAAATTTTGGGGCATTACAGTGTGGTATCAGAGCTAAGGTTTGAGATTCTATAGACTCTAAGTGATGAGATAATCAATGAGGCATTGATTTAAAATTTTATAGATTCTAAGTAATGACATAACAATTGAAGTAATGATTTGAGGTTCTGTAAACTCTAAGTAATGATATAAGAGAATGTTTGAGATTCCGTAGAGTTTAAGTGATGATATAATGAATAAGGCAATGATTTGAGATTTTCTAGACTTCAAGTAATGACATAACAATTGAGGTAATAGTTTGAGGTTCTTAGATGTTAGAACTGAAATTTGATTATTTAAACATTAAGATGAAATTTCATGATTTGTTACAAGGTTTGAGATTCTTTAGACTTTACGAATGATTAGAATTCAAATTCTAAAATTTATAGACTTTAAGATAAATAATGAAACCAAGGTTTAAAATTTCAGAGAGTCAAAGATGTAACATAATTATGACAATGAAGGTTTTTGATTATGTAGACTCTTAATTATAATAGTTAAAGGGAACCAAGCAGGATACTTAGATTCGATACATATATATTTATATGAAATTACGTTTTGTTTTGATGTTATAGTAAAACATTAAAGTTTAAGTATTGGCATGAAAGGAAATAACTACATGAGTTACTGTGATTGTTGATAAATGTTCTAGAAACTAAGCTGATCTTAGTGTTTATTTTCAAAGATTTTGTATAAGGTATGACTAGTGTGATACAATAACAACTCCAATCCAATAACCTTAAAGCCAATACTAAGATTAATAACTTGAATGTAGTAAAGACATCTAAGAAGCTTTAACCCATTTTTGAATGCTCAATGAATTCATTAATTGATGATTAATGAATACAAAATTTGAAAGATAAATTCTATTTCATTGATTATATTAAGTAATTAGATAGTCACATGTCTTAGCAATTATTATGAGATAAGTGCTAAAGCCCTAAATGTTAATGGTATTGCATTGATATATTTCAATGAACTTATTTATCATAACCAAATTCCTCAATATTTAAGAGACAAGAAAGAAGTTGAGTGGTATAAGAAAACTTATAGTGGAAATATTGAAGTCGATGCATTGATGAAGGATAACAAATAAAAAAAATCCTAAGAAATGATGATTTGATTTATTCTTATTGTGAGAGTATGATAAAATTTCTTTTAAGAATATTTATGCATGTCTTAACTTGTTTTAGGGTTTTCTAGTATTTAAAGGAAAAGAAAAAAAAGCTTATTTTGTGGGTTTGTTACAATAACCATGATTGCTACAATACTGTGGGTATTAAGGTTAGATTTAGGAATCTTAATTCAACTAGGACATGTATGCCTAAGTTCTTGCGTGAACTTAGACTTATCAAAGGCTTTACAATCCTTTGTGGCGTCATCTCTTTGCAACCTAGGTTCTTAAAACGAGTTTATTAATGGATCTACGGTTCATAATTTGATCATATTGACTTTCTGGGTTAAGATTCACTTGTTCATGGGTTTTTAGGCTACTTTGCCTATAGGTTCATATCATCAAGTCAAAGGATTAGTGGTACACTAGTATGACTCTGTGACGTATCATTGACTGTAGATAATCACCTATATGATTCATCATATTTAGTCATGTTCAGTAACACATTCACCAATGTATTATTTATGTTCATATTCTTATGACATGAAACTTGTCACCCAACTATTAGTATATAATATTATTCCTTAACAACATCAAACATACCAATCATGTAATGTTATATTCCCATATGATATTACCTCAACCAGGAACTGATTCGAATGTATTTAAATCAAAGATTATATTCTTATATCTACAACTCTTTGTAAATAGAGTCTTGATATTATACATCAAGGGATCTTATTCTGCACTTTATATAATATTAATTAGCAACTTAATATGCAAAATGATATAAAAGCTATTTTATTAATCATAAATTAATTTACAATTAATTACATAAATATATATATATATATATAAAGAATGATATCCCTAAACCATATGACATAATTTGTTCTGGGGCATATCTCCAACAATTGCTTGATTGATTTTCTCCTAGTTGGAACTAATCAAGATATGTCATGGTATTGTACATTTGTTTCTTGTGTGAGTTTTATACTTATTGTTACCATTTTTGTGATTGTGTCTTCTAGCTTTTCATATCAATTACAGAAGAATCATCTTGCTTACATTTTAGTGCTGACAATATTTTATCTTTTGTAAAATTAAGATTTTGGCAACTAAGCTGAGTTGTTTGGATACAAAGAAAATCAAAGAAAAATAGAGAAAGTGAAAAGTGTACTTGAAGACTTTATTATGATTTGCTCTTATAAAAAATAAAGAATACAACTGCTTAACTAAACTAATAAGCTATTAGCTATTTTTATACAAGTAAAGAATAATCTAGAAGATGATACTTGTAAATCAATTTTGCTTAACAATCTTTCTCTTTCAGTTAACTACTTTAAGTACATATTATTCTAACTAACTAGTCCAGTGATAATTTAACTAGGCTTGTTTGAATAATCTGCATCACAGACATACGTTGTTTGCTTCCTTTCATCCCTTCTCAAGCTCAAGTGTTTAGGATAGACATTTAATTAGAATGAAATGTAACAAATTGAGGATAGAATAGTGGCTTTGTGAGGACATTAACTACCTGATTTACACTAAGAACATATCTGATCTTTAGCTCCTTGTTAAGCACATTGTCTCTGAAGAAGTGAATGTCAATCTCGATTTGAGCATGAAAAAACAAGATTTTGAGCTAATGCTGATGCACTAACTGTTAGTGTATGCCCTAGAAACCATTCATGTTGTTGGTTTCAGGGCTTGTGTATATTGTGAATATTTATATAATAAATAAAAGAAAGAGTTCTTTATTCACATATGTATATTGCTTTTTTTTTATTTATTCATGCTATATAATAAAGTATGTATGTGAATAGTCCACATAATTTATTTAATGATTAAATAAAATTATCAAATTTGTTTCTTACAAAAAAGATATAGACTAGGCATTAATATCACATAGTAGGCATACTAAATGCCACCTATGAATATCATGAGAATGATATTAGTGAGGGTAACAATGAGAGTCATGTCACAAGGGCATTAGTATAGATTTATAGTTAAAGAACTATTTATCAAACTTGACCAAAGAACGATAAATCACATAGTATGCATACAGTCAATGATTTATTGAAAAGATTGTATTAATATGCGATGTGATC
>JAXCLQ010000006.1:11690051-11704899 GCA_035584115.1 Cedrela odorata | reverse complement strand
ATATATATATAATAATATATGTTAAGCCTATTACACATATATTACTAAATTAAACCCAAAACATATATATATATATATACATATATTATTAGCTCACTTAGATTTTATTTTAATTTATAATCTAAAATTTTCAAAAATAACCTTATTAACCATAAAAATTTTTATTTCTACCATTCATGTTTACTACATTTTCTAAACTTATAAAATTAAGTTTATACATCTACAAAAGAAATCACAAGTGTTACACTTTTATTGTTATTATTTTTTGAAAACAACATACAATCTTCTCAACTACAAAATCATAAAAGATAATCCTTATAAGACTTAACCCTGGGACATGGGAGGGTTATTATCGAAACTTCGGCATTCTAGATTCGTTTTTCCGTTGTAGGAGCTACGGAAATACCCGTGAAATAGACTGAGTTCATCGCGCAGACCAGCAGACCCAAAGAAGTTTCCAAAGCCCAAGAAAATGGATTTCAATAGACAGTTCTGCAAATAAATAAATAACGAATTGACATCTTAACAGTTGGTGTTGTTTATAGAAATTTGTAAATATGGTTTATACTCACAGGACGAAAGATAACTCACTCTCTACCTTACTATTGTGCAACTAACCAAAGTATATAATTAAAATTATTAAAATAACATTAAGCATAATACGACACAAAATTAATGGTTTTACACCTATTCTGCCAATTCAATCTTTAAAAATTAGACATCAAGGTTGAATTTGCAAGTTTTACGTACCGGACGAGACCGGCATTGGAGGCAAGTTAGCAACTTTTAACAAGTAATTTTACGGAGCTGTGATTGGTTGGTGATTTATCTAACCTCCACATCACGTGATTTTATCTTTTCTTCTCCATAGAATTATAAAAGACGAAGATATATCAGATTCCGTTGAGTTGCTTTGCGGTTGTTGATTTCTTTGTTTGTAGCTGCAAGCAAGAATTTACAGTCTTAATTTCTTCTTCACTTTAAGATGAGCATGACCCAATTCGCAATGGTTAGTTGTTAATTCAATTATCTCTTTTCTATCAATTTTTACTTTTCATTTTCTCTCTCAATCTACAAATATAATGGATGTTACAACAACTAGGCATTCAATTTCTTGTTTATTGCTTGTTTCTTCTTTTAATTTATATTTTGGGTTTAGCTGTTAAATTAAGTATTAAAGGACTTCTATATTGTATGGCTGTGTTTAGCAATAAGCGCTTTTTATAAAATCACTTAAAAAAAAAAACTCTCTGTAATACAGCTATATATGTAAGTTCTATTGCAAAAGGCACTTATTAAGTGATTCCCCAAAAACCAATTATCCTTATTCTGTCGAACACTACTGAATTCATACACATGTCAGCCCTTTTAACTATCTTTTGTTTTTTTGTTTTTCCTAATAATACATGCATAGTGATGAGCATGCAGGTGGAGGAGTTGGCTTTCCTTGTGAAAGACAATCTTCCAAGCAAGCATCTTGTACTCTCAATGGAAGAGGCTTTGGTCAACTTCCTTCAGGATGATAACAGGTGGAAAAGCTGAGCAAATCTTGTTTTCTTTGAAAAATTTCCTCCCACAGTGTTTCACTGATAACAATTTTGATTGCAGGGCAGATGGGGTCCTTGAGTTGGAACCAATGGACTCCTACAATCGCCTTCTCTTGCATCGATTGGCTGATATATTCGGGTATTTCTCTTTTAATGCCTCGTTGCTGCCAAATTATCATTCTCTGTTATATGGATATATAATCATTCAGCCTAAGGGTATTAAATTTGACGGTTGGCTTCCAGGCTACAATTTTAATTTCTCTTTTAAGTAATGATTTCTTTTTTTGTTTTTGCTAGGTTTGCCCATGAATCTGTTGGGGATGGAGATAACCGGCACTTGGTTTTAGAGCGATGTCCAGAGACATCAACGTATGTGAAGATACATGAATCTCTTGACAAGTATTTGTTATATATGCACTCCTTGCATCTTCTTCTCTATGCATTATGGTATTTTATGGTTTGATTGACTGCTAAACTGGGGGTCTGTAGATGAGGATATGCATTTGAATGCAATGTTGTAGGATCATGCTGCTGTTATTTAGATAGTACATTGAAATCGGAAATTGTGAATTTTTATTTTTAATAATACAATTATGTGACCCCCTATGATTCTTAGTTGTTATTGATTGCTGTATTTTTTGGAGCCTTTTGCTAAAATGCTGCTATTATTACAACTCCCAAGATTACGTTGCTCAAGTTTACTAGAATAATGAGCGAAAGACATACAATGCTGGAGGGAAATATATGATGGTCTATTATTTGGGTTTGGATATAGTTTGTAACTTTTACTACTCAATCAGGCTTCAATCCCAAAATTGCTTTTTTATTTACTTAGATGACAAAAATGAATCTGTTCAATTGATTCAAAACAGTTCAAAGTGATTCTCTCAATTAAGGCAGGTCCCATAAGATGATATGTACAAACTTTTTCTCAGGATGTTCATTTTGTTAGTTCCGGAGGTTTTCTATTTTTTAAGAAGTTTGAGCATCCTTTTTGTAAATTGATTATAATTTCTTACTAAAATAGGTTGGGATATGTCTTGTGGTTTATTCTAGGTTTTGTGATGTCTTGGGAGAAAAAAAAAAACCTTTGTTATATTGAGTCATGTTACAAAAGAACAGTTTTATTGTCCTTCTTACCTAGTTGTTATGTAAGATCACATTGTTTGAATTTCTGATTTTCTGTTTTGATTTATGTGTATCTACTAGGTTTATTGAGTGTGTAATCATCTATCTATCTTGATGGTTTATGTTTTGTAAGCAGAAATTGCTGGTGCAGTACTATTTAGGCCCAACCAATGAATTAGCGTTGACTTTGTGGAGTCCTTGATCATAGTTGGAGGCATCACGTTTGTCTTATAGATAGAAAATGGATTGGGATTGAATGAGAAAATGTTAGAATTGAGAATCAGGCAGACATGGATTGGCGCTTTAGGAGCAAGTTTGTGGATTGTTAGATCCCCATGGAAATTTAAAAGAAAATTTTAAAGCTCACCTCCATACTTGGTAGCCTCGTGGAGTTAATGCTTAACATAGTAATAGTTTAAGAACTTTCATCTAGAACTATCTTCCTTTGTGAGAAATGAGTTTTGGAAGTCACACGATATCTTCAGCTGAGATAAATATCAACTTGTATGCTATCAAAAACATTTAATTAATGGGGATGAAATTAGAGTGTTTCTCCATGCTGAAGAGACGTTGGACAAGATAATAATCACTTTACCATTTTGTTAGGATTGAAGGGTCTCCTTGCAAGGGACTAATTTAGTTGATTAAGCTGTGGTGAAGGACAAAATAGAAGCCCATTTATGGGATTTGTGGATCTCTCGGAATCATAGCAGATACGTACCAGCATTCCTTTAAAGCCGATGCTGAGGTAAAGCCTCTCAGTTCAAGGAACTTAAAAAGTGTTTGTTGAGAAATTCAGGTTGGCCATTCTTTTTCCCTCTATTTGTTGCTAGATTTTGGAGATACGTAGTAACATGGTATAGTGAATTAATCCTTTATTCGTTTTGATCTATAGTATTGGATCAATTGTCTTTAATCAGGTTGCGTTTAATTTGAATTTTTGCCATTCTAGAGCCTATAGTCATAAGAGTTGGGTGATGGCTGTAGGGAATCATTTCCCATGTTTAACTTCTTCGCCTTGTTTCTTTTGTCCTTAAGAATTTAAGATCGTTTGACTCTTGCAAGGATTTCATATTCTGCTTAATTGTGATAAAAAAAAAAATAAAAAAAAACTGTTGATATAGCCTTATATTTGGAGAGGCTAGGATTCCAATTATAACAATGGGCTATTGATGAGTTCTTTTGGAATGTTTTTTAAAATTAGATCTTTTCAGCTTTCTCGGAATTTTTGAAAGCATCGCAACTTAAATGGTCTGCAAGTAGGTTCAATACTTGCTTTGTTTGGTGGTGGTGACGCCAATTATTACAGTCTGTCGTATTGGAATCCAGTGGCTTCACTTGATTCGTGTTTACTTTTTGACTGATGAGCAGTTGTGGTAGAGGTGGTGAGCACAATTTGATTGAGGCATTGAGGCTTGGAAAACATTTTGAAATCGGCTCTCCTGAGGAGAATAGGGAGTGGGGTTAGCAGATTTTGATGGTTTTGAAAATGAGTCAAGTTTACCATGAAGTGGATCAGCTTAGTAAAGAAGAACGTGGAATGAAAGAGCCAAAATGTCACAGCTGGAGGGGTTGAAAAAGGATGGGTAGGGTGTTGAGGTTTATCATGAAGTTGAAGAAGTATGACATGGATGGTGGTTAGGGCAATGGTGGCTAAGAAAAATTTGACCATAATACATAAAGGTAATTGACTGGAAGCCAAAGATGCTAGGACTTCAAGTGTGAGATGGAGGTAGTTGCTAGCTAAGTTTAGTGGAAGCATATTGATTTGCCATATCTTTCCATACTTGTTAGATTCTTTTGATTGTGTCTTTATAGTTTTTTATAGACCTAGTGATGGTTCGGACTGATCTACTGTGGTTGAAGTTGCTCTGTCTTTGAGATGTGGGTATTTCCCTCTGTCAACTGGTAGTGATTTTATGTAGTGTCTTATCTGGTTGAAGCCTGAAGGATTTATGAGTCTCTTCGGTGATGATGGTCTTCACTGATGATTATTGATTCAAATAAGTTAGTTGACTGGCAGTTGGAAAATGGCTGTCTCACTTGAGCTGAAATTTAATAAATTTGAACTTTTTATTGTGATGAATCTGGACAATCAATTTTTTCCTATTTCTTTTGTGGTGTTTTTAAGTTATTTGGTTATTGTATTATCTTCACTGTTCTATGGGATATTAAGACTACAACAGCATTGCTACTCTGCTTAGAATCCAAATACCTTTCTGGTGTTGATGATTGTTTGACAAGAGACACTTGTTAATAAATATTTGGATTTTGTTCACAAATTTTCTTGTTTGGATACCTGTCTTTTTGGATCAGACCTTCCATTCTTGTTAGTGATATCTTGTGGCAATATGGAGAGCCTGAGTCTCCCATCACATCACACCAATTATTGAGGAGAAAAGAGGCTCCATCAGGTCCAGGTACAAACTTTTGCTCCCAATCCTAAAAATGGAATTGGGCATAATAGACCATTCTCCACCAGTTTAATTATAGCTGATATATTCACAATTTGTTTTTGTTTTGTTGCCGTAGGTCTCCTCTCTAGAGTTCAAAAAGCATGTCACACAACATCTTTCTTTCTAACAACTTTCATGTACCAAAAAATAATTGAAGATACTGATTTAGGTTGAGATAGAATGGATGAATATAGTCGGAAATATACCACATGAATAGTTTAGTCGCATTTATGCTTTGATCGGACTTTTGCAGTTTATGTTCATGGTTTTTGGAAGTTAAGAACATTTATAAGTGCTTTTTTGTTAGGAATATTTGTAGAATTACTTTTGTTCCTGTAAAAACGTATCTTGAATTACTTCTATTAAGTAAACTATGGTTGCTGAATCTATATTTTTGCTCCATTACCGTGGTTACCTATTTCATTCTCAAAGGTCAACCATTCCAGCAACCAAGTTGGTTTCCGCTGCTGAGACACCTTGAATACAAATTGCTTAGTGCTTCTTCAAGCAGTGTTGATAAGCTTGCCTGTCTGAGCTTTATGAAGGAGTTCTATGTGCTGACAAAAATGCTATTATGGAAAACTTATAAACAGAAGTTTCAACTGTTGAATAAAAATTTTGGAACTTCAGAAAGCCCGTCTCATATTAAAATTCAGAATATCATGGTCATTTCAGAGACACAAGAGCACTATTAGGAGACACATTTTGTCAATCTGTTCAATTTAGTGTGGGAATGGTTAGTCCATCCATGTTACCCAAATGACTTTCTATCTGTTCTGAACTTATTCAAATTGAAATTTTTGAAATAGGAAGCAGTGGTGGCTTGCTGATCAAACATCTTTTAGGAGGATTAGAAATTCACTACCAGTAGTATGTTTAATTTATTATCTGGAACATATTCTGTTGGATTGATTATTGTAATCCTGTTGTCAAAATATGTGGATTTCATGATTTTTTACAGGTAATTATTTCTTTTCTTCTATGTGCTTTCTTTTTCCCCCATATTGCATGCATAATATCATTCAGGTCACTCAAGATTTAATAAGAGGTTTTTGTTTCAGTGTTAAACACCCAATCTCCTTCTCTAGAGCATTCGATAGAGGAGAGAGAAGCAGCATATTTGGCTGCACGTGAAAGAATTTTTTCAATGGATGCAAGAACAGTGGCAGAACCTGTCAGGCTGAAGCAACGAATTGTTCCAGTTGTTGCTCAGAGAATGATTGCACATGCATTAGGCCAAAAAGTGAAGACAAGGGATCAAGATAATGTTGTTAGGGATGGCAAAACATGTGAACAGCTAGCCAATGAAATTAACATTCAAGACAGTGATGAAGCCGGACCCAATTCGAGTTTGGAAACCTATCAAGAAACCACGATACCATCTGACCAAAACATCAATTCACGTGATAAAGCAAAGAAAAATAACAAAAAATGTAGTGCATCGTCACAAAATGAGAGAATTGTGCCTCAAGGAACAGCTGAAAAGAGTTGTAATGATGCCAGCATGTCTCAGAGTGGAAGAAGCAAAAATAGCGCCAAGAAGGACTGCTTGAAAGAGGAACATTTGGGAGCTGCAAAGAGGATGTTTGCTCATGCATTGGGTTTACCCTCAGCCAAAGATGGTTTTCATTTGAAAAGTAGTGAGACAAAGCAATTTGAATCAGAGTAGGGGGATTGACCTTTTTCAATGTTGAGTAACCAATTACTGGTACATGCCAATGTAATGATATAAGCCATAGCTGATACTACTATAAGAGGGAATGTAAAGGAAAAAGAGTTAGCCCAATGATGATTTGCTGACAACTTTACAGCCTGCCGGTGGCCTTACCCAAAATTTCTACCAGGTTTTCCAAATTTTGGCCCCTTTTTCTTTATAATGTGTTCAAAAAGTTATCTCAAACATATTTGTAATAGCACGTAGATTCTCTTTTATACTGAAGATTTAATCGGCAATTTTTGTTTAATGATCTGGAAATTTCTCAGTTTAAAATATTATTTTCGCATTTCTAGGGTTTTGCATCTCAGAGAACCAGAATGTTTGCAATAGGGTTGTGTGGAGAGTTATTGATGCTTTTTTATACTCGAAATTGTCTTCACATTTTCATTACTCTGATTATGTTAAACTAGCTTTGAGTTATGACATCAGTGTATTGGTTTTGTTCAGATAAATACCATAGTATTTTTAGAGAGTATATTTTTCTGGGAACAGCCTTGAATTTACAATTTGCCTTGAGGGATATTATTGTTGCTGCGTGAACCTATAGATGGCAACCTCAATCTGCAACATGTATACATATGTGAATTTGATCAGCTTAAAGATAAGACAAGGTAATTGAATAAATTAAATTAAATCAAATTAATTTCAACAGCAGAGTATCATCACCAAATTCTTTATTTTCTCCAATATGTTTTCTCATACTATACAGGATAATACTACTTGTACAATTACTAGAGGAAATCGTGGTACTTTCTGCTGGCATTTTGCAACATCAGAAAGCACAAAGAATCTCTCAATACTGCCGGAAGAAAGCCCACGCACATGCCAACTTTTACACCATAACCCAATTGTAAACACAAAAACCATATCATCCAAACTGTCCCTTATAAATCAAATGAATGAGTGTAATGTAGTTTGTTCCCTTTTGCGCTGATATTTTTTCTTTCTTTCAAGCAGCTGCCTTGAATGTGGTAAGATTTAGCCTGATGAGTTACGGTTGGGGTAAGCTATGAGAACCAAGCAGGGCCAGTTTGATTTGGATCCCTAACAGTTTCACTCAAAGGACAAACATCTACAGAAAGTTCCGCAAATTCAGAGGCAGGATTCGGACAAAGAGTAAATACTCCTTTAACTTGGTAATTTCACAGTTCTACATTTGGCTTCTGGTGCTGGAGGTGTGGACTTAGCAGCTAGAGCATGAAGATAAGATTGCGTAGCCACCAATTTATCCCTCAGCGTCATATTGTAGTCATATAGCCGTTGGAAATTCTTCTCGATATCAGACATCTCAACTTCAGAACCATCCTTTAATACTGCATGGGGAAAATAACAAAGTTACATTCAATAAAGCAACTTCAAACAGGCATCATAAACGGAAGCCAGCAAAATTGCAATATATCAGGGCAAATAGATTGAATCTTGAGAACGCTATTGTATAATCAACAACATTAACCTCTAATCCTTGAGAGAAATGATGTCTTGGTTGTGAGAAATTTGCTTAGCACTCTTACCCCATAAAAAATAAAATAAAAAATAAGATATATAAATATATATATCCATTCAAAAATCTCCCAAAATGTTAAAGAGGCATATTTCCCATAACAATAATTCATGCATTTCTCACTTGGATTCGAACTTAAATACAGGACAATATTATGAAAACCAAATATACAATAGCATAGAGTCTTCCCAATAGGTCAACAGGGCATTTGTAAGTATTTTAAGAGCTATTATTCTAAATGATAAGAATTGTAATAGAATCCTGAAGTTGTGCACCATAGTAAGCTGGCTCAACTATGATAATAGATTCTAAAACAGATGCTAGCAGATGCTAATGTCGGCCTATCCAGTCTAACAACTCTACAGCACAAGTTTGTGAATCCCCTTCTAATCTTGATGTTAAACATCAAACGGGAACCACAAAGGCAGAGTATAGACCATCCGCTGTTAATTAAAGGTTCTTATAGCTTTAACCTACTTGTTATATGGTCAAATCATTCTCTGACTGCACACAACTCAATTTTGGTTGACTAACAGTCGACTACATCTATGATTATGCACAGTGTCTCAACTCATGCAAGTATTCAGAAGCTGAGACAATTACTATATAACTGCTGTGAGATACCAATATTTCCACTTGAACTTGTTCTCAGGATTGCTCAGATTTGCAGCAAATAATGTAAATCTGGCTCAACGATCACTCTTCTATGCTTTAGACTTTCTGCAATGATTTACATTTAATCTTATATGTGAGTACCTTCCCCTCTGTTACAACTGGCTTCATAGTAGAGTAAAATGTATAGTTATAAGAAAGTTCTAGATAGGCACACACATTGCAACATGCTGGAAGGTAAACTGAATTGGACAACAAAAAACAGATATTAGCATTATGGATATCCTCATGTTTACAATAATCTAAGAAGGCTATTCCCACTCCACAAGAAAAAAAAAAAAAACACACCGACAGAACTCGATATAAACAAATATCAGATTGAACATACACTACAAATCAAAGCTAACAATAACAAAGAGAATGCATATAGATATCAGTTTATTATCATTGATAAAAAAAAAAAAAAAAAAAAAAAGCATCTGTAGATATCAGTAACATCAATCCATGAGACAAAAAATAGCAGTAGCTTAGGCAAAATCAAAAAGCAGGTGTAGACATAACAGATTAGAATTTACCAAGTGGAGGTGGTGGGGGAATTATATCATCATCTCCAAGAGGAAATGCTTGAGGTTTGGAGGCCTCGCCCACATATGGATGAAGAATATGCTTTTTTCCATTATTTGTAGAGCCAAGCATTTCAGGGTTTCGTGTCTGGATAAAAAGCATAAAAAGGTATAACTTAAAGACTTAAACACTTGCAATAAACATGGCTTTTCCTCTAACAAGAATTAGAAAACAAAACACAATCAACTATATTAAACATCAACCCAATTGATAAAGAATATTCAACAGTATTTGCTTTCTATCAGCTATACATTCAAGATTTTGAGCACTAGCAATTTAGTAAAAACTAAATTTAACAAAATGATAAAATTTAGCAATACATTTCTACTCTAGATTACAAAGTTCTCACATCTCTGAAACTAATTTCAAGCTAATAATGTAATTTGGACATATAGGCCAACATTTTACCATGAATGGTTAAAATATATTCTCAGAGTGCAAGAAGGCTTCACAACATGCTATTATATCTTTAGCAAGTTAAGATAAAAAAAACCTCATTTAAACAATATAAGAAATGGCAACCAAACCCAAATTACTAAAGAGAAGATGAAAGATGGGCTAATGTAAAAGGTTCTATCCCAAGTTAAAATAAGGTCAATGCAACAAAATAAGGAAACAAGAAAACCATCATACAGGTTCACCCGTTGCATACGATAGCCTCCCTTTGGGGTTTGATGCAGTTCCAGATATGCCAGATTCCACGTCCAGAGTATTGGTGCACTCTTGGCTGGCTTTCTGCACAATGAAAGATCCACCCCACTTTGGAAAAAGTAAAAGAGAGAAAAAGGAAAATCAAAATCAAGAGACCCTCCAGATGGAGCTTGAAAATCAACCACACTGTAGAGAGATTCTTAAAGACTAACCTTCTCAGAAGATAAGCTGACTTTCTTGTTAAAACTAATAGTATCCAAGCTGTTTTGTTGCCTTCGCTTCTGTGATGACACACTTTTATGCAGTGATCCATTACGATGCAATGATGAAATTCTGAGATTACTACAACTTGAACCATCTTTCATGTTATTGTAGTCATCATGCACTGTCTTGCAACCCCAAGTGTACGTTACATATTTCCTCAGCTAGTTACAACAAGTACATGTATCAGTCAGTTCAACTGAAACACAACTAATATAGAAATGATAGTGACCTATAAAGAAAATAGAATAGAGACAAGTTTATTCCTCAGATAAGAGAAAGTACTTTATCCCAGCGTTGTTGAGCTTTTCGACGATTTTTGATCTTTCGCAAAATGCTATCTTCATTGCGAAGCCTTTTGATTCTGTACTCACACTGTTAACCAATAAAGTTAGGAGAAACAGGATGCATAGAATTGACATGGGAAGTTTCATCAATGGAGTCTTAAGCTACAAAAGTAGGACTGGAACAAGAAGTTACACATTGAATGAAATCCACCTCTCTATAAAATACATTAAGAGTTTTGCCCTTGTTTTCAATCCATAATGCATTTCGTATTATCTGTCATCAAATTATAGGATCCAACAATTCCACACCCAATAAGGCAACTTCAATGCAATTTTCAACTTCGAAAAAAGCTATGTAGCCACAAGCATGCTGCAGCACATCTCATGTGGTAGCTAGCAATAGAAACTGAAAAGGCTCACAGAGATTCAGTACAGAAACACTAAGCCGAAGGCATGTTATCTGATTTCTGGGGCATATACCAACTTCTACATGTTCTAATATATCTTTTAAATCTTTATCACACTTAAGTGATCTTCAGCATTTAAACAAAAATGTTTATCATACTTCTGCGCATTCTTTTAAAATGAAAAGAAAGGAAGAAGAAAACCGAAGAAGAAAGGTTTAGAAGGGAAATGAATCATACTTGCACCAACAAGTAGAAAAATATTCCAATACTAAAGCAATATAGGCCACCAAGATCCGCAAGGAAGCTCACTGCATGGTGAAGAAAAAATATAACATTTTAATACCAGAGTTCAGTATATCTTTAATAGAAATAAATTTATTGAAGAGTAGAAAGCTGCAGCAGAGTAGATATAATACCAATCAATCAATGCAACAATAGAATTGCAAGTCAATTCAAAAAACAACCAGACTAATAGTAGTTAGATAAGAACATAATGAGCCTGAAGGTATATGAAATAGGCACCCTTAAGCTATTGCAGCTTTGAAAATGGTACTGGAAAAACAAATCATCCCAACAGAAAACTAGAATTCAACAGAAACAAAAAAATATGAGTTTTGACCTACGAGGTCCAGAATAACAAATATATCGTTCCATACATAATGGAGACACCTAACAACATCGCAACCTTAAGCTACCGAGCCAGATGATACCTCAATGGTCCAACTAAAATCACAATAGAGACCCACGTGGTCAGTAGATGATTATCACATCTCTGATCGCTGACAGAAAATAATTAGAGAAAATGTAAAATATGACATGATACTCCAAAACTCGAAGAAAACTCAACCTTCATTGCACACTGAAATTAATTGTCCAACTAAAGTCAAAACAGATAAATTACACACTCCCTCTAACTCTCAAACACAAGTTACAAATACACCACTAGTAGATTGTATATTCAATGGAATGCATATTGATGACAGAATCATACATATAAAGGCAGCAAAAATTACTTACCAGGGCCAATTATACTTCGATTTTCAATCTCAACAACATAGGCTGAAAGATAATTGATAAACACCGTGGTGTTTATTTGTCCATCATTAGAACTCTGAAGGGAGGTCTGCAGTGGATTAGTTTCTCGAAACAATGTACCCGGTAGAAACTCGTGAAATAGAGGTTGGAGGAGCCTCAGATCATGTAAATTACGGAATAAACGGGGAAACAGATTAAATTTCAAAATATTTGCATCCTTCCCTCTAAATGTAACTGGGCTGTCATCAAAAATGCTTCCATTCTTCAGTGTGCCACTCACAAAACTCAAATGTTTCTTACTAGCATGATTTCTGGCAGTGATGTTGAAACGAAAACCAACAGCCATTGCAGGATTGTTGGGAATATCAACAAACTGCCATGAAATGTACATATAATCACGGATGATACGACAATTACTACACTTAAAAGTTAAAGTTGGCCCCATACTTGTGTTATGACATGCATAGTTGACAAACTTCGAAAGAGAATCAACTCTAAAGTCAGCAAAGCCAGGATTTCCAGTAACTATGTTACCAAGACCCCGTAAGTTCAAACAGCTCATACTAGAAACAGTGGTTATATTAAATTCTAAATCATTGCTGAAGGAAGCTAAGTCGGGTGCATTTGTTGCTCTCACATTATGCACCTCAATTGTTCTCTTCGATATGATTTGGTAAAGTAACCTGAAAAGCCAAGACAATTTCCAATCGTATCACCAACAATTCCTATATCGTTTTGTTTAGAAAGACAAATAAAAGCATCCCACAAATAAATGTACTCACGCAGTAAATAGACCAATAAATAGTATCCAACTAGCTATCGAAAAAGTCCCACCAAGCTCCGTTTTTCTCTTCGTAACAACCTTCTGATCATCCTATACATACAACACAAAACACCCTGAAGATCAATTGAAGCTATAATATCCTCCCTTAATTTTGGCCCAAATTACAGACAGACATCGCTATTTATTAGTTTTTCATTCTTCGCCTCTCAACAGAAGACGGTTTCTAATAAAATTTAACACAACTAGTAACATCTGTCTGTAATTGTATGGTAGAAATGAAAAAAGGAGCTCAAAAATGCCTTAAATATTCGAAAATTAAAAAAATGAAATATGATTTTACCAGCCAATGCCTAGTTGAATAGCAAACATCGAGACGACTAACCCACCATCTGAGTCTAAACCACATGTTTCTGCCATCACCAAGCTTCATAAACCTCAAGAACAAACAACAAACTAACCAGCTCAAAACCATAACAAGCGTGGCCTCCAAGAACACGGCCTGCGACTGAGTGAACTTCTTAATCGAGTCAAAGGAAAATATCGTTACTGGAAACGAGACGCTGTAGTAATCGACCCCCGAGTCCGTCGTAATCGCAGAACTCTCATTGAACAAGAAACATTTGTTGCTTATCCGGTTGTAAAGCTGGCCCGGGGGGCAGGCGCAGAGGGAGCTGTTGTAGGTAATTGAGTTGGTGGGACACGTCATCTTAGCTTGAGATCTTGATTTGGAATGTAATTTGAAGACTTTTAGAAGATTGGGAAGGTGGTTAGAAGTGGTGGGTGTTTCGTGAAATGGTTTACTTTCTATCAGGGCTTCAGTTTTTGTAGTTGAGACTCGAGAAAGACATGTTATGTTAGAAGAAAGGAATGTTCAGAGACTCGGAGCGTCTAGATTCTGCCTCGCTTTCTTCGGCCGCCGTATTTTTTACAATTTTAATTTAGGGCTGCCACGTCGTATTTTAAACTTCTTAAAATTAAAATTCAATTTAATTTTAATCTTTCTTATCTAAATATTAAAGGATCCAAAATCAGTCAGAGTAATAGTAACGATAATCAACAACATTGAAGACATGCTTACAAGATCTAAGTAATCTAGTCTACTAAAAAGCAATGTAAGATTGATGGTCATAGATGAAAATTTTCCAAAATAAACCTATTTTAAATCCATTTTACATTTAACAAAACCTAAAAAAATTATTATTAAATAAATTAATTTTACAAAATTTATACTATTTTACTCTCACGATCACTTAACATAAAAACGTATTATAGTACCTTGTATTGCTATAGGACTAGTGCTATAATACACTCGTATAATCTGCACGAATACATTATTTATAGTACTCTCGTATTGTTACAGTGCTCGTACTATAATATGAATTATATTTTTATTTTTTTAATATTTTTTCATTAACAATTTTATAAAATTTTATTATAAATAAATTCAATTTCATTACTAGTTATTTATTATTTATATTTAAAAAAAATAGTTAATAAATAATATATTAATATTATACATTTAAAATAAATTATTTTTTATTTTTTAATATTTTTCATTAACAATTTATGAAAATATTATTATAAATAAATTTAATTTCATCACTTGTTTATCATATATATTTTTTAAAAAATAGTTAATAAATAATATATTAACATTGTATATTTAAAATAAATTTAATAAAAAAATATAATTATTGGAGATCAAACTCAAGTCATTGGATGTGAAACAACATATTCGTCAATGAGTTGCAAGAAATTTTATCATTTAAATTAATATTTAATAGTATCTATTCATTATTTAATATTGTTTTAAACGTAAAGTGGTTAGTGAAAGTAAA
>JAXCLQ010000006.1:11633828-11665466 GCA_035584115.1 Cedrela odorata | reverse complement strand
ACATTTCTAAATCATGATATTGGGATTTCATTTATTAATATGCTAAAATACATACATACAACTCATGTACAACAATGTCCATAAATAATTATATTGGCCTACATGTAAGTTTAAGCATACAACACGGGCTGGCCATAATATCCCAATCGCTACCTTACTCGAGGTAACGTCGAAATCCATTAGTGAGCCTGTTATGCATAAATTCCATATGCAATGCATTCTTTATAAACTAAAAACCATTTCTTATGCATTAGTAAAATTATTTATTTCAAATAAAATATGCATTTATAAAACAAGCCCGTCTCACTGATGTTGGCCCGATTAGTTACTTGGTGATAAAGTGACTGTCCTCGTCGTATCCATAAAATCCAGGAGATCTCTATCAAGCCGACCGGGCTTTCCATAGAGTCTATATATAATTGCGCATCCGCGCATCGGCTCACAGTGGGCTTACCATGGCTTAACCTTTCTTATACAGTTCCACTGCGGCGCCAGTAACCTCTGCGGCCTCTCATAGGTTCGTCCATTGGTTATAGCCTTGTATATACAGTAAATATCCTGGCCCACTGGCCATACAATAACATTCGGCCTTAACGGCCTCCCATCACCAATATACATGTATTTAAAACATTTCTTTTTCTAAAACAATATTGTACTCAAAATCTGGGCTCCCTGGGCCATAACCATTTCATGTACATCAAAACATAAATTATAACAGTAGACCATATATATAAAACATTTCCCAATATCATGCAAACCAACATTGATCATGTTCATTTCAACAAATTTAGCACACATGCATACTATATAGATATCACATGCATTTTTTATTTATATAATTACGCATGTATAAATTTACTCACTACTTAGGGGAGGGTAATCACTCTCTCTACGTCTCCTCATGCCCACTCGGCACTTCTCGTGGGTTCTCGGAACCTAGTATCACACACATATATTTAAAATAAATTCCCATTCTCCAAATGTTTATATTTTAATGTATTTAAATTAAATATGCATGGAAATATAGCTTATTATTCTTAAGTGACACACAACGTTTCTCGAGGCTTAACTAATGGACCATTTATCCGATTTCTAATAATGAAATCCCATGACCATTTTTATTCCAACTTTTCACATTCACGTTTAACATGACTATACTTATTCCCACAAATACTTAACGCGTATGTGTCACCTTAACATCCATGCACCACAATTCTACATAATTCCATATTTTCTTCACATATTAATACAATTACTCAAATGACAATTCATTGCATATATATATCATCATATTTTTCATTCATCGCAATTCTACACCACAATACTTTTTCGATAAATATACGTACACATATTCCAATGACAAATGCACGCATATTCGACGTTATACACTTCCAATTATCACTATAAACTCAATTCTACATTTCCTATACAAAATCAAGTTTAAATTTGACAATTATCCACGGATAAACAGTAACTCTAAACTTTTAATTTATCCAAAATAATGAAATCGAGCTTAAAATAGGTTAATTGACTTATCTAGAACCTGTTGAAGTCGTTAGAAGCTTGAATTAACCGTTTAAAATGAAAATTCCCAATTTGTCTCCAAAACCCTAACTTTCTCCTTGCTTTTCTTGCTAAATTATAGCTTCAATATGTAAAGGAGATGTTAAATAGTCATTAGGAAACAAAAATTGGCAAGAATTTCGGTTAATATTCAAGTAATTTGATAGAGAAATGGAGAAGAAGAGGAAAATTTTAGGTTCTGCTGAAGAGAAAAGCAAAAACATAGCTACTGCCATTATGTTTTTATTTTTGATTTGGAAAATTTCAATTAACCCCTCAATGTTTTTAAAAATTTTATATTTACCTGAAACTTTGAAAAGTCTTAATTTAGTCATTCCTTCACAAAAATAGAAATTTTGAAATTACCTGAAACCTTAAAAAACTCTTCAATTTAGTCCTGAAATCATTGAAACGGGGTTTACACTTCTAACACTTTTCCTGTACAACATATTCCAAAGGTTGTTGCGTTTATACTTCTTAGTAAAATCACCATTAACTAAAGCATTTCTGATTTAAGTTGGTAAAGTGGTAAACTTTTAATGTTAGCTATACATGATCAAACTTATTTTTCAAATTGATTGATAGAGAGAACCTCTAAAAGTAGTTATCTGCAAAATTATGTGTATGTGTTTGCTCTCACAAGGTCTAGGGTTCAATTCCTTAGGGCCACCTATATGGCTAAACTCCACAATATTACCTATATGGCTAAACTCCACAATATTCATGTTTCCCTAACATTATAGCGTTTGGCTGGGGCATCAATTTTGAACTTGAGTTTGCTAAAAAGGGTTTGGGGGATTTCCAAGTTATTAGAAAAATATGTGTTTTTCCTAAAACTTTTGTGGATAATTAACAATGTTCTGTTTCACTTGTTAAATGCCTACATTTTCTTTCCTCCATTTCATTAGGGTGTAGAAATACAAGAGTGTGCTATTGGATTCTTTGAAAATCACTAAGAATGTATGGCCATTTTAATTTTATAAAAGTATTAGCTAAACTTAGGTATCGTAAATAGCCAAGTCCATGCATAATTTCTTTATGGAACAAATAAAATATGAAATGAAGTTCAGTGTTCTTTCATTGACAATAAATATTTCATTATGTAATAATACGTGCAGTGAAATAAGAAAACTCTGACAAACTTCTATGTCTTGCATCACTGAAGACACATCTGTTTATCAACACAAAAGGAATGGACCTACATAATCTATATAGGAACAAATGACACTTTACGATGCTTTGTTTAACTGAGAAGTCACTCAATCCCAACTAGATATTGACTTTGTTGAAGGAATCAACATGAAAACTTCAAGGAGTCTAAATTGATGAGGACCCAATAAACAATCCCATTTTAAGCATCTCAAGATACTTACACATACTTATTTTTTCCATAAAAATATTTACTCATGCTTATGTTCATAATAATTGTTAACTGTATGGTTTTTACTATTGTATGCCACTATGTTTGAGTTGTCAACATGTCACATCAAAACAAGTAGTTGGCTGCTTGTGCTTTCTTCATTTCATTATAAAAAATATGGCTCCATATACAAATGCTTACATTTAGATCTTTAATTTGGGACTGCTCTTGTTTGTTTATGTTCCAGTGTATTGCTTTAATGTAAGTCCTTTATACATAGCGGTAGAGGAAAGATTAAAAGTTAAAATGATTCTGTTGGCATGTTTATCTTCCAACAACCATAGACCAATACTTTATAACTTAATCTACATCTTGGAAGTTGATTGATTACCACAAGATGAGTGCTTTTGGACTTTTCCTCAGCAAAATGGTAATTTTGTTGTTGTTCGTTTGCATTCTGTAAATTATTACTTGATAAGCTAAAATATTAGTGGTTATAAGAAAAAATATTTTAGTGCCATTCAAATGTTTATCTGTGAACTTTTATTTATTGGTAGGAGAAAGTTATGAAGATTGGTATTGGTCACCCTTTGAACTGAAAGAAAGTTTTAAGGTATGATATATAATTTTGGTACGACATTGAAAATAACACTTGGACTGTTTTTGCGGAGAAAGACTGAATTATCTGTCATTTGTTCACAGTTTTAAGTCCTTTTTGAGTTACATAGCTTTCTGGTTGTAGTCCAGTAGGGGCAATGAAGGAGAAATGTTTTGAGTTTACATAATGGTCAAGGAGGGTGACATATGATCCATTTTAATGTTATGCTTGCATACATTACAATCATATGTGATTTTTCTATTTTCTGTGTGGAGTTGCACCGTGCTAGCATTATGAAAATAATGTGGATCTATAATCTAGTTGGTGATAGGGATGGAATGGGAAGTCTTTGGATGCATTCATACTGGTTCCTGCATTTCCTATATTGTCAACATAAGACTAGGGGGTTGGAAGGATTTACAGCTTGATTTCAACTTTGACTTGATTGGGCGGATAATCTTTTCTCCAAAAAATTTAGCCATTATTATCTTTACTGGAAGTTTCCTGTGGATTATTTTAGAACTTTAAATGATAGATACAAGGAGTAGACTAACATTCTTGCATCTTCTGTGATAGGCGTGTGATTTTCTGTGACTGGAACTAATGATCTGATGGGCAGTGGGGAACATTTTTTGGTTCAATGGAAAGTGTCTGGAGTGCTAAAATACAAATGGGACACTGAAGAGAAATAAGGAATGTCGGAACTTGACATAGATTACAGCTCCTTTCACCTGGCTAGATCAACACTTAGGTAATGGTCATGAAAGAAGTAAAAGCTTTTGTCTCATGACACAGATTATTAATTGAGTATTAGGTTCTTGCGTGTACATGTATTTTACTTCAGGCTTTAAAAATTGAAAAGGTTATGAGAAAAGTAAAGGGAGCTTTAGTTAATTTATTTTATGGTTTTAATTGATGGAAGCAAAGAGTAGATCAGCATCCCTGCGGTTTTCTATGAAATGCATGTGAAGCTAAGTCTTTGGAAATCCTTTGTTTACAAGGAAAACCAAGGTGGGTGGTTGTGAACAATGTATGTTTAAAGCATAAGTAGTATGTGGAAGAAAAATATTGAATGTTGGACCTTTATATAGATTTGTGCTCCTTGGACGAGTAAATTTTTTTTCTTATGGAGTTCTAGATTTCTTATGTGATTTTATCTTTGTTTTTTAGTTTTTATTTTTACTTTTTGTTAATGATTGCATTGTTTTTGTTTTTTTTTTTTTTTTTTGCTCATTTGTAATTTAATTACTTTATGCACTTAAGATAAAATGCATGGTTGATCACACTGGGACACATTGAACACTTCAGAATCCATACATGTCTCCTCATTTCATTTTCTTTATCCGCTCTTGTTTGTGTGTGTGTCTGTGCGCATTCCTCTCTTGTGGATGTGAGCATTTTCAAATGCCGATTTTATGCAATCAGCATTGTTCTGCACTAAAACGGCGCTGTATAGCTCAGAACAATGCTGATTTGCACCAAATCTACATTTTAAAAAGACATCCGCACCTGATAACTGTATATATAACTATATAGTTGTGTTAGGTGCAACAAAATCGTATTATGTTCAGCGGATTATTCAGTTACCTTGTTTTCCTAAACATTAGAAAGATAAAAGAAACCAATTGCATATACTTTGTTCGTGTTTGATAATCACTTAAGCTTGGTCATAGAGTGATGTGTCCATGTACAGATACATCAAATTTTCATCAGTTTCTCTCTCTCTGTTTTTTATTTTGGTAGCTATAACCCTCGGAAAAAAAATACTGTTGTACTGTGTTAGAATCTTTAGTTATGTGATTCAATTACAAGCTATACTCTATGTGATTTAAAAGAACTCCTGGTTTTGTTTATGATTTTCAAATACATTTGACACATATGATGGCAGATACTGGTATAGTTACTAGCAGAAGGATGGTTAATCTGTAAACTTGGAGATATGAAGTGTTAAGAAATGGCCTTTTGTTGTTAAGAGTTAAGAAATGACTTTGTTGTTTGGAACATTTTAGTTTAATTTTTCAGTTATATGGTACATATTGCACTTTTGTGATGCCCCATGAATCTTCAATTTTATCAACGCCGTTCTGTTATTTCTTTTTTGTTCTTATGGAAGATTGATAGATGCACTGGAGATGATGAAGCAAGGCGTGAGACGCCTTCTTGTTCCGAAGATTGTGGTATGGAGAGGAATGAGTAAGAGATTCTCAATTCTGTACAATGGGAAATGGCTCAAGAACATGGATATCTCTAATAGCAGCAGCAATAACCTCTCTGCCAATCCTAACCGGGCTTCCTCGTCATCCACTAGCCCTGTGCGTGATAAGTTTTGTTGTCTCTCTAGAGAAGATGTCATCCGTTTCCTAATTGGCTGTCTTGGTGCTCTTGCTCCACTTCCTCTCTCATCTATCTCTTCGCTTGGAGCCATTAACCCAAACTACAGCTCCATCGAAGCCTCCCTCCCGGCAATTGAAGCTACACACAAGCCACCTGGAGATCCTAGTGCAATTGCTGTTGTGGAGCCCACCTCGGAGGGTCAGTATAAAATTATAGGAGAGATCTCCGCTTCAAAATTGTGGAAATGTGATTATTTAGCTGCTGCATGGGCTCTAGCCAATCTCTCAGCAGGACAGTTTGTTATGGGAGTAGAGGATAATGTTACTCCAAGATCCCTTCCTGATTATTCACATAATGCAGCAGTAGGAGATAGTAATACAGTTAATGGTATTGGCTCTGCTAGGCCAAGAAAGTTCTGTAGTCGGAGCATTGGGTTTACCCCGTCTAGCCCGAGCTTTGGTGTCAGCCGAAGCTCAAGTTCTGGTATCAGCCGTAGCATGTACAGGGGCAGAAGTGCGCCTTTGACATGTAAACTTACGAGTTCATTGGCTGCAGTCATGGCTCAGATGCTTTCTCACAGGGCAACCCATGTGTGGGTGACGGAAGATGAAAATGACGATGTTTTAGTTGGGGTTGTTGGGTATGCGGACATCTTGGTTGCTGTGACCAAACAACCTGCTGCTTTGAATCTGGCAAATCGGTCTTCTGAGGGGTTTGCAACTGAAATTCAATCTTGAGTTCTATTGTTTCTCATTAGTTTTGAATGGAATTCTTCTGCGGAACTTAAGCAGTTTAGCCTATTTGCAACTTTGTGCTGGTTCAAATATATATAGAAGATTTGGGTGCTGGGGTTTATACATGTTTCTTGTTTGTCATTTAATGAATTGATAATGTATTGAATGAATGATAAAATTAAGCAGTCGTGCTTTTGTTGTATATTTGTGAAGTAATTCTGGTCTACTCTGATGTGTGCTACTTCTAGCGGGTAATGCTGACGTTTTGTCTTTATAACGTAGATGGAATAGCTTCGCAGTTCCATCCACGTTGTCCGAAGGGTAGAGTAGCACGCGCGGCCCAGTGCCACCTTAACTCATTCGAATAGCGTGTTACTTTGCACTTCGTGGATGCAGATAATTATTTTGGATAATTTAAATATTTAGTAAAATATACATTTATCAAACACTAATATTTATAATTTCAATTTTTTATGTACAACCATATAGCTAAATTAGTGAGGATGTAATCAGTAAGGTAAAATACAAATTTACAAAACACTTAAATGCAGAAAAATTCTAAATAAAGCTTTAGTGGAAAGCATTGCATTTATATTCTTACTATATATTTTGCTTGTGAATAATAATCGTACTCTAGAACTTTTAAGATATAATCTAATAATATTACTTAATTAGCATTATTATGAAAATAAAAATCTAAATTACTTAATCCATGGTATCGGGATTGTCGATTGTTCAAAAACATAATGTGGTGTATAATTTTTACTATTTACTTATGCACTTATATTTGACATTTAATAATTATAGAAAATTTTTAAAAATGATCTTATTTTGGATCTCATTTACTTAAATGACCACTTTCAATTTAATTTTACTAAGTTAACCAATTTCACCATTTCTAATCAATTTTACTCTCACATGACAATTTACACTTAAAACAACATTAAATAATGAATAAATACTAATAAATATTATTTTACATGAAAAAAGTTATTGTAACTTAGTGGTAAGTATATTGTATGTCACTCTGGTGACATTTTGTTCCTTCAAACTAAAAATTAACTCAATTTGTTCATCTAGTTTGACTAAAAGATCATCCTTCTTAATTTCAACATAATTCAGCTTTTTGAAAACAATTTTATTTATTTTTTAAGCTTCAAACTCTCTTTATAAAGTTTATCATAGGCTACATTGACATATTTTCCATCATCTGAAGCATTATCTTGAGAATCAACAGACTCAACTTTCAGAAAAAAAGCAAAAGTTATAAAGATGTTAGTTTTATCAAAAAAATACCTGTCACTCTCATCCTCATTAGAATGATTGTTACTAAAGAAGACATTCATGGCATTCTTACCCTTCTTAAAGTTAGAACACTCAAACTTGATGTATCTAAACTCCTTACACTCATGATATCGAACCTTTTTATTCACTTTAAAAAAGTTTTATTTTTCAAAAAGATTTTGATTCTTACTAGAATCCCCTTTCTTAAATCTAAAGAACTTTCTAAACTTCTTGACAGATAACTTAATCTTCTTATCATTAGATGATTCATCTGATTCTTTCTCAGTTTTTAACTTGACAAACTTGAGTACCATAGACTTAGATTTCTTTAGTTGAAGAAAGCTAAACTTGTAGGTTTAAAGTTAACCAACTAATTACTTGTTTTTCACAGCATCTAAGTTTTTACTTTCTTTAATGGCTGTGACTTTAGGACAAAATTTCTCAATCAAGCTTCTAAGAACTTTCTTGACTACATGACTTTCAAGTATTCTTTCACTTAGATTAAAGCTAGAGTTTACTATGTCATTTAACTTGGCATAAAATTCATCAAAGTTTCATCATCTCTCATTCTAATCTCCTTAAACCTAGAAGTCAGTATTTGAAACTTAGATATCTTAATCGTTTTTGTACCCTAATGGGTTGTCTCAAGAACATTTTAAGCCTTCTTACCCTAATGGGTAGTCTCAAGAACATCTTAAGCCTTCTTGGCAATCTCACACATTGATATTCTTTTAAACTCTTTAGGGGACACTACCATGAAAATAACATTAATAGCTTTGTTATTGTCATTCAAGTTAGACATTTCATCTTTTGTCCAAAGATTAAAGTCATTAGGAACAAAAACTCCATTAGTAATAAGAGAAGGTGGAGTCCAAGCCTTCTATAAGACAATCATAATTGTTCATCTATAGCCTTAATAAAAGCTCTCATTCTTATTGTCTAATATTGGTAATTGTTTCCATCAAAGTATGGTGAAATAGACAAACTTTGAGATCTATACTCCATCTAGATAAAACTTAGGGTCACAGATCATACAATACTTTGATACCAATTGAAAAACATGAAAGGTGTTTTACATACCAAAAGACTTAAATTATAAACAAATTAAAACACGTTAAAATTTATTATTTCTAGATCAATAGTTCCTAGACAATTCAATAACACAAAGCCACAACAATAAATAAATCCCAAAGCATTAAGTAAAAGTAAATAAGAGAGATAAATTATTAACAAAAGGAAATCTTATGAAGTATTCTTCACAGAATAAAAATCCTTTGGGCTTAATACAAAAGCTATAAAAATATTCCACTAGTTAAAGAAAAACTTATAATTGATAATTTAGTATAAGAACTCTTGACGCTCAAATATGATTAACTTGATAAGTGACTCATTCTAAGCAATTCAGTGTTTAGAACTCTATAATCTTCTTATTTCTATGGAATCCTTTAATGATAGATGTTCACAAGGTTAAAACTCTAGCCATCAACGACAATCAGAAGTTTGAAGACTTTTTAGTTATATTGGAGTCAAGAATAATAGTGATGTTTATCAAAATGACGTAGAAAAAAATTTGTCAACTAAGGCATTTCAATAAATTTTCCTAGAAAAAAGGACAAAAAATAAGTTACAATAAGTCTTTCTTAGCAGCAATAAGCCTCTATTAGTTTTTGAGACAAAAAAAGTGATTTTATAAGGTTTAGTGGCAAAAAATGAGTTAAAATGAAATTAGGTTTTAGGAAAATAACTGTTCACGCAATATTGTTTACACATATTGTTCACCGCTTGAGTGCTATTAAGCACTGTTCATATTACTATTTATCATTGCTCACCGCTCGAGTCACTATTCACCGCTTAAGCTCCGGGTTGACTTTAAATTAGCGTCATGATTATGGACATTGTGCACTGTTTACATGTCACTATTTACAAGCACTTTTTATAGAGCAATGTCCATTATTGTCATTGTTTATCGAGTAAAACGACGTAAACTCAACGACTTAGGCGCGGAATAAGTTAACTTGAAATCTAAACCTAACAAAATTATTTTATAAATAAAATACAATAAACTTAAATAATATTATGTTAATAATTATAAATTATTTTTTAATTTTATATTATAATTTTTAAATAATATTATGCAAATTATTATATATAATTAAAATAATTTGATAATTAATTATTTAAAATAATTAGTTAGTTAAAAATAATTATATTAAATAAATTAAAATAAAAATTATAATAAAATATGTAAATGAGAAATAAAATTAGAAATTTAATCATTTCCTCACTTGGGACAATATAGATTCCTTGGGAATTCTCATTCCCCTCCATTATTCCAAACAAAAGAATTCTCTTTTTGTTAGAATTCTTTTTCTTTCCCCCTCCTTTCCTTTAATCAAATATGTCCTTAGATTATTGGTAATTGTATCAAGTAGATTTTGTATTATATAAAAAACAGAAATGAATAAAAATAAAAAGAGTCATACTTCTCACCACCTTCCTTAGTATTGAGTCTTGGAGGTAAAGAACTTTTGAAATAGAAGGAGGTAAAGAACTTTTGAAATAGAAAAAAATGTACTATTCACCAATTGAAGACAAGAAATTATAATGCTTTAATTTACGGAGAAGAATAGAAGACAAATTTGACAACAAATCAAAATAGCATATATAATTGCAGGATTCAATTTTTATAAATATTTGAATGGTTTATAGACAAGAAGTTTTTGGCTTTGCTATCTAAAAGAATGGACAAATCACTTTTAATGTCAGTAATAGTCCAACAGATTGTTTCTTTAAGTTGGAAAACATTGAGAATCTGAATGTAAAAAATTATAAGCATAGCAGCTATATTCTTTAAGTTTATGCTATCATTTTTTAACAATCACGATACTATCAATTTAGTAATTTAGTTTATTTTATTTTATTTATTTTTCTCTAATAGTGTTTGTTAAGTAATCAAATTGGTTGAGAGCATTAACCTATATCTTAAAATTCTAGAGTACACTGTTACCGATATTACCCATATTAGGAAAGACTCCTCAAACTTTAGAAGTGTGATCAATCATTTGCAAAGATGAGGATCTTTTTTAATCTAATATGTTTCTCAAGTTTTTAAAGGAGATTGTAACACATAATAATTAAAACTTTTTAGAGTTAAAATTTTAATTCTTAATTTTTTTCTTATTATTAGACAATAAGAAATTATTTTGCTAGCTAACCTAAGTTGAGCAAAGTTTTAGTTTAATTTTAATTTTTTTATTACAAAATAAATAAATAAAACACATGAGAGAAATACAAAATGTTCTCCGACAAGAAGAGAAATGCAATGATGTCTTCAGGTCGCGTCAAATACAAAATATGTTCTCCAACGAACGAGAGAAATGCAATTTGTGATGTCATGACATAAAGAGCGGGAGAAGAACTTGTCCAAATATGACCTCGCCCAAAGATTGTGAAGCCACTTAGTTGTCTTCGGCAAGGACACATAGCCCATGATTAGGTACCCACACTTGATCATGGTAATCGTCCATGATCGTAATAACCAGCTATAATTGCTAATAGCCCACGTCTGCTCCTTTGAAAAAGATTATAAATCTAGGTTCCATCGGAGAAAGGGGGATTCGGTATTCGAACTTTTAGATGATAAACAATGGGCTCAAGTGCATAGAAAGTCTATTGCTGCTATTAGATAGTGGATTAATCAAAGTGTGTACCACCATGTTGAAAAGAAGATTAGGATAGATGATCTTTAAAAGAAATTATAGGGGATTTATGAGCAACCTACTTTGCAGAGCAAAACCAATTTGATAAAAAGGGTTGTGAACTTAAAATACAAGGAAGAGCATAATATAGTTGAGCACACAAGTGTGTTTCAAGGCTTAGTCAACCAATTGACTACCATGGAGATTACAATAGATGATGAATTGCAAATATTATTATTGCCTAGTTCTTTGCCAGACAAATGGGAGACATCGATAGTGTTAATAAATAACTCATCGCCTAAAGGGAAACTGCATTGAATGTTATTGAAAGGTGGGGGAGCAGCCAAAGAAAAAATTCTCGCAATAAGAACTATTTGGGAAAGGGAATGGGGAATAGATGATGCTCAATAGGCCTTGGACCTACAAAGTACAACACAGGGCATTAGCCAATGTCTCAGTAAAAACAAATAGAATTTAAAGCCTATCAAATTCTACGAGATTTTGACTATGACGTAATAAAAATTTCAAGCGGGACGAGGTTTGAGACCTTTTACGTTCAACAAAAGGTCTCGAATCTAAAAGTAGAATTCCGAGACTTCCTTCACTAATAAGAGCTTAGGTGTAACATGACAAAATCCTTGAGTAGACCATCAGAGCCTGAGGCAATTCCTATTAAAGGAAGTAGGTCTCGTATAAAATGTGAGATTTTCAAGACCTCTCAACAATTACGTATCGCTGTCATGAAGTTCAAGTTTTTTCTGGACTTTTTCATAATAAGGATTTGTGGTCTGGTAGATGTATTCTACAAATAAGGCTCCAAATCTTGTGATTTCCAAAATTCTAATGCTTATAAAGTTAAATTTCCATGATCTTTAGAATGTTAATAAGTTTGAGATTATAATTTTCAGATTCTTTAGAATTTGGATAAGTTTGAGAGATTTAATGACGATAAGAGGGAGCAGCTTATAAAAGGTAGGCCAAGGGTAACAAGGTACGCACGTTAGAACACTCAATATAACTTTACATAAGTTTTCTTTGCCATTGTCTTCTCTCTCAAACACAAAAAAAGTAAAATTTTGACTTAAACATTGGAGAATTTTCGCCAGACCACTGACTTTTACTTCTAAGATTTTTCTGTGATTCAAGTGAAACAATAATTGAACAAGCAAAGAAGACTACTTCTGGTGTATAGAATTCCAAAAAGAATTTTGCTACATCAACATCTGGCGCCGTCTGTGGGGATTTGAATATAAAGCTAAAAATAAAGCAATCGCGAGAAAAGCCAGTGTCTCGTTTGGGATTGCATTCTAAATCTTCTTTCTCCCAAAGAATCCTGGACCTTATTCTTCCCAGGAAGTTTAAGATGCTTCAAATAACTTATTTCACGGGAAAGAATGATCCATCTCTTCACATAGAATTCTTTAGGGAGATTATGCTGATATAATGATGGAACGAATTCCAGATGTATCGCTTATTTTGGCTAACACTGATGGGATAAGCAAGGAAGTGGTTCACAAGTCTAACCCCTAACAACATCCACAGTTTTGATCAACTGTATGAGGTGTTCATTAATGAGTTTAGAGGAGTGATTGCTAGCCTCAAAACCCCAAGATTGTTACTGTTGATGAAACAGGGAGAAGAAGAGAGCCTTAAAAATTTCGTCAAAAGATATCATGAAGAAGTGATAGAATTGGGAGCTTATTATTATCCCTTGGCATTGGAACGTCTCAAGAGAGGTCTACAAGTAGACCATGGATGGTATGCAGTACAAAAATTATCCATCACTGCTTATGAGGCAGTTAGGAGTAAGTTGTTGAATAAGATCGAAATTGAGGATCAGGTCATCCTTAAGTTAAATGTGAAAAAAACGATAGGGTCATCCTCACGTGATAAAATGAGGCTACTAAAATCACATAATAGAAGACAAGATGACAAATTTTTATTTTTGAGGAACTTTGTTGATGGAGCTTTGCTCGGTAAAAGTAAAACCAAGTGGAATTGCAAAGAACAAGTTTTGCAAATTTCACCAAAACACCGAGCATCTGACAGATGAATGCTTTAACCTCAAGGACTATATTAAGGTCCTTGTCAGAAATAACTATCTGGCGGATTCTGTGGCAGATAATGGGGAAGGACTTAGAGTCTTAGATCAAAGGGTCGGATGTGATAGACGTATGAGCAATAAAAAGTGGTGATCTCAGGTGGGTCTACCTTGGCAAAAAGCTCAAATAAGGCAAAGAAAAACTATTCAAAATATTATTTGCCCAACTCTGCTTCAAATGCTTATGTTATGAACGTAAAGGCCAAAAAGAAACAAAAAATCGCCTCAATTCCTATTATGTTTACAGATGAAGATGAGGTTGGGGTATATTATTCACACAATAATACTTTAGTGGTAACCCTGACAGTTGGAATAGCTTAGGTCAACTGAATATTGCTTGATACAAGAACCTTAACTGTTAATGTATTAATGTGGTATAGGGTTGAGAGAAAGCCATGTCAAAACGAGGATGAAAGAGATGATCATCGGAATACGAAAAAGGGGGTGATTATGGTGAGGACAGAAAGATCTCTTGGAACTCGAAATATTTTTGCCTTGTGGTCCACTTGTAGTCAGACACGTAGATGGAAATTTATTGGATTTGGATTAGTATTCGTAGATTGTGTGTGAGAAACTGATATATCAGTCCTTTCAAGTCAAGACCTTTAGTTTTTGTTAACAATTAATTCTTGACTAAAAACTAGGGGGTTTGATGTTTGGGAAAGGGCCCGGGGAACAAATAAAGCCAAATGGGCCTTGAACCTACAAAGTGCAACGCAAGGCCTTATCCGAGGTCTCACTTAAAACAAATAGAGGCTCATCAAAGCTTACGAGATCCCGACTATGAGTTAATAAAGATCTCAGGTGCGACGATGTTTGAGACCTTCTATGTTCAATAAAAGATCTCGGACCTAGATGTAGAGTTTTGAGACTTTCTTCACCAATAAGTGTCTTGAGAGTAGTTTCATTGCAATAAAGACTTTAGAAATGTGTTGCTTTGTCAACTACATAAGCTAATATATTACAGTCACTAAAGCTTACAAAGAAATCTTTTGGATGATAAAATTCCTAAAAGAATTGAGGATGAAGTAAGAAAGCTATGTTATCTATTGTGATAGGCAGAGTGCCATTCACTTATCAAAGAACTCAACGTTCCATTCGAGGTCCAAACACATTAATGTGAGATATCATTAGATATGTGATGTGCTGGAGATGGAACTATTACATCTTGAGAAGATTCATACAATTAAGAATGAATCAAATATGACGATGAAGTCATTACCTAAGGAGAAACTTGAAACATGCAAGCATAAGCAGGCTTAGCGCTACCCCCACATGAAGAGAAAACAAGGAGATTTATTGGGTTAGTTTCCACCTCATGTAAGGGTTACCCATTCCAACAAGGATTAGGAATCATTTGTTAAAGGGTTTTCTAATTAAATAAATAATAGGAATTATAATCTTACATGGAAAAGAAATCCATGTTAGATTAGAATAAAGAAAGAAAAACAAAAAGCCATATAAAAGGTGGCTTGCTTTAGTTTTCAGAAAATAGAAAAATATAGAAAAATCAAATAGAGTAAGTGGAGAGAAAAGAAATAGGCTAGAGGAGAGAAGAAGTTGTAGGAGCAACAAGTGGTTATCAATTTTTTATTTTATAACTCACTAGATGATACCCTTTTATTTTGTTTTTCTTTGTGGAGTGTCAAAAATATTGTTTTATGATATTGTGAGCTTCTAGTATTGTCTTAGAGAAGATATTTGATTTTAATCCTATTATTCGAATTAGTGAAAGTTAATTTTAGACTGCGGTCTCATAGCTTTTCCTATTATGGGTTTTTCGCATTAAAATTGATCTCTTTTGTGGTTATTTAATTTTGTAGTATTTTATTTTTGCACTAATTATTGTGGTATACAATCCTATTTTCGTCACACAAAGAGGAAAAATAATTATTCTGCAAACTTATTTTTAGTGGTCCCTTCCCAATACAAAATGCTATTTTTGTTTGTCTTTGAAATCTTAACTCGATGTGCCTTTCTTGTAATTATTGTTATTAAATTACTTCTTAACCCAAACAATAATATTAAGCTATAATAGTTTTCTTCATATGTAAGACCACCGATATGAACTTGTCACATAGACCAACCTGGGCAAAGATAGAAACTCAAATAAGTCAAATAAAGACAAAAGAGTTAACAAAAAAAAACTCAAATAGATTCATAAGAGATAGAAAGAAATATAAATGCACAACACGTAAGGAGACTCGAAAAAAGGACAATTTGTCATTAGACTCAAACACAGGACAACTTGTCATGTAGACCAGAACAAACAAAGAAAAAAGAGATAAAGAAGGCTAAATAAGCCAAAAAAAGACAAAAGAGATAAATGTTGAGAATTAAGCATACCATATGTAGCGAAAATTTAAATTTTTTAAATTAATTATATTAATCAAATATAAATTAATTCTCATGCCGGTCATGTTATTTCATCATGCTTTATAATATAAATAAACACAAACCAATGGAATAAGATCTTACCTTAAATCTTCACCAGTAATGTGGCTAAAGTAATCAATTCTTTGCATAATCTTCAAAGCCACCCAAGTATTTGGTTGACATAAAGCAGATACTTAAGGGGTTTAGCTTAACTCAGATCTTAATAAATCCAAGATTATTTTAGTGTCTTTTCTTTAATACTAACTTAAGAAAAGAGAGAAGAATTAGGGTTTGGAAATTTTGGGAATTTTGAGAATTTAGCACATGGGGAATAATTTTTTTAAAATTATTAAAAGAAAAATTAAACTTTTATTAAAAACCAATTATAAAAGATGAAGCACAATGGACTTTGGACCTACAAAGTGTAACATAAGGCCTTAGCTATGATCTCACTAAAAACAAATAGAATATGAGGCCCATCAAAGCCTATGAGATTTTGACTATGACGTAATAAAGATCTTAAGTGTGACGAGCTCTAAGACCTTCTAAGTTCAATGAAAGGTCTCGGACCTAGACGTAGAATTTTGAGACTTCTTTTTACCTATAAAGGTCTCGAGTGTAACATAGAAATTACGTTAGACAGAACATCAGAGCTTGAGACCATTCCTATTAGAGGAAGAATGTCTCATATAAAGTGTGAGATTTTCAAGATCTCTCAACAATTACATATCGTCGTCGTGAAGTTCAAGTTCTTTTCGAACTTTTTCATAATAAGGATTTGTGACCTAGTAGATGTATTTTAGCAATAGGGCTTTAAATCCTGTGATTTCTAGAATTTTAATGCTTATAAAGTTAAATTTCTGTGGTCTATAAAATGTTAATAAGTTTAGGATTATGATTTTCAGATTTTTTAGAATTTGGATAAGTCTGTGAGATTTAATGATGATAGGAGGGAGCAACCTATAAAAAGTAGGCCAAAGGTAAGCAGGTATATACGTTAAAACTCTTAGTATGACTTTGCATAAGTTTTTGCTGCCATTATTTTCTTTCTAAAATAAAAAGGCAAAATCCTGACATAAGCATAGGAGGATTTTTGCCAAACCACTAACTTTTACCCCTAAGATTTTTATTTAATTTTAGGTGAAACAATGATCGAGTAAGCAAAGAAGACTGCTTCTGGTGTATAAAATTCAAAAGAGAATTTTGCTACATCAACAAGTTTGGCCAAGGGAAGAGGCATTTATAATTTTAATTTAGTTATTTACTTCCAATCACATTAAAAGTGTTTAGATCAGGATAAGGTTTAATCCTATCTAAATAAAATTCCTAATTTACCGTAAATTAAATAATTAATTATTCTTTTAATTAATCTAATTAATTAAATAATATTTATCATTCCTAATCAAATTAAGATACCATAAATTTAGAAATTATAATTTAATAAAAATAAATTATTTTAATTACATTTCAGCCCTTATACTTTCAATACTTATAAAATAGCAAATATACTTTTGGAAATTGTGAAATTGCCCCAAATTTCTAGAGTTGTAGATTAGCCTATAATTTGCAGACTTCCATTTTTATGTAGTTTTTGAAATTATGAATTCACCCTAAAATTTTAAGAACTTAACAATTAAGTCTTAAAACTTAATTCTACATAATTTATAATTAATTTTTCAATACTTTAAAATGTGTGATCTATTAGGTTTTTTCTTATGTTGGTAATAGAGATAGTTATAGACTTATTATGTCTAAATTTATCTTTAATTAACTTTTTAATTAAGAAACTAATCTTCATAGTTTAAGAATGGTATCTAATAATATATTATGACCCTCAATTGAGAAAGAATAATAACTTTAGTAAAACCTATTTAGTATGCGATTACTGTATAATTCAATACTTTTGTTTCATACATATCTCACTAAAAACTCTAGAGTATAAAAATGTCTACTCTATTAAGTCATGGTCATTTAAACTTTTTAAATTAAGCTAATAATACAATTTTAGAATTTTTGAAACACTTTTCAGAACTTACCATGATTATGAACTTATATTATCACTTATATCAAAATTATGTCTGTTGGGATATTGATTGTATATCATCCAGAGTGGCGAATCCTTTATTGATACCTCTTAACCTTCATGTGCTTTTCATTTTTCCTAATCAATATTCTATGTGCAATCTCGTTATGGATGACGGAGGTATGATGTTAAAACATATATGATCCACATATAAGGTACTATGAAGACCTCAGTCTAAGGATTAGTCATACCATCATAACTTAAAGAAATTTCATAAACACATAGATAACACTCCATATGGGTTCTCAAGTGAGTCAGTTTGATATACTTATTCTCTAAAAACCATCTATATGTTAGATTAAGTGAACATTTTTACTAGTGGCTTATGAGATCAACTACCTACCTTTTTCATGAAAGTAGATATAATATATACTGATTTAAGCTGAATTTATTAATGTTTTAGTGTGGATAATCCTACGATCGAGAATATTTAAGAATAACGAGATTTCATAAATTAAACTTAAATTAATTACTTTGACTATCATTCTAAGAACTTTATATTATAAGTAATCAACATTTATTATAGACAAAACTTATAATAAAATACCGATTTTATTAATCAATATAATAATATATAATTACATATTTGTCTCTATTAGATATAGGGCATATAACCAACAATAAAAAAGCCCAAATAACCTGAACAAAGACAGAAGAGATAAAGAAGCACAAATAGATTCAAAAGAGACATAAAGAAATACAAATACAACCAAAAATTCAGAAGAGACAGAAAGAAATACAAATGCACAACACGCGGGAGACTTGAACACAGGATAACTTGATTTATTTTAATCATTGAAGTAAAAGTTATAAAAGTAGTAATTTAACATGCAAAAAGTTCATAATGAATTCGTTTAAAATAAAAAAAAAGTTTTAACATGCATATATTTAAATAATATATGTTGCCTTTTTAAATGATGCATACATGTTAAAAAGTTCAAGTTGCCAAAAATCTATGACTTGATGCCTTGACATAAAGGCATGAGATTCAAAACCTAATGTGGAGACACGATACTAAATGTTGAAATTTGAGACCCAAAACACAATATTTGGACTTGAAAATTTAACTTTTACTCTTAGGTTCCTACTCTGATAAGGGTGTGTATCAATTCTAGGTTGAACTGGAACTGAGAGAAAATGAACCAATTGATTATATTTTAGAACTGGACCCGATTCCTTTAGGGTTGATTTCCGTTCCAAAAGTGAAGAACCAATTTTTTTATTTTCGTTTAGTTTCAGTTCGAATCGACCCAACCTAACCCGACACTTTCCTACCTAATAGGGCCCAAACTTGACCCAACTTGAAAAACCCAAATAAAATCCATAATCAAAATCGATTTCTTATTTCTAATTCTTCAACTACATATTTTTGGTTTGAAGAAAGATTAAAAACTAACCTTGGGTTTTCAATTTCGTTTCATTCTAATGAATATTCGACAAAGGTAAACTACATATTATTCTAACAATTACTTATTTAGGTCAGTTTTCTCTGTTTTTTAATTTAGGTTTCAACTTTGTTTTCTAGGATTTCAATTCATTTTCTTAGGTTGGCTTAATTTCAGAGTTAAAAACTAAAATTATATGACGATATTTTTGTTTTAGGTTTGAATTTAATTTATTTATCTAGGTTTTGTGATTGGAAAGTCAAGATCTTCAAATAATTGCATCCTCACAAATTGGGCATCGGAATGTCCAGTAATTTCAACAATATTAAAACAGTTTCTTGAAATTTTTTTCTTGTAATATAATTAAAGCTATGAAACAACCTCAACTTGTGATGATATGTATTATTGTTCATCTGTCATTGTTTCATTTACTACAATGACAATAACCACACCTTTTGATGATATATATGTTAAGAGTTTCCACAATTTTGGCTTAAAACTGTTGCTAACATTAACATTAGCCTGCCATATGATTAGGTTTCTGTCATTTCCTTAGGACATTTATGACTAAACTTGCATGTTATATTATAGAACGATCTGCTAAGGTTTTGAATGTTTTAGGTTTTAAAAAATGGTATGATGTCAGGGCATAAACTTTCCCTGGTATAGATATATACTGATACTAAAATAGTAATAAACTCATAACAATATATGCATGACCTATAATGTGTTCTATGTTATAAATCATTCCAGGTTTATACAAAGTTATCTAGTTCATGCACAGGACATGATTATCACCAAAAACCTAGAATTAATTTTGATTTGTGTGATTCTAAGCATTACGTGTCTTGAATCAGAATGTGTCTTCACTGTTCATTAATGGAAACAATTCGCAAAAAGGCTTGAATTAATCATTATTAGTAAGCCAAAGTAATTAACTAGTCAATAGTTCAAACTTTGATTTATAACTCTCTCTTGTGCCAACAACATACCTATTTTGATTCATTTAATGTTTTTTCTTTTCATTTAACCTATGATTAGCATAGATATTGCATGATTTAAGAAAAGTTTCCAAGTTGGTTTAATATATATTGGTGTAATATTTAACCTATGATTAATATAAAATGTATCTCTTTTGTAGTTTTAGAAGTTTGCAAGACCAAAGATGGATGTTAGGGGTGAAGATAGTCAAGCTACTTATAAAGTATTCTGAACTCGTAAAAATACTTATAATATATGAGATCATTTTGAGCATAAAAATAATCAATAAACCGGTATTACTAAAAATACAAAATGTAATTATTGTGAAAATACGTTAATGTAAAATGTTTAATGGGGTATTTTTATGATGAAAAAATATTTTGATAGATGTTATAGGTATTGTCATGGTTTTAGGGGGTTTATGCATGTTTTACAACCTTTATTTAAATTTTTTCTAACTTATTGCTAGGGATTGCATGAAAGTATATATGAGTGAGAAGATTAATTTACGAGAATGCTTAAAATCCATGAATACAAAAATTGCTTTAACTACAAATATTTGAAATTCTGTACATAATCTCACTTATTTTTGTCTCACTTCACATTTTTTATATTAATTGGAAGTTACACAAAAGAATTTTGAGTTTTATTGAAATGACTAGTCATAAAGGAAAATACAAAAGAAAAATGGTAGAATCATGCATTCTAGAATGTGGTATTGATGATAAAGTGTCTATGGTTACGATAGACAATGCTAGTTCTAATGATGTTGGAAAAAATCTTGATATCTTAACTTGGTGGAAAAGTAATAAGTTTAAGTAAAATGTTCTTTCTTTGATTGCAAAAGATGTGTTGGCTATTTTCGTATCCACTATTATTCCAAGTCGGCTTTCAGTACATTTGGTCTTATTCTTAATCCATTTTGAAGTTTCTTAACTCTAAAAGTTGTAAAATCATTTATTTGTACTAAAGATTGGAATATGCAGAAAGATATGATTCAGGTAAGGCTAATTGTGTAATTTCACTTTTGATCATGTTACTTTACTCTTATACAAATTAGAGCGTATTTTGTTTTATTTGTATCAGAAATGAGCATTACGGATACAAAATATGTGAATGAAAAGAAAATGATTTCGAAGTTTGGAAAGTTAGTGATAACTTAAATTATTGGAAACAAATACATTATTTACAAATTTTGCTTATTGATGTTGCTTGATGCTGCTGATAGTCTCATGCCCCGAACCTGGGATTCATCAATGACTATTGCTACAGACCCTCATGATGCACTCTCAATATTCGAAATGTATCATATGAGCCTACAAGACTTTCTTGTCAATCAATGAACCTTAAAAGTAGTTTATAAAATAATAATTCCCATCCATGGGATTATTATCAAAAAATTGATCATCTATGATCAATTTATCCATAACACATCAAATAAATAAAATATAATTTTCATTCTGGTTGAATGATCATAATTATTTACATAAATGGTTTGTTTACAATTTTATGACAAAAATCCGAATACATTTATTCAGTGGGACAAAATTATAAAATGTGAGTTAAGAAGAACCTACCCAGAGCGCCAAAGACCCTCTGCAACTATCACTAGCTCGGCAAGTACTAAGGCCCCTAACCTGAAATCTGAAATGGTGAGAAATGGGTATATAACTATACTATGTGAATAAATAAAAATACATACATATATACTTACATGCACACACATTTACAAATACATATATTAAGATTCATTTCACATTGTACTCGAAATTATATATATACATGTTCAATTAAATCAATGATCACAATATATTTTATTGGTCTATAAATAGTTTAAAACAATCAATCAGGCTGGCTATCCTTTCTTAACACGTTACCTTGGTTAAGAATAAAACCGTAACCATCATTGAGTAGTTTCATACATAAAACCATATGTAATAAATCTGATCAGATAGAAAATCATTTCTCATGCTTTATAAAATCACTAATTTACTGTAAAATATGTATTTATAAAAATAAGCTCGCTTCACTGATGTTGGCCCCGAGTAGTCACTTGGTGATACGAGTGATTATCCTTGTAATCCGTCAAATCCAAGATAATCCTATCAAGCTGCCAGGACTTTCCATAGGGTATCTATAACTGCACACACGTGCGTTCGACACACAGTAGGCTTGCCAAGGCCTTTCCCCTTATACCAACCCCATTGTGGCTTCATTCACTTATGTGCCATCTCATAGGTCCGTTTATAGGCTATCTCCTTATATAGACAGTTAAATAAACGGGCCAACTAACCATATAACAATAATTTGGCCCACTAGTCACACTACCAATATATATGCATATTTCAAATCAAATCGTTTTCAACAATGACTATAAAACATTTAAATAAATCAGGCCACCCCGGCCATTTCAATATGTACATTAAATTATTTTCAACAGCAAACCAAATGAACAAACATTCTAATATCTTATAAAACACATTAAACAATTTCATTTTACTCAGAAAATGGCTTGTTTAATAGACAAGCATACATATATATAACACACATATATTTATATAGTTATGTATGTATAAATTTATTCACTACAAGGGAAGGGTAACCACTCCCACTAATTATCCTCATGCTCACTCAGTCCTTCTCCTAGGTTTTCGGTGCCTAATACAACACATGCATATAATAATGAGTTCGATGTTTCCAAATAATTTCAAATATATGCACTAAATGCCATATGCTAATTAAAAATGTAGTTAAAATCTCTTAGTTGACACATGATACATTACTCAATGCTTATTAACAGAGGCCATTTATTTGATTTTCAATAATGAAATCTCATGGCCGTAAATATTCTAATTCCACATTTCCTTTTAAAATGGATATACTCATTCTAAGAAAACTTTCAACATATAAATAATCTTCATATACTTCCAATTAACCTGAAATTAACATAATTGTAAATTTTCTATGCGAAATTAAAATAAGTCTTAGATGAACAATAAATCCTAGATTTTCAACATGTTATTAAATCTTAAATCAAGTTTATAACAGGTTTATTAAACCCACCTGGAACCTATAGAAGTCTTAGGAATCTCACATTAACATTTAAATGCAAAACCCCCAAATTCTCTACCAAACCCTAGTTCCTCCCTTGTATCTCCTTGCTATTTCTTGGCCAAAAGGGTACCAAAATGATGTCGGAAGGATGGGTAATTATTTAGCCACGAAATTTGTAAGAAAATCACCAAGGATTTGAAGAGGTTTTGAAAACTAAAGAGAATTAGAAAGAGAAACGTATTTTTAAAGAGAGAGAGGGAAATGAACGAATGAAGAAACACTAGAAATGATTTCCCCTCATGGGTATTTACATAAGTAAAATAGCTGAAATGCCCTTCTGTTTTCGATACTTTCGGTCTGGGTATCGAACCCTTCCAAAATAACCTGTTGAATTTTGCCCAAATTAGCTAAAAATATCGATATTTTTGGTCTGGGTATCGACCCCTTCTGCTTGGATATCGATCCCTTTGGGTTAGGTATCGATCAGTCTATGAAAACTCGATTTTGAAATTTCTTTCAATCTTGAATATCGATATATTTGCCTTCATGTATCGATACCTTTGCAATGTATCGGTACCTTTGATGAAGTTATCAATTTGGTTCACTTTGTAAATATTTTTTGACTCTCTGTCTTGCCATGTATCGATACCTTTGATAAAGGTATCGATCTGGACTATCTTGTAATTATTTTCGAACTCTATTTTCAAATTTATCAAGATCGTCGAGTGCGTCATTGTAGGGCAACATACCATAAACCATCTTATGAAAAATTCCAAATCATAACATCAAATTCAGTATATTTATATCATTAGACTTAATTTAAATTCACCTAAACCTCAATACTATGTCAACTAACTATTGTCATGCATGTGTGAAATAAATGTCATATAATTGACTACTTTACTCTTATATTCAAAGAATAGGGCTTACAGATGGTGTTATTGTTGATATTGATGTTGTTATTGCTACTGCCACTGGTAGATGCTGTTACTAGGTGTTGTTGCTAGATACTCTACCGTTGTTGAGTGTTGCCGGAAAGTAATGGATATATGTATGTATGAGTAATATTAATCATTGAGTAATATTAAAATCAAGTTAATTTATGAAAAGGATTATGGATAAAGTATATAGAGACTTGATCATTATTAATATTTTAGAAGCAGACAAAATAATATTAGTTGTTTGCATTTCATTTTCATTAGAAAACGTATTGTTATAAACATGGTACTTTGAAATTGGCTGAAACTGAACTGAAACTTATATGATAGGTTACCCTATTAAACAGGTAGGTTTCAGTTCTAAAATTTAGAAATCAAATATTTTTAGAATAGATTTTGATTTTGAGTGAAATTAGGACCATACCCTATTTTGCTAGCCCGATTAAAAAAACCTAATATAATGAGTCCAAACCTGATGTCTCAACTCATCATTATGACTTCACATCTAACAATGGAATCTCAATATTTGCGACGACACTAAAAGTAGAGAACAAGCACAAGGATCTAAGGATCCAAATCCAAGATCGAAAACCATGACTTGGAAATGAGCCACCAAAGCAAACTCTTGGATCCCAACACCTAACACCTAACTTTAAATCCGTGAGACTTAAGGCCTGACATTGTGTCTTTGATACACAAACTATAGTTTTAAAATTCTTATAAAAATATTTTAGAAATTAAAATTAAAATTTTACTTTAATTTTTAATTTTTATATGAGAAAGCATTACATCTTTATGAGAAAAATACCTCAATATGTGCTTTCCTTAAAAATTATTACATGTGCTTATAAAATTCAAATTTGCTTTTATTATTTTTCCCAAATGGCTCGTTGGTCAGCCTTGAAAAGTGTTTATAAATCTTTGATGAGCACTCACAATTATACCCTTAACATGAATAAGAAATGGTTAATTTTGAAGGTGGGCTAAAGAAATCAATAATAATTATATATACATGTTTATATAAGTATTATATGTTCATAGCTATTAATTTACCCAAGTGTTTGTTTTACTAATAATGAATGTTGGTATGATTCAATGGAAGTTTATGGTCTAAAGACAATTTCTCTTCAATGCGCAAGTTCTTTCTGTACAACTTCTTTATTCATGAATGCTTTTTAATTAGGCCAACTTCTCATCTAACTTCTTTTCTAAGTAGCGAGACTAAACTTATGAAGCTTTGGAATTTTAGTTATTTAGCTTTTAAATTTTGGAAAATTTCATAACATTGTCACTTTCATCAACCAATTTACCTAAATAATTATTTTCATAATTTTTTTTTATCAAAATGTCATCGGCTTAACAAAATTAAACAAACTAATCAAATGTATTCTTTACTGCTACACAAATACATACTTCCACACACGAGGCTCTTTCTAAAAATTTTACATTTCTTAGGTATTTTTTGATAAATTTTCTACACTGCCATGTTAACTTCAAGTGGATGTATTTACAATTGTTGATCTTTTGTAATTTGGTTATGTTTGGTGATCAACTAAAGCTCCTATCTAGAAACTTAAGGAGAGTTGAGATGGCTAGGTCCTCTGTGTCCAACCAAAGATCCTTTCTTTCTAATGTTGACCTGATCTCTTTAGGTTTTGTAAATTTTTGTTTTTCAAAGGCCATTTGACCTTGGAAAAGGCTTGAGTCTGTAAATAGTTTTCTTTCCTTGTCTTTTGTCTCAAATTATGATAATTGACCTTAGTATGCTCATTCGTTGTAGCAGGAGAGATGGCCCCAAAGAAATAGACAAAGAACCCTCTGGAAGCCCTGAAGAAATTGGCTTAGGGCTAGAAAGCTGGGACTTCTGCTGTAGAACTTGCAATTTCGATATAAATTGAATTTACTAAAATTTTCATTAATGACAAGGTTTCGCCATAGGTTGTGAGAAAAGAATTAATCAAGGTTACATATGCATAGTTAACCCGAAATTGAGGCATAGAATGTAATATATACCTAAGTATGTGATTACTATTTTCAAGATTTTTAATATGTTGATAAGGCATCAATTTCGTTAGGTGTGGGTGTTGTAGGAAATTACATGACAAAAATAAGTCTTGAAATTTAATTTAATAAGGTTATTTGATTTTCAGCCAAATATTATATATATATATATATAATGGAGATTAAAATATAAACCAAGCTTAGCCCAATTGGTATTTAGATTAAAGCCTAAAATGTGTTAAGTAAATTAAAGCCCATTGAATTAAGGGATTAGATTTATTTCAATTTCAAATTTGGGGTTTAGTAAGCAAAATGCAAATTAGTCTAATTAAACTTCATGGCTGGCCCACTTTCTAGTATATTTAAACACTTCATTTTTTTTTATTTTGTTAACATTTATTTCATTTAGGAAATATTAGAAAGACTGAGAGAGTTCTAGAGTGTTGAAGAAAAATGAAGAAAACCGTAGAGAAGAAGAAAGCTTGTTTAGTAATCAAAGGCGAGTAAGAGCAAAAGAAAGGAACAAAATGAACAAGAAAGGAGAAAGACCCATATTCCTTTTGTCTTGGTCGAATGTAAGAAGGAGAGAAAACGAAAGCAAAGGAAGAAACAAATGAGAAGAGAGAGAAGGGCATGAAAACCGAGAGACATGCAAAGAGAAGAATGGGAAATTAAAGGGGGAGAAGGAATGAAGCATGTAAGAGAATTCAAAGAATGAGAAAAGAGAAGATGGAAATAATGTCCAATGAGGTAAATACCCTTTCAAATTATGAAAATTTTGGTTAAGAAATTAGTGATGAGTTGTTATAGATTTCATGTGAAAATTATGTATTGTGTCTTGTTGGTTTGTAAAAGGGTGTTGATTTTGTGTTGGATTTGTATAATATTTGAAGTGTTGTTTATGAAATGGCTATGAATAATGCATGAATTACATTATTGGCAGTGTTTTAATGATTAAATGATATGAAATTGGCACTTAAAAATGTGTGTAAAGGATAAATGAAAGATAAAGTTGATGGACTTTGAAAATTTATAAGCAATGAATAGTATATATATGCATGAATTGAGTGTATATGGCAGTGTTGGAATGTATATGGCACTATAGGGTTTGTTCATGCACACCAAATGCTTGTGTTAATGATTTACTAGGTTGATATTTGTTAGGCAAGATGAATCAAACTTTCGTTTAATTTGATGAGTTGTGGAGAATGTTGGAAATGTCAAATGGTTACATATTTTAGTGATTATGTAGGCTTATGATAGTTTTTTGTTTGTGATTATGTGTAAAAGTGAGAAATTAGATGTCAATGAATTCAAGGAAAGGGTGACTAAGACATAAATTTGAAATTTGGTTAACAAGGGCAATTTCTGGTTTGTTGGAAATTTTGACCAATGGTCAGTAACTTATTTATAAAATGAAATATAGAAAACCTAAAACAAAAGCGTTCCCAACATCATAATTGAGCACCATAAAATTTATATAACCTAGACACATAGGGAGATAACATATTCAAAATTCAGGTCGATCAGAATGGAAATGAGTTCCTAGAAAATAAGGGAAGTTGTTGCCTTGTTTTACTCCCACTCGCTATTTTGTTACGTCATGTGTAGAAAATGGGTGGTAACTTGAGCATTTGGGGTTGAAATGGAAATCTGTAAAATATGGTAACAACTAGACTCATAATGGAGTATGTTGACAACAATGTAGATTGTGATATTTGGATAATTTAGTGCATTACAAATTAAATCACTCTCGGGTTAGAAAAATCATTTAAAACAATCGAAACGTAAATTTGTAAATTGACTTGGAAAAATTTCGATGTGAATTCTGTAGTGAATTAAATCATCTTGGTTTGAATGAAGTAAGGGATACATGTATATTGTGGTTAATGACTTATTCAGTTATAATTATAATTCTGACAGAAATCTGTCTCGAGGACCCACCTGTTGCTCATTGGTTTTATCTGGCCAAACCATACTTGTGAGTGGATATTTTATTTTCAAAATGTTATTTATACAAAATGTTTGATTTATGAATGTTTTAGAAAAAAAAATTATATTGAAATGAATATCTTATTATATATTTTCTAGAATACGGTTTTGACAAATTTTTGAAAAATAAATGTTATGAAAAATTGAGTTGAATTGTTAAGTTATTTACAAATCCAATGTTTTCGAATATTGTTTATGAATGAAAATTTATATAATTGAAGTAAGGGTAAATTTTATAGAAAATGTTTAGATGGTTATGAAATATTTTGTAGATGGATTGATACATGATGAACTAATTTATGTTGATATATATGAAAAATATGCTGATAGATAAATTGATTTATGTGAACATGTGATATATATAATGAAAGATGTTACACAGATTTCATGATTTGAAATTAGTATAAAGTACTCAGTGTAGTGCATCTGTATAGATGTTCCGTCTTTACTAAGGAAATGCATAAGAGAGAGGATACAAACTTTCGGACATGATCGGTAAATTTTCAAAGAGGTCGAATTTCCACTTAGTAGATAGAGAGGTCCACTGGACTATAGCGGTTGGGTTGGTTGATTGGAAAACCAGGGCCATTACATTACTACTGGATAGGTTGGTATCTTACACTACACCTCTTATTCATGCTAACACTAATGAGTGAGCTAAATAAATATATTTATTTTATATATTGTTACAAAAAAACTTATTAGCGAGTCTTGAGATATCAACTGGAGGTACACTAAGAGATGTTTCTGGGGATAGCTTCTTGGCAAGCCCAGAGATTTGAAATTGAGCATCCACATATTTTATACATGGAATCATTTTATTTTCCTTTATTGATTAAAGTGAATTATTTTTAAATAAATATGGAATGTTATAATTTGAATTGTATACTTTTACTCCTTATTCACATTTTTCTTGTTTTAAAATTTATCCACTCGCTGGGTCCTTAGGACTTACCCCCTTACGTTTCAATGTTGTAGGGTTGACAAGTAGACATAGAGAAAGGGAAAGAATTTGGTACAGTTGAGAGATAGACAGCGAATAAAGAGTAGATACTGCAATCACTAGGGTCTATGGGTTCATCATTTATATGGCATCATGCATCGAGAGTCATGCATCTTGTATTTTAAATTATAAGATGTTGTAATACATTGAGAATTTTATTTATTTTATGATTTAGGCTTATCTCCCTTATGTGATAAATACATTATGTCTGATACTGTTTCCATTGTTATTGTGGTTTCATATATTGTACATGTATTCAGATCACTAAAGTAAGGCTTAGGGTGATGGTGGATTCCTTTACCTACCGGTAGCATTTTCGGGTATGGGGGTGTTACATTTGCCTATAATAGAATTGGTGGAACCTCTGCTCCCAAAGAAGCAGCTGAGACTTCTGCTCTTAAAGATGTTCCTCTTTCCTCTTTTAGAGTAGTTATAATTCGAGGTGACCTACTAATTCTTCCTGCCTCTATATTGGAAAAGGGGAAATGTAAAAGAAGGGTGGTGATCATGGATAAGGATGAGAAGCTGAGGTGGAAGAAGGGAACATCAGTCAAGGAAGCTGTGAAAGTAGTGTTGTTCTTCCCAAGCTTGCTGCTGAAGACCTTCTTGAGGAAAAGAGGGTGTTCTTTGCCCATCTCATCCCTTCTATTAATTGGCAGGCAATGCGCATCTTGTTTAATTACTCAGACACCCTCTCGGCTGCTACGCCTTAGGAAATTTTGGATTACGTGCTAAGATGGCTCAGCCTTGTAAGTTGGCAATCATCTTCTTTATTTAGGAATAAAAGTTTCTTCACTTTTACTAATATTTGGTTATTTGCAATGATCTACTCAAATCTAGTATGCTATTATCATGTACCGAGATAACCTTGATAAGGTTTCCTTAGGTCTGATGGCAAGGGAGAATGCCTAATTGGTCCAAAAAGCCGAGAAAGCTAAAGAGAAATTGGTCGTAGAGCAGACTTAGTTTGAAATTGAGAAAGAAAATTGGGCTCAAGAGATGTAAGAGCTTTAGGTTAGGGTGGCGACTACTGTGCTTTCTCATGCATAATTGAACAAGCGAATAAACACTCTCGAGTTTAATTTGAATGAGTCAAGGGTGAATTATCAATGCTTCGTCGGGGTTTCGATGAGAGATGTCGGGAACTTCATCAGAGCTTGGAAACTAAAAGAAAGAGATCCATGTTCTTGGCCATAAAACTTGAAGAAGCTGAGAGGGTGGTTGAGGTCACGGTTGCTGCTGAGGTCAATGAAAGGATTAACCTGACTTCTGAGATATTCTAAGGCTGATATCTAGACCTTACCTGAAATGATTGTATGAGGCTTTAGGACGTGAATCTCTACCACCCAAAGAAGACTCTTCATACAACATCCTTTCTGATGATAAAACCCTCCATGACGGTGCAAAAGTTGCTTCTTTCAATCTTCCCTTCGACTAGACTGATGCTCTTTCTAGTCATCTTGACAAAAATGAATGAATATTTATATTTTCTTTTCCCCCTTTTTTTTTTTGAGAAAAATCTAGTGGACCCAACTTTATGAATTGATAACTTTGTGTTTCTAATAACTTGTGTAAACTTCTTTATGTCTTTACTAATCAATTGTCTTCCATACTTGGCATTTTTGGAATAACTTATAAGAACTTAATCAATGCCAATTGATGTTATAAAGATTCTGACCTAAACTGAACCGAGCTTAGAAAGTAAGACTTGAGCTGCCATAAATTAGTCTTCTGATCTTCTTTCTTTAGAGGAAAACATCTTCAAACTAGAACCATATTGACTCTGACACATCCTAAGCACAAAGCTTATATAGGTCATGGATATTATTACCATGATTTGAAGTTAAACAACACAGTCATCTAGGAACCATTAAGCCCTTGCACGTTTGGAGATTAATCTGAAGACAAATTCGAGCTTTGGAAAATATTATCAATGAAAGTTGAACATAATCAAGTGAGAACCATCTTTTATGCCCTAAGGTTAGGTTTTGGACTTATTCCGATTGTATGGATGGTATTACCTCATGAATAAAATAAAACGTAATCATCTTGAAACCATTTCGTTCTTATATGTCCTGAGACCAAGCTCAGGGCTTATTTGAACTATGGATTATATTACTCTAGATAAATAAGATGTAGAGATCTAAGAACCA
>JAXCLQ010000006.1:11618831-11633728 GCA_035584115.1 Cedrela odorata | reverse complement strand
TGAGACCAAGCTCAGGGCTTATTTGAACTATGGATTATATTACTCTAGATAAATAAGATGTAGAGATCTAAGAACCATTATGCTCTTATACATTATAAAGTTAAGCTCAGGGCTTATTCAAACTATGGATAATATTACCTCATATGGATGAGATTCTTTTGACTTTTAACTTGAGGATTACCTTATCATCAGTGTATCTTTATCATCACAAGTCTTGTTGACGTCAAAAAATTGTAAATAAGATCATTCCATTACTTTCAAGATAAAAGTTTTACAAGTCTCAAGTAATCCTTAAGGCTAATACAACTTTAATCGTTCTATATTCCATGGTTTCCTAACCATACTCCCTTGAGGAGACTCTAACTTATAGACCTTAGGTCTCAGAATCTAGGTGACCTTATAAGGTTCTTCCCAATTAACCCCAATAACACCTTTTTTTGGCATTCTGGTGTTCAAGGTGGCCTGTCTTAAGAATAAGTCTTTGATTTGAAAAGTACGACATCAAACTTTTTTATTGTAGTACCGGGCTACCTTTTACTGGTAGGTCGCTGTTTTTATCATCACCTAATCTCTCATTTCTTCAAGCAGATTCAGCTCCAAATGTATGCTTTGGTTGTTATTTGCCTTATTGTAGTTACTGACTTTGAAAGTCGACAAGTTAACCTCAATTGAAATTACTGCTTCACCCCTAAAGGCTAGGAGGTAAGGATTTTCTTTGGTGGCCACCTTTGGATTTGTTCTATAGGCCTAAAAGACCTCTAAAAGCCTATTAAACCAAGCACCCTTGTGCTCCCTAAGCTTCTTTTTGAGTGTTTTCTTGATCACTTTGTTTGTAACTTTTACTTGTCTATTGACCTTTGAATGGGCAAGTGTCACAAATCTAATGTCAATTGAAAAGTCTGAGTAGAAATCGCTAAAATTTGAGTTGTCAAATTACCTTCTGTGGTTTACAATCAGTATTTAAGATATCCAAAATAGATAAATAATGTTTTGCTTAACGAAGGCTGTGATTTTATTCTCGGTCATGTTGACCAACGACTTAACCTCTACCCATTTATTGAAGTAATCAATGGCTACTACTGCTTACTTTTTATTGGCCTAAGCAGAAGGCATGGGGCTAATGAGATCCAATCTTTATTGAGCAAATGGCCAAGGGGTTGACAAAGAAACCAACTTCTCAGAGGGCTGTCTTAGTATGTCATCATGAATTTGGCATTTCTGATAAGTTTTTATGACCTGAGCTGCATTTTGTAAGAGAGTATGCCAATAATATCCTTGCCTTAAAACTTTATGTGCCATAGAATACGCTCCCCCATGGCGACTGCATGTTCCCGAATGAATCTCCTCCAAAACTAGTGCAGCTTCTTTAGATTTCAAACACCTCAAATAAAAAATACTGAAACCTTGTTTATATAACTCCCTATCAATGAAAGTATACTTGTAGACCTATTTTTAATCTTTCTTGCTTTACCCATATCTTATGGGAGTTTTCTTTCTTGGATAAGATTTTATCTCATCCATCCAATAATGGCAAGAATTGAATTCAGCTACGTTGAGTTGGTCACTTCCCACTTCACTTGTCTTTTGTTGCAAAACTTCGATAAGAACTAAAGTTAGGGTTCTTCCTCTGAATGTAGAGTCTTATTTGGCTAAGATGTTAGCTCTTGAGTTTTCTGATCTAGGGAATTTGTTTAAGCATAACCATCTTCAAGGTATTCAAGAGTTGTTTTGCTTTGTCTAAATAAGCTTACATATTACTTTCGCAAGCTTAGAACTGCCTATTGATTTAACTTGCTATCAATTGAGAGTCACAATGATTGTCCAGGCTTGTGATCTTTAACGTCTAAGCTAGATTAATTCCCACAATTAGTGCTTGGTATTCTACTTCGTTATTGGTCACCTTGAAGTCAAACCTTAACGAATACGTTACCTTAATTCCATTCGGGCTGACCAGAAAAACTTTCTGCTCCCCCTCCTTGCACATTCGAAGTTCTATCAATAAAGAATTCCAAACCGGTCCTATCATGTTTGGCTTGGGTAGGTTCCCTTACCTATTTTCTTACCCAATCTCTCCATTATCCGTCATTGTTCTTTGTTCTCACCCTTGAGCTCCAAATCTTCTTCTAAAAGACATTTTGATATGTAATAAGAGCTCTTTGACGAGGTGGCAAAGTATGATTGGGCTGCCTTTTAGCTCTCTTTAACTTGTCCTAAATTTTAGTTTCAGGTAATAAATGCTCTCTACTGTCCTTGTTGACCCGAGGAAAGGTCTTCCAAGAATCATTGTATAAGGTATTTTAAGATTTACTACTTGGAATTCAACCATCATGGTTTTTCGATAAGGCTCATCTCCCATTGTAATTGACATTCGCAGAAGCCATGTAGAGCTTTTTTCGCTAGTCTTAGCCTCAGCTCTTCAATACCCAAGGAATTCAAAGTCTTCTTGAAAAAATGTTAGTTGAACTTCTTATATCCACCAATATTAGGCTAACCTGAGCTGTTTTCACTACCAGGGTTATTATCAATGCATCATCATGTGATAAGTGTACCCCGACCTCATCCTTATCTGTGAACATAATAAGAATTGAAGTAGTTCTTTGCTTCTTTTTAGCCCTTACATTCAAAATATGAGTATCCAAAACAGAATTAGAAAAATAATATTTTGAATGGTTATTCCTTGTCTTATTAGAGCTTCTTGTCAATGTAGGCCCTCTTAATATTACTATTGCTTGATGCTCATACGTCTTTTCTAGTCTGATCCTTTAATCTAGAGTTCCTAACCCTTCCCCATTATTTGTTACAAAATTCTCTTGGTGGTTATTTCTAAAAAGAACTTTGATTTGGTCATTGAGGTTAAAACACTCATCTGTTAGATGTCCAATACTTTGGTAAAACTCGCAAAACTTACTTTTTGCACTTCTGCTAGGTTTTGCTTTTATAGGGCAACGCTCTACTAGCAAAGTTCCTCGCCTTTTGTTTTCTAGAAGGATTAGCGAGAGAGATGCATTCAACGATGTGAAAATTCTCGCTTCTTAAACCTGAACTACTCTTCTCGTATCGTCTCTTCTCAAAGAGTATTGTCCCCTTGATAGAACGTCATCTCTTCTATTCCCAGTTCTGACTTGTTCTGACACTCAACTTCTCTTTCAGTCGAAATCTTAGAAATTTTTTCTGTCATCTCGTCTCTTTTTGTTATTTGACTTCCTTTGAGCTGCTTCATAAGTGGTGATGGATAACTTTCATACGATGTACTATCCCCGGTTTACCCGTAAACCTTTCCTGAGACCTTTTAATGTTAGAGGATGATAATAAACTCCTAACTCTAACACTTCGTCATGATATCTCTTGACAAAGTTCCTAGGGCTTTCTCTTTCTCCCTGTTTCATCAATAGGAATGAGCTTGGGGTTTTAAGACTAGCAATCACTCCTTTGAACTCATCGATGAATCCCTCGTATAGTTGATCAAAGCTATGGATACTGCTGAGTGTCAAGCTTATAAACCACTTCCTCACTTTGTCCTTCCAATGTTAATGGAAACAAGCGACACATCTGGGATTCATTTAGTCCTTGTATCAGCATAATCTCCCTAAAGAAACCTATGAGTAGGTATGGATCAGTCTTCCCCGTGAAAAGAGTTATTTGGGGCTTTTTAAATTTCTTGGGGAGAACAAGGTCCAAGATTCCTTGAGAGAAGGGAGATTCAAAATGCAATTTTGAGCGGGACATCGGCTCAACATTCTTCTTATGATCCTGCTTCTGTTGGTTTTTTAACTCCTCAACCAATCTCCTAACGTAGGCCTCTAAGTTACCAACTCTTTCATCATGGTCCATGTATTCTCTTTCCAAAGATTCTCTCCATTTAGATCTCTTTCTCTCTCTCTCTAATGTTTTCGATTGAGGAATTGTATTCATCTCTGTTTATGAGTTGTTGATGAGTTATCTAGTCTGTATTGGGATTCGGGACAAAGTTTATCATTAACCCTAAAAGTAGCATTGTCTTTTTTAGGTACTAAAGGCCTTTCTGAAGGGCAGTTGGAGATTTTTCTCTTTCCTTTTTCTACGGCGGTATACCTCTTTTTTGGAGGTATTTTGTCAGGGACTCAATTCATGATTTTTGGTGCGTAAGATGTTAAGAGTGCTGCTCTTTACTATCTCTAATGATGTAGCCACCCTCGATCTAAAAGAATCTCCTTGAAGCATTTTTTTCATCTCTTTAACATCTTTCGCCAATGTCTAGATTTATTGGTCTTTTTCTACATGTTTTCTTTCACTATTGGCTAATCTTTGGATCCACAGGGTGGTTTCTCTGTTTCCCCAGTTTGAGGAATTTTGGTGCAAGGATGAGGCTTCTGAATTACGATTTACTACACCAAGGGGTGATAGCTGATTGTTATTATTTGGGTTAGCTGCAGTTGTTGCTTTGAGAGAATTTCTGTAACACTCGAGTTTTCTTTTGTAGAACTCATAGCTATGGTTGTAAATATAATTTTTAAAGTATTAAGTATTAGAATTTTAAGAAGTAATATAAAGTAAATCTATAAGGGTATAATTGAAATTTCATTATTAGTAAGGTTATTTTTAGGATTTTAGTTTATAGATAAATATATACATATATAATTAAGTGGGTTAGTATTATATATACATAATTTAGACTCAATTTAATTAAATTAAGCTCAAGCCCAAGCTTATATATATATATATATATATATATACTAAAATGGGCGAAAGCCCAAGCCCAAGCCCAAGTATAAATATATATATATATAATAAAGTAAAATAAATAAATAAAATATTATGTTTTTGCGTAAATTCTCTACAAAATTCTAGCCATCCATTTGCTTTAATCCTAACCATCCACTTGTCACAATTCTAGGCATGTTTTGCAAAATGGATAAAGATGAACATAAAAACTAAGTTAGTGGAAAATGTGGTGGCTAAATGTGGTCCATTGGATTTGGTTAAAGCTATCCTAGCCATCCATGTGTTTTATTAATTAAATTAATTAATATTTGATGTTAGTTAGTGAAAAATGTGGTGGAGAAAGGATAGCCATTGGATTCAATTGAAGTAATCCAAACCAACCATGTGTTTGAAGAAAATTAGAATTAATTAATATTTAATAAAAATTGGGTGGAAAAAATGAGAGCCATTGGATTTGATTGAAGTAATCCTAGCCCTCTATGTGCTAATGAGTTAAAAATATAGTGTTTAACATTTCAAATTGGAAATGCAAATGAGGCATACGTATAAGGCAAAATAGAAAAGGAAAAGAGAGTGAAAGAAAGAAGAAAGAAAAAGGAGAAGAAAGAAAGGAGAATTGGTGAGTTTCTTTTAAGTATAATTGTGTTATTTTAGTAAAGCATGTGTAGTAGACTTTATACTTTCATGTGATATAGGAAATTTGAAAATGAAAAAACTATTATTATTATCTTGTTATGATGGTGGAAATTTATTGTTATGATTATGGTAATGTGTAAATTGGTAGAAGTTTAATCATCATGGGGTTATAATGATAGAAATTGATGGGAATGTTATTATCATGTGATTGTAATATGTAAATTGGTGGAAGTTTATTTATCATATTGTGAAATTGGTGAAAAATTGAAATTGGTGGAAATTAGAACATATGTGTGTGTCATGGAATTGTAATAGGAATTAAAGAGCAAATTCATGTTATTAGTACTAAATTATAGTAGGAATTAGAGAGGGATGAAATTGATATTATTAATGATTAATTGAAATGTGGAAATTGGAAAGGGTATGGTGTAATATTAAATTGTAGTTAGGAAATTAGAAATTTATATTATGTTAATGTGTATGTAGTGTTGTAAATGAGAAATGGTTATTGTGTTAGTTGGTGAAAAATTGAATGATGAAGAAAAGAATGGAAGTGTAGTAATATATATATATATATATATGTATATGTATGTAAATTGATGTTAATTGTAGAATTTGGAATGGCGTAAATGTGGAAGTGAAATTAAATATCGGCGATTACGGTAGGCCGAGTTTGTTTAAAATATTTAGGACTGTATAATGCCATATGTTATGATTCTTTTATTAAATTGTTAAGGTGTCAAATGCTGAAAATTTGGGAGATGGGTGTTGTTCAATGTGTCGAAAAGTGAATTGGCGTAAAACGACAAAATTGACTAGTTTCGAAAATTTTACGCCGAAGTTATATAGATATCTATATATATGTATATATGTATAAGCATATATGAAATGATGTTATGGCGTAAATATAGTAATAAGTCTACTTTACAAAATTCATGAAGTTTTAGAGTTTGGAAATGTAAATGTCGTAGGAAGGTAGCGACGAGTATAAAACATAAAACTAAAATAAATTGTGTTAATTTGTTTTAGGTACGCAACATTAAGATACGAACATACTAGATGTTGTGTGAAATGTGTATATTAATGCTTCGGTATGCCAACATGAATTTTATGAAATGATTCTTGAAAAATTATGAACTTAAATGTTGTAGGCCGATATCGCACATAGGAATTGATTATGAAATGTTGTCAATGTATGAAAATTTGAATAAAATGCATTTTATGGCTTAATCGTTAGTTCTGTTATTTTGACCTAGTTGGATCTTGTGTTAAAAGTGAGACTTGTAGGCTAGTAAGAATTCTGTTTAGTCTGTCGTACGCGCTTCTGTTATATGTAAATTTAAATGACTGCTGTATGCGGAACACGTAATTGCGTTCTGAATCCTGGTCACTGTGAGTGCGAGTGACACTAACTGATTAAGCCATTCTAATAGTGTTTATATTATAAATAAAGTATATGTGATTGGAAAAATTTAAAAATGCTTTGGTTATTTATACTGTTATACTGTCATATTATGTTATGCATCAATTGTTTAAAACATTTACCTTATGTACTGCATCGACATAAAAAAAAACTGTATGATTTGCTTACTGAGATTTTATCTCACCTTTTTTTTGAAAAAATTTACTTTTAGATAATAGCACATAGAGGTGACAAAGTACACAAGCGAGGGTACTAGGAGTTTGTGTAGATTTTGGATATATGTAATTGTAGGTTAGCTAAGCAATATGTATAGACTTATGTTTTGATATATAGTTACTAAGTTAGTTGTATGTCAAGAAGTTGTAATATATGTAATCCTTGTGTGTATTTATATAATGACAAAACAAATTATTAACTATAAATGTTTAAGATTTGTGTAATAAAAGAATAGTATTGTATATAGTAAATATGAGTATGTATTTGCAGTTAATATGAAATAGGTGTGACAATTTCCTTCTGGATTTACTCTTACCGACGTATGTTTTTCGGTTATGTAAGTTTGCATTACTGCCATGGCTTCTCTATTGATCGCTGTTGTTTTTATCTTTTTGTTTGAAATTTTCGCAAAAGGTGCCAGATGTTAATGAGACAAAATTCTCCTGGGAACTTGTGCACTAAGATCATTCTTCTTTGTTCGCTCGGTCGTTTTTTCACCTGAAATCATAGAAAATTCTTAGGGGTAAAAGCTGGTGATTCGATGAAAATCCTTCGATACTTTAGTCAGAGTTTTGCTTTTTTTGTGTTTGAGAGAGAGAACAATGGCAACCAAAAACTTATGCAAGTTTACGTTGTGTGTTCTAACGTACGTACCTGTTACCTTTAGTTATCTTTGATTACCTTTTATAGGTTGCTCTTTTCTTCTATCATTAGAATTATCAAACTTATTAAGATTCTAATAACTCTGAAAACTTAACTTTATAAGCATCGATATTCCATAAATCACGGGATTTTAAGCCTTATTTACAAAATACATCTATTAGGTCATAAATCCTTATTATGAAAAAGTCTAGAAAAAACATGATTCTTATGGCAATACGTAATTATTAAGAGGTCTTGGAAATCTCACATTTTATTTAAGACCTTTCTCTAATAAGAATAGCCACAAGCACTGGTAGTCTACCTGAGATCTTTTCCATGCTGTACCCGAAATCTTTGTTGTTGAAGGAGGTCTCGAAATTCTATGTTTATGCCTGAGACCTTTTATTGAACTTAGGAAGTCTCAGGCCCCTTTACTTCCGAGCTCTTTATTAAGTCCTAGTCGGGATCTTGTATGCTCGGATTAATCTTGGACTCCACCTGTCCTCAATGGGACTTTGGCTAAGGCCTTATGTTGTAGTTTCAAGCACATTGGATTTCGTCTACCCTCCAGGCCTTTTCCCAAACACAAGTAATAAGAGTTCTATTATAATAAAATTTTATTTGAATCATATTCTATTTGTAATAACCAATTGAAATCTAAATAAAAGTCAAATTAAGAGTTCTATTCCATCTATAAAAAAAATCAAAAACTTATAGATAAAGGCCAGAATAGAAAGAAAGTATCCAAAAATCATTCTAAAAAATATGTTATTATTGTGTCGAAAAGCATCTAGGAAGCAAGGCAAATAAGAGAAATTAGTGCTCTTATTACATCCATTATTCTTCATAAAATCAATAAACAGTTACCCCATTCAAAAAAGTAACCTTTTTATTTAATTAGACATCAGAGAGTTATCACCGAATCTCCGATACACCTGATCCATTTTTTATCTTTTAGGAAATTACCAGAAAATAAAGAATGTTACCAGAATTCGTCGCAGAGGATTCCGATCCAAGGAGAAAAGTTTCAGCAGACTTGATCTTGCACAAAAATAAATCATGTGTTTTGTTGGTGAGATTATTCCTTTTCCCACAACTTTTTTTTTTTTATACCCAACCAATCTAATAATTGCATTGAACATTTTTCATATTAGATTTATTGTATCTACTTTTATCAGCCTTTTGCATCTATCATAATTCATCAACACAGGAACAAATTAATTAAGCTTTTCAGTGTGTTAAAGTGAAAGAATATAATGATAAATTTCTTTATTCAAATTACAATTTACCTGTTTAGAATGTTGGTCTTGTGTCATCTGGTTTTTATCATGTAGATCTGAACAAATTATTATAAAATGTTAAAAGTCACACTTTTAGCTATACTAATAATAAAGCAACATATTACACTGTATAATTTACATGAAAAGGGTCCATGTCTTTGAGGAGAAAAGAGAAGAGAAGGAAAAGAAATAAAAAGAAAACAAGGAAAGCCTAAAATTCTCTCATCCCTACAACAGTACCTATATCTCTTTCAATGCCAGAAAATAAATCAGCAGAGTTTCTCATCTTTGGTGGGGATATAACTCAACAATAAGGTTTAAGGAATATATTGATTACCTCGTGATTGCCCATAAATGCAGTGAATGCAACTTTAACTTTCTCATATTTATTTTGAAGATCGTTCAATTTACTTGCGTATTTGGTGGCATTTGAACGGGCAATGCTTCTAAAGCCATTTTTTATGGCGTCGCACCAAATCCAGCTCCTTGAACTCGTCTAAGACATTCTTTTCCCATTAAATGTGTAAAAGCATCACCTTTGCTAACATATTCACTTCCATTAAGATGAGTCCTCCATATTCTTTTATTTTTTTTTTCCTGCATGTGTGATTGCTAATAACATAATTTATAGGTCAACACAAAGAATTTGATATATGTATGTATGAATCACCAAGTCATTAGCAACTTCTTCATCAATTGGAGTTCCTAAGCAGTGTATGTAGGATATTCAAATTTCACAGTCCAACGATTAATTATTTAACTATAATATAATGGATATTCAAATTTCACAGTCCAACGATTAATTATTTAACTATAATTTAATGGATATTCAAATTTCACATGTACATTTAAAGCTATCCAAACAGTAAAAATTGTTAAGTACTTTTTTCTTCTAATGTTAACATATTCCAACGGGTTAATATTGCTTAAAGAAGGAAACAGTTAGGGCAAGAAGACAGATGACAAAGTCTAAAATTAAAGATATTAAAGTAGGCTTATTTTCCATATATTAAAATATCAAACCATTAATATATACAACATTTAATTAAAGAACAAGTAATAGTTTGAATGATAGCTGGTTGCGTAGTTAATAATGCTTTGAAACCATCAATTATAATAGTTAAATAAGGATTGGAAGAAAGTATATACATATTCTTTTAACAATAAATATAGTGCAAACGATAAATATCAAAATCTCAACCAAGATATAATACGTGACCCCATTATTCTTATTGGGAATCTTTACTCTATTACTGGAACCAATTAAACGGCACGATTAAATTTTTTTTTTTTTTTTAAATGACAACTAGTTCATAAAAATGGAAAAAAGAGAAGGCCAGTATAAAATTATATGAATTTGCAATTAGCACAAACATGCTTTTACATATTGGACGTATATGGTATGGTATTGAACTAGGATATTTATTTTTTTACTTTCCTTTAATGGAATTGAGTGAAAATTCACAGGCGCTTTGAGTAGGAGAAAAGGAGAAGTGACTACATATATTTAATTTAATTTTTTTTTAATTTTCCTTTATTTAGTTGAGTTGTATGTGTATTTAAAAACATCCACGCGGAAAATATTCAATCTCTATGTTTCTTATTTATTGATAGATTTACCTAGGTTTTAATTGTTTGTACTAATCAATCTTATTGCAGCCAAGAATTACTTATAAACACAAAAATTAACAAAATTTTAGTTCAGCAAAAACAGAAGAGAACATTTAGAATTACTATACTTTTTATTCTTTTTATTTTAAGGCTGTAAACAAAACAACACATGCCATAAAAATTCCAAAAACCTAATATCACACATGCAATACACAGGGCAAATACAAAACCCCTTAATCACTTTCATCCGAATCCACACGATTTTTCTTAATCCACAATTTATTAATCTCAAAAAACAAAGTTGATTGAATCTCAAATCTTAATCAAATTGAAACTAATAAATTAAGAGATTAATAATAGTACCAAATTAGAGAAGCCGAAGACCACTTTCGTTTTTTTTTATCAAACTCACTCCCAAATTGATTCAATTGATTACGATGTTGAGAACGATAGGTATTTAGATGCAACAAAAAAAAATTGAAAATAATGGAGAGAAAAAGTTCACATAGTTTGCAAATAAAGAGGTTAAGGAATTTAGTAATAAATTGTGAAACACTTTCCTGGGCAGTACATGAATGCAGAAGTAGGTAGCAGGAGAAGAAGGATCATAAAAGAAAGGAAAAGTTTGAGGAAAATGTCAAATAATTTTGAGTCTTTTTTTTTTTTTAAGAATGGCTCAACGTTTGAGGTTCGTTTATAATTTTAGTTCCAACCCATTTTTTTATAATTTTGGTCAAATGTGTTAAATTTGGACGAAATTGCCCCGAATATATTTTTATTTCCCTCTCAAACATGACTCACACTTTGTTTTTGTAAACAAACTATAGAAAACACAAACAAGTTTGTTTTGCCAAGGCCCAAGCCAATTTCGACCAAACTCAAATATCTTCAAAACATCATTGAGATTACGATGACCAGAGCTTGGATGGGTAACGACAGAGTTGAGTCAACACCAACAAAGCTACATTCTCCACAAATAGATATGCTTTGTACCCAAAATCTGTCAAAATTAATAGTTTTGTGATTTGGAATGATTTATGGTTAGTAAATGCTTGTTGTAGCCTTAGAAAATAATTTGAATTAGTTTTTAGACATGATTTTTATGGTTTGGATTGGATGTGATTGAAGGTATGAAAAAAGAGATGAACAGATTGGAAATAAAAAAGATTATAAATAGTGGTTCCCACTACCATATGTAGGTAGTTGACAGAATAAAGCAAAAGTTAACTTCAACACAACTTTATCTTTTTGAATAATCCCGCTTTGGGAGGTTCCTTAATGTGTCAAAACGCGTTTTTTGGAGAATGCTAATACACAACGTATTGCTAAGCGAAGTTCACATTATAGGGCTAGAATTTGTAATGACTCTTGTTAGGCAAGAGGTGCAAGTATTTAGGACAAAGATGCATGGAACAAGGCTTTCACCGGTGGTTATCAGGTAAGATCTAGTTCATATTAAACATCCATTGTGATTTAAACATTGCTAATATTGATGTATCATACTTGCTTGTAGGATGATATGCATGTCGATGATGATGACCTTCTAGATATCAATGTACCTACTTCACAGGGACTTGAGCTAGCACCTGCACCATTTACAGTGGTCGATGAGACTTTCTCTCCTAATTTAGTATCAAGTATGGACGACAATATTAACAGACTATGAAACTGGTTAGTCAAATTATAAATTTTTGCTAATTTAAAGAGGCAAAAGATTGTAGACACCTCAAGCACACAAGAACAGTGGTCAGAATTCTACAATTGGAAGAGGAATAGTAACATCGCTCTTGTGCAATTATGCAAGTATAGCACATCACCTGTATGGTACCTAAAGATATTAGGAGGCAACAAGGGTATTTGCTTGGAGGATTTTATAAAATTTATTTGATATTAGTTTTTGTATATTTATAATACATCTAAGGAAGTTATATTGTTATTAACATGTTTCTTTGTAACTACATATTAACTTGTATTTGGATTTACTATAGGAGAGGCAACATTAGGAATCTGATGTTGTACCACAGTGTTGGACCTTAATTGACTCATATGCATACGTATGTTTTGGTATCTTTTGTTGTACTAAACTAATTAAGCACTAATTTTATATTGTATAACGTTTAATTTTGCACCGCATGATTACTTCAAAAAAACATGGCAAAAGATTCAGGAAAGCAAGTTGTAGTTAGAGATTCTAGACTAGGACTATAAGGTTATGAGTAGGGATTTTACCTGCAAATCTACTAGTGCCCAATCTTAATGAGACAAGTTTAGTATACTTCTTAGCAAGTTTGGGATAAATTTAGGGAATAAAAACGCGTAGTTGGTTTGGACGGATACAAGTATGGATAAATATTCGTGGATATTCGTAACGGATTCCCGCGGATATTTAATTTTTTAAATATATATATATATATTTAGGAAATTATCAAAACGACATTTTTTTAAAGTTATAGTTATACAAGTGAAACTCGAAAATTTCTAAATTTATATTTGTATTTCTATAAAATAATTTTTTTTTAATTTCTTTATAGCATAGTTACTTTTAATTAGTTAATTTTTTTTTAATGATTAGCTTTAAATTCTTCAACAAAGGTTGAAAGTAATTTGTACTTGGACGATGAGAATGTTATCGATGAGGTAAATTGATTATATTGTTACTTATAAAGATTTATTTTTCATTAACTTATATATTATTATTCACTATTGTAGGAATTATATTGGATGGGTACTAGCTACAATTGAGAAAAATGAAGATGTGAATCTTGTAATTATTGTTTTGGATTTATAAGTTTATAAACTTTTATTTTGGATTTATGAAATTTTATAAATGAATTTATAAAATAATTATGTTTTTTTTTTGGAATTGTTGTAATCAATTTTATTTTATGTTGAATTTACTTAATATTTTATGTGAGCAATGTATTTTATTTTGAATTAATGTTGAAAATTTATAGTTTTAATTAGATAATTGATTAGTTTAAATTTGATATTTAATAATAATACAAGTGTAGTTGAAAATACACAAAAAAGCTAAAAATCAGTGAATATCCACACAAGTTTGGTAAATATTAAATATTCGTTTCAATGGATTTGTTAGTAAAATATCAAACCCATAACGAGTTTGGTACGAATTTGATATTGAATTTTTTTAGTGAATATGTATGCAAGTTTGGAGCTATCCGTTCCAAATTTGATCCACTGTCATCTCTGGTTATGAGATACATTATGAAGGAAATAATGCCAACTAAGGAGACTACAAAGGGTCCTAAGACATGGTTTAAAATGGATATTGTGTACATTTCAATCAATATTGATCAAAAGTATTGGTTTGTAGTTGTAACAAATTTAGTCGGGCGATGGATTAATGTATAAGATTCTTTTATAGCCACGATCCAGAATGACTTCATGGAAAGCAAGCTCAAGTGTTTGTCAGAGTTTCTATCATCATTGCTAAGACAATATGGTTTTTATGCCCATACATCTAGACTACGAATATATAAAACTTTAAATTTAAGGTTATAAACTTGGTAATTATTACACAATTACTTAAGAGTTATATATTATTTGTCGATGCAGCAAAAATCCCTTCTGTGAATCTTGTGCACTAGCAATGATCTTTCACATTCTTCTACTTAACCTGCAACTACAATTAACAGCTATAGGGGTAAAAAGTTAGTTGTCCAGCGAAAACCCTCCGATGCTTAAGTCATGGTTTTACTTTTTAATATGAGAGAAAAAAAAAAAAGCTAAGGAGAATATAAGCTTCTTCTAACAGAGTTTCATCATCTTGCATACCTGGTAGCCATTAGCCTCCTTTTATAAGTGTGAGTCTCTCATGCTTGGTAGAATTCTATCAAATCTAGAAATAATAATCTCAATAGTATTTTAATTCCAAGAATTATGAGAATTCTTTTTTGTAAGCATCGGCTTTCTAGATTTTATGGGATCTTGAGCTCTTTTTGTAAAATACTTCTATCAGGCTAAGAATCCTTATTGTGGAATAATTTGGAGAGAGTTTAGGAAGAAAACGAATCCTTCATAGATACGTAACCAAAGTGAGGTCTCGGGAGTCCTTGTTTCAGACTCTTTTATTCATTTGAGATGTATTCAAGAATTGCATGTCTGAGACCTTTATAAGCTGTGGCTAAAACCTTTATAAGTTGTGGCCGAGACCCTTGTAAGCTGTGGCTGTGACCTTTATAAGCTGCGGTTGAGAACCTTGTAAGCCGTAGCTAAGACCTATATAAGCTGTGACCGAAGCCTTGTAAGTTGTGGCCGAGACCTATATAAGCTGTGGTCAAAACCCTTTATAAGCTATGGCCGAGACCCTTATAAGCTGTAGCCAAGACTCTTATAAGCTGTGGCTAAGACCATTGTAAGCTGTGGCT
>JAXCLQ010000006.1:11605692-11616058 GCA_035584115.1 Cedrela odorata | reverse complement strand
AAAGTTTGACGAGGCGACTAATAGCACTTAGCAAGTTTCTATCCAAAGTTACCGATAAATGCCTCCCTTTCTTTTAGGTCATGAAATAATGGAAGAAGATTGAATGGACAGAGGAATGCGGGCACAGCTTTCAGGAGCTGAATCAATATCTTGCATCCCCATTTCACCTAACGAGACTTGAGATCGGAGAAACACTTTACTTGTACCTCGCGGTAAGCAACCATTCGGTAAACTTAGTTTTAGTGAAGGAAGATTCTGAGAAAGTTCACTGTCTCATCTATTACACCAGCAAGGTGTTACTATATAGCAAGATGAGATACACGCCGCCAGAGAAGCTAACACTGGCATTAGTCGTGGCAACAAGGAAGCTTAGACCCTACTTCTAAGCTCATTAGGTTGTGATGCTAACAAACTAGCCATTAAGACAAATCCTGCATTGGCCAGACCTCTCAGGTCAATTGATCAAGTGGTCTGTTGAACTTAGTGAGTATGACATCATTTACAAGGCTAAGAAAGCGATTAAGGGTCAGGCTTTAGCAGATTTCGTTGCTGAAATATCAGTGTCGAAACACCTCATCGTCTACTAGATCGTAGAACAACCTTCTAACCGAGAAGACCCAACCACCCCAAACAAAGAAGTGGCGATCTGGAACCTTTTCTTCGATGAAGCTTCAAAGGCTTAGGAAGGAGGAGCTGGTGTGGTCCTCGTAAGTTCGGACGGGATTGAGGTAATGTATTCCTTAAAGTTTGATTTTAAGATTGCCAATAACGAGGCAGAGTATGAAGCGTTGATTGTAGGGATACAGTATTCCCTACTTAAAATGCCTAAGATCTAAGGAGCTACTCGGACCCTAAATGAAATCCATCGAGGAATATGAGGCGGAAATAGGAGAGCCCGAGCTATGACCCATAAAATATTGAGGCAAGGGTATTACTAGCCAACACTTTCTTGAGATGCAGCGCAGCTTGCTAAAACGTGATATGAGTGTCAGATGCACTATTGCATTCCTAAACAACCTCCAGAGAAGTTGACTTCCCTGGCAAGTGTCACATACTGGTAATTTGGTGTCATGATAGTATAGAAGTAGGGATATCTTATTCCTATAAGCCTTAAACAAAACCTGTAATGTAGAGAAATATCAATTAAATGCATGAACTCATACACCTATACTAAGGGCTCCATGCTTATCTACACAATTCTAAACATAAACCATGATACTCATAAATAAAATAGTATATGCACACATATCAATATGCATAGAATTATACAGAAGACACTCATAATATGTATACATAATTAAGCGTCGTGTCTATTGTATAAAATATATCACAAATATTAACTCCTAGGTGACTGTTTGGAGAATCTGGAATTCCAATACTCTTCATGAATATCTTCTAGAATCCTCACCCAAAAGAAAATCCTACAATCACTGAAAATTGTAGTGGGGTGAGTTTTGGGAAAAACTCAGTGAGTGGATATTGAAATGAAAATTTTAAGTAAATTCAGTTTCGGAATAATATATGTTCAAAGTTAAAATCAATCTTAGACGGAAATCATACTAACCGAACCTTTACTGCATATTATAATAATTTCCAGAATTATCATTTCAAATAGTCAAATGAAAATAGAATAATATGCAGAGATGTGTATAAATTTCAGTTTAGATATCAGACTACCCTTCGCCCTCTACTTTTCACAGATACCAGTACCTCCACATAACACAGATCAGAATGTGTTTTTAAAGCACATAAACTTCCCTCCTTATGTCTCCCGGCTAAGGTTAAGTAAAAATTGAAATAACGACTAGCATATTATTAAAAATACAGAAATCAGAAATGAAATACAATTCAAAACAAAATAGCCGCCTCTTGGCCTCAAATTCAATATCTCAACAACTCTTCCACAATAATATATATTTAGCTCAAAATAAATCTCATTTTCTATATAAAACAGAGAATAAAATAATTCATAAATAAATTATTCCTCATTTCGTAAAACATTAAATTTTATTAAACAGTTTTAAAGAAATGAAAAGCATATAAAAATTCACTCACAGGTGTCGCAAAAAACGAAACAGAAACTTGATCACTGGGGGCTGGATGACCGCTCCCTCTGCGTATCTATGACACATTTATACTAATTATTAATATAATAATTGAAATATACATGCTTAAATTTTAACTACGATATTGATATACAACAAAATTTTTCTTCCTTTTTGAATTATATTTTCTTCTATAATCTAAATCTAATAATTAATAATTGAGGTGTCAATTATACTTAATTTACTATTATTAACCAATTCCGCACGATAACACATTATTTTGAAATATAAATCAAGCGCGAACACTACTCTCACTATTCATATCTTCTAATAAAATTTAATTTCACTTAACCCAACAACTAATTAGTTTAATTATAACCTAAACAAATATAATCGACAAAAATGCTTGTGATAAATAGTAATTCTGTCATGAACAATGATTTTTGTTATGAATAGTAATTTTTGTAAAATGCAAAAATACGATAACAACGATGCTAGGAATCATATCAAATGGTTAATTTAACCCTAAGATGTTCGATTTGTGAGTAATTTTGAAAATTTCTAAATTGTGAATAGTAATACTATTCTCCTCCTAACTTAATCGTTGACCAAATCGCTCAAATGAAGTTCCCAGAATATAGCTCGTGTTGTGTACGTGTGATTAGCAATAAGAAACAAAACTTTAGTTAGTTGAAAATTGAGTGATTTGAAGGAAATTGAAAAAAAATTAAAAACAAAAGGCATAAAGGGAAGCTATTGGAAAAAGAAGAAAAGTGCACTATGTTTAGTTCTTCCCAGCTTAAATTTAAATTAACATTTGAAGAAATGACCATTTCACCCCTGAAATTTTTTTAAAAAGATTAAATAGAAAAAGGCAAATATGTCATTTATAGTTTTCCTATAAATATACTGTATTCCAAGCTTTGATTCTCTCTCATCTGACCTTAGATTTGACTAAATTTAATTCATATCAATCCTTATCGAGTTCTCTTTTCATAGAAATAAATCGTTTATCAAATAGATTTTTCAATCAATAACGGTTTTCGTTTGAAGATCGAATGCACGGATAAAGCTTTAAGGAAAAATTTTCTAAACTTAATAAATTGTTATCAAATCACTCTCAATAACTAAGTAAATATTAATACAAAGTTATTTACTCAATTTTCAATACCCCAACATAATTTATGAAATGATAAAATTACCCCTAGTGTGTAAAATTACTAAAATGTCAGTTTAAATTTTAGGGTATTACAGCGAGTCCTAAGCCATTTTTCCAGTGAGGGCTCAATCTCATTGGACCTTTATCGCAAGCACGTGCAAATACTAAGTTTGCTGTGGTGGTTATCGACTACTTCACAAAGTGGGTGGAAGCCAAACTCTTGGCGATTATCATAGGAAAAAGGGTCATGATGTTTGTCAAGCACAACATCATCTACTGGTTTAGAATACCTCAAGTGTTAATCACGGATAATGGAAAGCAGTTTGACAACGTAAACTTCAGGGAGTTCTGCTAAGATTTTGCTATTGACCTCAAATTCCCAACTACAGATCATCCTAAAGCTAATAGACAAGTGGAAGTAGCTAATAAGGTCATCAAAAAAAGCCTTAAAAACTAAGCTCAAAAAGCACAAAGGTACGTGAATTGATAAACTTCCTAAGGTTCTTTAGGCGTACCGAGTCACACTCAAGGTTGCCAAAGGAGAAACTCCTTATAGCTTGGCATTCGGGTGTGAAGCAATGATTCCGATAAAAGTGAGTATACCAACTTTTCGGGTTAATAATTATAATGAGAAGTCCAATAACAAGGGCTTATGTTTGGAATTAGGTCTATTGGAAGAAAAAAGGGAAATGGTCGTGATAAAGGTCACAGCTTACTAATAAAGGGTAGCAAGATATTATAACTAGAAGGTTCTGCACTGTTCCTTTTAGCTAGGAGAATAGGTCCTGAGACAAATAACCCTGAATAGCAAGGTTCCAAGAAAAGGCGTTTTAAGTGCAAATTGGGAAGGGCCGTAGAAAGTCACTCAAGTCCTCAGACCCGGAGTTTATAAGTTGGAATCCTCTGATGGGAACCGAGTCCGAAAGCCTTGGAATGCCGAATACTTAAAGTTGTATTACCATTAACAGCATCAAAAATTTTTGTAGCAAATTCCCTTAGAAGTTAATAAAATTATTTTTTATTTTTCACTTCTAAAGTCAACCAATAGAGAAAGCAAAAGCTCATGGTCATTAAACGTCTTAGGGTAATCTTCTCCTGTAGCCTAGACACAGGTGACACGGTTCCTAGGCATTTAGCTTTCTATCTTTCTCGAGGTAATATTATCCTTAGCTCAAACAAGCCCTAAGCACGATCTTGAGAGCAAGAGCAAAAGAGATACTCGGATGGTCTTATCAAATGTCTCAAGGTAATCATTTCTCGAAGCCTAGACATGGGTGACACGGTTTCCAAGCGTTCAGCTTTATACTTTTCCTAAAGTAATATTATCCTCAGCTTAAACAAGCCCTGAGCATGGTCTCGAATGGTCTCATCAACTGTCTCAGGGTATTCTCCTCTCGAAGCTCAGATATGGGTGACAGGGTTCCCAGGCATTTAGCTTTCTACTTTTCTTGAGATAATATTATCCTCAGCTCAAATAAGCTCTAAGCACAGTCTTGGAGAGCATGAGCAAAAGAGGTTATCGGATAGTCTCATTCAACGTCTGGGGGTAATCTCTTCCTGAAGTCTAGACATGGGTAACACGGTTCCTAGAAGCTCAGCTTTCTATTTTCCCCGAGGTAATATTATCCTTAGCTCAAACAAGCCCTGAGTACGGTCTCGGAGAGCATGAGCAAAATATGTTTTCGAATGATCTTATCAAACATTTTGGGGTAATCTCCTCCTGAAGCCCTGACATGGGTGACACGGTTCCCTGACGCTAGCTTTTTATTTTTCCTAAGGTAATATTATCCTCAGCTCAAGCAAGTCTTGAGCACGGTCTCAGTGAGTATGACCAAACAGGTTCTTGGATGGTCTCATTAAACTTCTCAAGGTAATCTCCTCTTGAAGTTCAAAAATGGGTAACACGGTTCCTAGATGTTAGCTTGTTATTCGCTCCCGGACGATGTAATTCCTGACCTAAATAGACTGCTGCGCCTGGTTTAGGAAAGGATCGATCAAAGAAGTTATCAAGCAACTAATACGAAGCGTGTCAGCAAAGTCTAGAATGTAAGCAGACTTTAAGTGAAAAGAGCTATTAATACATGAAGAATGAACAGCTTAGGATATTATGCCAAATTAATGTTAACAGGTAATCCAAGTTCATAAGGGAAGCAGTCAGAGGAAAGAGAACACCAGAAGTCTTGAAAAGAAATTTCATTAACTAAAGTATTACATTAAAAAAAAAACTAAAACTAAATTTCTACAATGTGATCGGTTGGGGTGTCAATGGGAGAAGCTTGATTTGCTGAAGGAGTTGTCAGGTCAGCAGGAGGAGCCTTTATCTCCTCCATAGAAAATACTTGTACGGGGGCATTCACAATAAGAGGCTCAGCAAAGGGGCCGGTAGCAGACTCCGTTAGGGGCACGTATTTGGTCTTTAAATTATGATGCCCCTCCTCTTCAAGAAACACCTCATTAGAGTTCTCTCCTCCTCGCACTGAAGCCTAATGCCCTAAGGCTTCATACAGCTAATTCAGGTCTAGATCGAGATATTGGCCTTAGAGCGTCTTGCAAGTCAAGTCAATGCTATCATTGATCTAATCGCGAAGCCGAGCCCTTATCTCCAGCTCGTCATCCTCAACCTTCTTGGCCAGAAGCACAAATCTTTTCTTCTCATCCAAGCTCACTTGTAGCTCTTCACATGCTCTATTCAAGCTCTGGAGACGTGCCTCTCTCTTTTTCTTCAGGTTGTTGAACTCGAATCTCAAGGCCTCTGCCATTCTATTAGCCTCAAACTAAAACAACTCAGTTGTAGCCACCCTTATTTGGAGATCTTCATGCTCTCGACTTACTATGCTGAGGTCAGATTCATACCTGCTTCTTGTGAAAGCGAAATCTTGCTCTGCCTTCTCGGCTCTCCTCTCGGCCTCTGATGTCTGAGAGTAATCTCCAATGAGGGCACCGTGCTACAAGATGGTCAAAAGGAAGAGCTGAAAAATACCAACAATTAGTGTATGAGATATAAACACTTGTTATTTCTCAGCACCAAGAAGGAGCACTTACCCGACCCAACCACTTGAGCTGAAAATTCAGTAACGATTCCCTAGAGAGCCTAGCAATGTCATTAGAAAACTTGTCGCTAATGCTTTGCACCTATAGGTTGATGCATGGAAGGAAGTGTTCAAAAAACCTCCGTTTCTCCTTAGGAAAATCTTTTAGAAGGGGTTCCCACAATTCGATCGACTTTTGATCGGTCTAGCCGAACATCTGTTTCTTCTTCTTGGCCTTCTTCTTAGAAGCCTTAGCCACAGCTTTACGCTTGCCCTTGTCAATGGAGGGAGCTAGGGGGAGAGCTGTCGGGTCTCAAATTACTACCCCTTTGAAGGGAACCTTGGGGCGAGCCGGGTAGAGGAGCTAGCCACCTTCAAGGCTCCCAAGGCCTTAGCTGAACCTTATTAGGCGACTTTTGAAGGTTGAAAGGCTTCCGCTCTACCCCCACCCCTCTTTCCTTTGGCAAGTCTTTGCAAGACTTGAAAGGGATCTGGTGTTTGGTCTCTGGAAGCCATTTCACGTGCAAACGCAAATAAAACTGTTGTTAAATACTATAACCCAACACTAAGGATGAGTCACTCTGTGATTACCTCGAATAGTAGCCTTTTCCGAGACTAATTGGTATTGGATACACAAAAATCTATAAGGCCCGAACTAAGTAGTTCATCTTTCAAAACCAGAATGTTTTAGTTGGAAGCTAATAACCTAGCCAGTTTTACCCTCGTATAGCTAGGGTATCTAATGTTGGCTTTTAACTCCAGAGGACTGCTTCACCAAAGGGCCTGGGTACATAAAAATATGAGGTTAAATTCCAACCACCTCTCATAAAAAGCCATTTTTTCTTCCAGGTTTTGTTGGAAGTAAGGTTGCTGGTAATGGGATTCTTCTTGCTGGCTCGGTTCTAAAGGTAGAACCACCTAGGACTGTTTGTTAGATTTATTTTCAAAATAAACATGTATTCAATCTCCTCAAGGGAGAGGTTAAGGTATGGAATCTAATGCCACAAGACGTACAAACCAAATATAACTCTCCGATTATTAAGGTTTAATTAGTATGGAGGGAGTCCAAAGGAAGCAAGAATTCGGGTAAAATATGGCTGAATAGGTAATCTAATACCTACATAGAAAAATTCTTCGTTGAAGGCTAGATCACCCTCTGGAGGGAAATTTGGAAGCTCGTTTGCTTCAGGGACCCTAAGATAAACCCCCTCAGGGATTCTATATAGCCTAGTGTATGCTTCTAAGTTATTTCGGTTATGGTTAAGGTAAATCTATCTGCCTCAAAGTATGCTAAGTCTTATCTCACTAGAGTTAAGGAGGTGATTGGGACAATGACTTGTTCCCAACACAGTTGTTTCCCCTAGAAGTTATTTTCTATTTTTACATAAGGAAAATGAGGTTCTATGATCCTCAACAACTCGAGGATTAACCTAAAGGTCTCTAAATCTAAGAAAATGTTTACCAAGTTCCCTAATCGATCAAATATACCACAAAATCAATTGCTAAAGAATAGAAAAAGAAGAGAAGAAACTTATTATTAAGAGTTAAAGAACTTGAAGTGTGAAGCTCGAAGCTGAGTTATTGCTACTGTTGTGTTGTAGAAATTATTTGTAAAGGAAAAGCAACGGTGTAAAGGTAAAGAAATAGGTAAAAAGGTAAAGTTGGGGTATTTAAGGGAGAGGAAGAACCCCAATTGTCGATATCTATTACGTATCAAAGGATAGGATGTTGCCATGCCGAGGGAGAAGTTGAGAGGATGCATCTCATTAATGAAAAAGAGGCGGCCATCATTAAGGGCAGTTAGATCTCGTTGGGTCCAAAACGTTAGGATCCCTAAAGCCACTCATCATCTGCCACGTTACGAAAACAAACGGACGCCTAGCTAAATATTTAATTGTGACAGACAAGCGTGTCTCTTCAAAACCGTCATCTATAGTTTTAATCAAGTAATAGTTATTTTTGACTAAAACTAGGAGACTTGATGTTGGGTATAGTTTAGTATACATAAGGCCTAGAAGAATAAAGGCCCGAAATGACCCTATAGAAAGAGGCGGATGGTATTCCGAGACTAACTACTATCCAAAGAGAACTATTTCAAGTGATAGGGAGCCAAGGTCTTGTCTAGTAAAAGAATGAAGAGATCTCGGATCAGTATAATAATAAAGGGTATAGCAAGGACTTTAAGAGAAATAGGAGCCAAGACCTCTCAAAATCACTAGAAAGATCAGATCAAGTATTATCCTAAGGACGCATCATAAAGGTCTTGGCCACATCTCATTAAAGTTTCGACCACATCTTGTTAAGGTTCTGCCACAGCTTACAAGGGTTTCGGCCACAGCTTATATAGGTTTTAGCCATAGTTTGTAAAAGTCTCGGCTACAACTTATAAAGATCTTGACCATAGCTTATAAAGACATGCAACATCTGAGCTCATCTCAGATGGATAAAGGGGTCTCAAATAAGGACTCTCGATACTTCACTACAGTTACGTATCTATGAATGATTCGTTTCCTTCCCAAATTCTCCCAGATTATTCTCTAATAAGGATTCTTGTCAAATTAAGCTTCTTACATAATAAGAATCCTAAGGATATAATACCACCAAATCTAGAAGCTGATGCTTAACCTATAAAATCTCTGTAAATCTTACACAGTGAGATTCTGATTACTAGATTTCATAGTATCCTACCATATTAAGGAGATAATAACATCTATAAAATGAGATCAGCTATAACTGGGTACGACTACTGAAACTTTGGCGAAAATACTACAATTCTCTTTTAATTTTCTATTTCTCTAAAGAAAATATTAAAAAGTAAAACTCTAACTTAAGTATTGGAGAGTTTTCATCAGATAATCGGCTTTTTACCTCTATAGTTATTAATTGTGGTTACAGGTCGAGTAGAAAAAGAGAAAAATCATTGTTGGTGCATAAGATTTACAGAAAATATTTTTGCTGCATCAACATTACTAATTAATTTTAAATTCAAATTTTATAAAATAAGTATGGACCAGAAGACAATCCTTCCTATGTATATTTCACACGTGTGGTGCCAAAATTACGAGAGTTTAATAATAATTGAATTAAAGTTGTGGTATAAAATTGAGAGCATAGGAACCTTCAAAAAGGCTAGTCGAGTAAGAGATGAGGGATATCGATGCCTATCAAATTAAAAAGTGGTATCAAATGCCATCTTCAGGAGTTATTCTTTGATTAGACAACTCCAGTACTCACCTTTGTTCCCTTTGTTTCTTCCTTTTCATCTTGTTTAATGTACCTATTCTTTTATTGTTATTTTTATTATTTTGTTTTGTGTTATAGATTCGAAATGCCACGTATCATTTAAATCTACCATGCAATATTGTCATTAGTAATTTATGTTGTATTGTACAATATAATTAATTTTAAAAAATATTTAAGCATGATTTATTTTCTGTTTAAAAAAAATCTCAAAGTGTGTTTTTTAACAAAAGTATTTTAATTATAAAGTGATTTAAGATATATTTAAAATTATTGTATTTCTAATTTATTTTGAAAGTTTAACGATTAATGTGATCTAAAAATATTAATTTATACTTGTCAATTAGCTAATATTTATCACGTAAATTTTCAATTTATAAAATTATACTTATTTATATTTGTGAGCTAATATTTATCATTGAAGTCATCATTTATACTTAATATCTAGTAATTTTATTCTATTAATAATAATAGAGCCACTAAAAAAAGATAAGCAGCAGGAAACCAAAAAGAAATTATGTTAAATTTATATTTTAATATAATTAAAATTTCATTAAATTAACTTAAAATAAAATTGTGGGTGCTAAATGGTTTCAACTTGCAAATTTTTTTGGAATAAGACAGAAGGTATAAAATTCAAATCCCGCTTTTAGAGAATTGAAAAGTAATTTAGTTTATATTTTGTAATACTTTTTGACAAAAAAAAATTAAAATAAAATCCGAAGAGACGTGTGTGAAATCCAAGGTGCCAAATGTTATAGTTGTTACCCAGAACCAGAGAGTAAGTCTTATAATGAGAAATTCCAACCAAAGACATTGACAAGAGATCTTTTGGGAAACAATCAATCTGGAATTTGTTCGTCAGACAATATATATATATATATATATATATA
>JAXCLQ010000006.1:11568760-11596206 GCA_035584115.1 Cedrela odorata | reverse complement strand
GAATTGAAGGAATTGAAGGTACAACTTCAAGATTTGCTAGATAAGGGATTTATTCACCCAAGTACCTCTCCTTGAGGTGCTCCAGTTCTATTTGTTAGGAAGAAAGATAGATCTTTGCGGCTATGCATTGATTACAGGCAACTAAATAAGGCTACCATTAAGAACAAGTATCAATTGCCGAGGATAGATGACTTATTTGATCAAATAACGGGAGCTTGGTGCTTTTCAAAGATAGATTTATGTTCTAGGTATCATCAACTTAGAATTAAGAGGGAAGACTCCCGAAAACTACTTTTCGTACTCGATATGAGCATTATGAATTTCTTGTGATGTCTTTTGGACTTACTAATGCTTCTACTGCCTTTATGAACTTAATGAACCGAGTCTTCAAGCCTTTCTTGGACCAGCTTGTAATAGTCTTTATTGATGACATTTTGGTGTATTCATCGAATCACCAAGAGCATGAGAGACATCTTCATATTGTTCTTTAGACTCTCAAAGAATACAAGTTATATGCGAAGTTCTCTAAGTGTGAATTTTGGTTATCGGAGGTGGTTTTCTTAGGTCATATCATAATGGAGAATAGAATTTGTGTTGATCTTAAGAAGATTGAGTCCATGCAAAAATGGCCTTGCCTAGCTAATGTGATAGAAATAAGAAGTTTTTTAGGCTTGGCGGGGTATTATCGAAGGTTTGTAGAGAATTTTTCTTAGATAACAGCACCGTTGACTCAGCTCACTCAAAAAGGAGTAAAGTTTGTATAGTCGGAGGACTATGAAGAAGCTTTTCAAAAGCTTAAGAACTGTTTGACCTTGGCACCTGTCTTTACACTACCCTCTGATAGCAGTGGATTTACTGTGTATTGTGATAACTTTAAGGTAGGTCTTGGGTGTGTATTGATGCAACATAGCCGAGTTATAACTTACACTTCCAGGCAATTAAAAGAATATGAGTAGAATTATCCTACGCATGATCTTGAGTTAGCGGCAGTTGTGTTTACACTGAAGATATAGAGACATTATCTTTATAAGAAAACCTTTGAGATATACATGGATCACAAAAGCATCAAGTATATCTTTAATCAGAGAGACCTGAATTTAAGACAGAGACGATGGTTAGAGTTGCTCAAGGATTATGATTGCACGATTCATTATCATTCAAGAAAAGCTAATATCATAGCCAATGCCTTAAGTAGAAAATCTATGGGTAGTTTATCCCATATCTCAGAAGATAAAAGGATATTAGCTAAGGAGCTCAATATTTACATGATTGATGGTGTTGAAATTCAAATTCCTGAATCTGGAGTACTAATTGCTCAGATGTAGGTGAAATCTGTCTTAGTGGAGGAAATTAAGGAAGATTAGATTTCGGCCCCATATATAGATGAAAAGAAGAAATGTATCGAGCAAGGTAGAGACGGTAACTTTAGAGTATATAACTATGGCATCTTGAGATACCAAGATAGGATAGTAGTACCACTAGTGCAAGAACTCAAGAATCAACTTTTAGAGATAGCTTACACTTTCTTCTATACAATGCATTCAGGAGGAACAAAGATGTATCATAATCTAGGGAAGAATTATAGGTGGGAAAGCATGAAAAGAGATATTGCTGCATTTGTAGCAAAATGTTTAACCTGTCAACAAGTAAAAACGGAGCATCAGAAACTGTTTGGTACACTTCAGAGTTTAGATGTACCTGAATGGAAGTGGGATAAAGTGACCATGGACTTTATTGTAAGTCTTCCTTGTACATTTAAATGATATGATTCTATCTAGGTTATCATGGACAAATTGACGAAGTCAGCTCATTTCCTTCCTATTAAAACCACCAATATTGCTTCTCAATATGCCCCGGATTTATCTAGATCATATAGTTTCTTTGCATGGTATACCTATTTCTATTATTTCAGATAGGGCTTCTCAATTTACATCAAAGTTCTGGCAGTCCTTCCAATAAGCTTTAAGCACTCAACTCCATTTCAGTACTACATTCCATCCCCAGACAGATGGACAATTTAGACTCTAGAGGACATTTAACGAGCGTGTGTGATTGATTTTGAGAGAAGTTGGGATCAACATTTACCTTTGATTGAATTTGCTTACAACAACAGCTACCACTAGAGTATACAAATAGCACCATTCGAAGCTCTATATAACCGAAAATACAGATCTCCAATTGGGTGGTTTGACCATAGAGAACACAAGTTGCTAGAGTCAGATTTAATACAGGGTGCTTTAGAGAAAGTCAAGGTGATATGGGAAAGAATCATGACAGCTCAGAGTAGGTAGAAATCATATGTTGATCATCAGAGATGAGATCTCGAGTTCAAGGAGGGAGATTATGTATTTATGAAGATTTCCCCTTTTCAAGGAGTTAAGCAATTTGGCAAGAAGGGTAAGTTGAGCCCTTGATATATTGAACCCTTCCAGATTCTCCGATGAGTTGAGGGTAAGGCATATGAGTTAGCTCTTTCGCCTAGTATAGATAAGATACATCAGTCTTCCATGTATCCATATTAAAGAAATATCTTTATGATGAGTCTCACGTCCTTTAACCTCAGACAGTAGAGTTAAATCAAAACTTATCATATTAGGAGCAACCCATGGCTATAGTAGATAGGGAGGTGAGAAAATTTCAATCGAAATGGATTCCTTCAGTGAAAGCCATATAGCAAAATCATAAGAGTAGTGAAGCGACTTGGAAATTAAAAGATATCATGAGAAATAAATTTCCTCACTTATTCGCAAATGAAGGTAAATATTTTTGAATCCTACTTGGAATTTTTAAATTCGAGGATGAATTTTCTTAAGGGGGAGAATGTAATACCCCAAAATTTAAACAAAAGGTATTTTAGTAATTTTATACATTATAGGTCATTTTGTCATTTTATAAATTATGTCGGGATAATGAAAACGAGTAAATAACTATGTATTAATGTTTACTTAGCTATTTTGAGTGATTTGATAACAATTTGTTAAGTTTAGAAAATTTTCTTTTAAAGCTTTATCCATGTACCCGACCTTTAAACGAAAATTGGTGTTGATTAAAATTTTTAATTAATAAACAGTTTGTTTCTACGAAAGAGGACTCGATAAGAATTGATATGAATCAAATTTGAGTCAAATCCGAAGTCGGATGAAAAAAAATCAAAGCCTAGAACATAGTATATGTGTATAGAAATTTCAAATAACATTTTACCCTTACTATTTAATTTCTTTTTATTTTTTTCAGGGACAAAATAGTTATTTTATTAAATTTCAATTTTAATTTAAACTTGGCAGGATGCGAACCCCAGGATTCAATTTTAATTAATAAACTTCTTTTTAAAAAAATTTCAAATTTCTTCAAATTACTCTATTTTCAACCGATTAAAGTTCTGTTTCTTGCTGTTAATCACACATACACAACACGGATTACACTTTAAGAATTTTGTTTGAGCAATTTGGTCGACAATTAAGCTAGGAGGGGAATAGTACTACTGCTTTCAATTTAAGAATTTTCAAAATTACTCGTAATTCGGACGTCTTAGGTTAAATTGACTCCTCGATATGATTCCTAGCATTGTTGTTATCGTATTTTTGAATTTTACAAAAATTACTATTCATGACAAAAATTACTATTTATACCGACAATTTTGTCAATAATACTTGTTTAGGCTGAAATTAAATCAATTAGCTATTAAATTAGGTGAAATTAAATTTTATCGAAAGATATAAATAGTATAGTAGCGTTCGCACTTGATTTAAATTTTAAAATAATATATTATGGTGCAAAATTAGTTAGTATTGGTGAATTATGTATAATTGACACCTTGATTATTAATTGTTAAATTCGGAATGTAGAAGAAAATAAAATTTAAAGAAGGAGGAAAAATTTTATTGTACATTGATGTTGTAGTTAAATTTTAAATATGTGTATTTAAATTATTATATTAATAATTAGTAAAATGTGTTATAGATACGCCGAGAGAACGGTCATCCAGCCCTCAGTGATCGAGTTTCTGTTCCATTTTTTGGGACACCTGTGAGTGGATTTTTACATGCTTTTTATTGCTTTAAAATTGTTTTATAAAATTTAATGTTTTACAAAATAATGAATAGTTTTTTATAAATTGATTTACATTCTGTTTTATATAGAAAATGAGATTTACTTTGAACTAAATATATATTATTGTGGAGGAGTTGTTGAGATATTGATTTTGAGACCAGAAGGTGACTATTGTGTTTTGAATTATGTTTTATTTTTGTATTTCTAGCAGTGTGCTAGCCATTATTTCAATTTTTACTTAACACTACTCGAGTGACATAAGGAGGAAGTTTATGTACTTTGAAAGTACATTCTAATTTTTGTTCTGTGGAGATACCGGTACATATGAGAAGTAGAGGGTGAAGGGCGATCTGATATCTAATCTGAATCTGTACACATCCTTTCATGTTATTCTGTTTTTATTTGACTATTTGAAATGATAATTCGAAAAATTATTATGATATGCAGTAGATGTCATGTTAATATGATTTTTATCTGAAATTAATTTTAATTTAAACATATTTTATGTCGAAACTGAATTTAGTTAAACTTTTCATTTCAATATCCACTCACTGAGTTTTTCCAAAAACTCACTCCACTACAGTTTCCAGTAATTGCAGGATTTTCTTTTAAGTAAGGATTCTAAAAGATATTTGTGAAGAGCATTGAGATTTCAGATTCTCCATCCACTCACTAAGTTTTTCCCAAAACTTACCCCACTACAGTTTCTAGTGCTTGTAAGATTTTCTTCTAGGTGAGAATTCTAAGAGATATTTGTGAAGAGCATTGGAATTTCAAATTCTCTAAGCAGTCATCTAGGAATTAATGTTTGTAAAATATTTTGTACATTGGACACAACACTCAATTATGTCAATTATGTATACACATTGAGTGTGTTTTCTGTATAATTCTGTGCATATTGATATGTGTGCATATACTATTTTATTTATAAATATCATGATTTATGTTTGAAATTGTGTTGATGGACATGAAGCCCTTAGTATAGGTATATGAGTTCATGCATTTGATTGGCATTTCTCTACATTACAAATTTTGTTTGAGGCTTATAAGGGTAAGATATCTGTACTTCTATATTATCACGACATCGAATTACAGATGTGTGATAATTACATTAATATATATATATATATATATGTAATGATTATTTATTTATTTATATATTACTTTAATCAATATTAATACATTAAATCTTAACTATTGATTTAAAATAAATAGAGAATATTTAATCATAGGCTTGATACTTGGCATCATCACATGGTTTCGCTTGTCAACCAATGAACCATTTGATTAAATAACATTTAAATAATCAATAATGAACAAACTCATTTATTCATTAATATCTTACTAAATATCTTATATATTCGTAAATCATAATTCCGTTATTCCATAAATTACTGAAATATTTTTCACGCATACAATTGCTAGCGTCCTAACTGAAAATTTATTCTTTACAATAAAAAATTAAATTACTATCCGATCAAAGTATCGGAACAATATCATTAACTAAATTAATGATTATTGTATAATAGCAATTACCATCATCATCAAATAACCGACTAATGTGTGTGACCCCTGAGTTTATTGTGAGCTAGACATAGATAGATATTAACTCTTTGGTATCTCTTCAGTATAACTCTTTATAACCAAAGTTCTCAATTATCATGTCATAACCCCAAAACACAAATAAATGAATATATCAGATAAACCTATATAGTCGTACGTGCATATAGTAAAATCCTTCTGTTGTCAACTCCAATCGAGTATGGGTCATAGTATCGTCAAACCCCTAATTCAATCATAGGATCAAAACCTCAATCATATACATGATTCATATATCCGCAAAAATACTTTTCCAGACATGCATGCTTTGGCTAAAGACTTTATTCTCATTTATAACAATTTCACATAGAATCTCAAGCTCCAACATCTGAGCCAACAAATTATACTTTTGGTTATCATCTATCTTCATATACTTAAACACATTGTCAGCAAATTTCTTTCACTAGGGGTGGCTAGCCCGATGCTACATAAACAAGTAAACAATGTGCGTTAGTGTAAAGGGCAATGGTGACACCTTAGGTCATAGGATTAGTAGTACACTAGTACGGCTCTGTGAAGTATCATTAACTGTAGATAATCACCCATGTAATTCGTCATGTTTAGTCACGTTCACCAACGTATTACCTATGTTCATGTTCTTGTGACATGAGACTCGTCATCCAATTATTAGTATCCAATACTAATCCTTGACAACATCAAACATACTAGTTATGTATCATACAATGTTATATTCCCATATAACATTACCTCAACTGGAAACTGATTCAGATGTATTTAAATCAGACTCTGTACTCATATTTACAATTCTTTGCAAATAAAGTCTTGATGTCATAATACATCATGGAATCTCATTCTATATTTTATATACAATATAAATTAGCAACTAAATATGTAAAATGATATAAAAGTCATTTTATTAATCGTAAACTAATTTATAATTAATCATATAAATATATATACAATGAATGATATTCTTGAGCTATATGATATATTTGGTTCTAAGACATATCCCTAATAGTAATATCTTTTTGAATCACTAGAGCAATTAATTTATAATTTTTAACAAAATTACACTTTAATATTTTTGTTATACTCAATGAAAAAATTTCAAATTACATAAATTCAAGAGTTGAATCATGGATCTCATCGGGACCACAGAATGCACCTTTGTTCGAAAACAACCTGGACAACATCGATGGATGCATTCAAATGAGTTCGGTATTCACTCGGAGATTTGATCAAATTATATGAAGAAAAATGTTCGGACATGTTGTTGTTGATTCATTAAGGCTTTTCGATTACTCCAAGCTTAGCTTTTGAGTAGTATTAGGCCTCTAACATGAACTTGCAAAAACTATTTTATCTTGTTTCTTTCAATTTAAAAATCTGTTAACTTTAAATGCTCACCACTCTTCTGTTCACCATTATCTAATTTGAAAATATAACAAAGAAAGACAAAACGTAACAGTCTTTGCTATACTATAAAAACCAAATTTTGGAATGTCCAAACCAAGTAGGGTTGAATCGTTGTTTTTATTTCGCAAATTGTTTGGGAGGAAAATTGTGGTTAAAAATGGTTCATTTGTAAACGTGCTCTTCAAATTTTGTTTCAAACATTAGGATTATAATCAGAAATTCGAGGTCGTAGATATGTAGGAAGATTTGACAAGCCGAAATCTAAATAAATGAATAGATTAAGTAATATTGACCAGTGAAACGACAAGAATGAATAACAAATTAATTCGTATATCTGATTTTTTTTTTTTTTTTTTTTTATAAAACAAAGCAGCTTCTATGTTCCGTTTTATATACAAAGATAAGCAAATTGGATAGAAATTACAGTTTACAACATAAAATGTTTACAAAACAACAATCCACTCCCTAAATTTAATTAGTAAAAATTCTATGTTCCATTTGATATTAAATAGTATTTTTAGAAGATAATATAGGAGTTTTCTAGTAATAATATTTTATTTAATTACATTAAGTTGTCCTTAATTATAAGTAATTGAGTAATATAAATTTTTTTTATTAAAATATAGGCATTCAAAGTATTTTATGTAAAAAGTCCCACATTAAATAAAATAAAAAGTGATTATATAATTAAAATAAATACATAAGGTATAGACTAATGACATCAAACACAAAAAATAATAGCACAAAAAAATTTAAAAATGATTGAAATAATAGAAAGATAATATGGAGAGAAATTTGAAGTTGCATATATGAATATGAATAAAATTGTATAAATAGTTATATAAAAATTTATCATATGAAGAATAAGATTATAAGATTAATTATTGGACAATTGTTATTAAAATATATGTAGTGGCAATTACTTTCAATTATTTTGCACATACGATACGTTCAACTACTCGGTTGGATTTCCACTAAGTTCTAGCCTGTCCAACTTTAGCTTATTAATTAAATAATTAATCTTGGTGGTGCTTTGATCACGTGTATAAAGAATTTTTAATATGGGGTTAAGCTTAATTTATTAGTATATTATATCAGTGTTATTAGCAATAGCACGTGTACAAACTCTTTAAATAATTTTTTAATGTTATGATTTCCACGTAACTCACATTATTTATTTTCGTTAAATATATATATTTTATATTTTATTTTATTTTAATTTCATACTACGTGTTTATTTGTTTGTTTAACCAAATTATAATTTTGTCATTTTGAAAGTGTGAAATTTGGTAGTTATATTTGTCTAAAATTAAGTTTTTTTTTTTACTTAATATAAAATACAAATATCTAAATGAATTTATTTTATTTGAATTTTTAAAATACGCCCTTATAAATTTTATATTGTAACAAATTTTATTTATATCTTACAATATAAAATTTATCTAATTATTTATAAGAATATGATGTGTAATTGAGCTTTTATAGTATATATATAGGTTTTTAGATTTTTATATTCAGACTTTTGAAACAAAAGATAAACATATAATTGAGTTTTAAATTTTAAAAATAAAATCAAACACTATTTATACATACACAAATAATTTGTTTATGAAGATTATCTCAATGATCGTCGTCATAATATTTTAATAGTGTACAACATTATTTCGATGAGGAAATTTTAGAAAAAAATTAAGGAAACAACTTATAATAGCTTGTATGACATTAAATTATTATTTGTATACATAATTTATATATATATAATTTTATTAGTAATATATTATGTTAATTAATGACATTATTAAATCAATATAATTTTAAATTATTTTTTAAAAAAAGTTATTTTGACAATATAATTGGGATTTTAAATCTTGATTATTTAGCAACTCCTAAATTGGGTCACAGCAAATTAATAAGTGGCTACTTCCCATATAATTATATTGAGATTATTATAAGAATCATATATCTATATGTTATACAATTGATTTTTGTCAATATTATAAGGACCATCATAACCTAATTTTTTAAATAAATTAATTAATATTAGCAATAGGCCATGGTGTCATTGTCAAAAATTAGGTACAATTATTGTCCCAAAATTAACCCACAACAAACATCATGAATTCTACTTAAAGTTGAAATGACCCCGAAGTAATTTAAAAAAAAAAAGAAGAAAAAGCTCGTATTAAAATCCTTGGAATTTAAGCTCGTATGTCAACACTCTGGTTTTAATTAATCCAATTAATTTTATTGACAATTAGTGTACATTTTGTTGTAAATTCTGAAATGACCAAAAATATTTTTTAATATATATAATATTAATAATAATTTTATTGATGCAATAAAAATCCTTTTAGGAACTCTATGCATCAGTAATAGTCTTTTTTGTTTGCTTGGATATTATCTAACCTAAAATCACAATAAAATCTAAACGAGTAAAGCCAGTAGTCTAGAAAAAATTCTCCGATAATTAAATTAAAGTTTTGTTTTATGATGCTGACAATGGTAGTCAAAACTTGTGTTGAATATGTTGTGTATTCTAATGTGTGTAGTGTAACCTAACATGCCTACTTAGTTACCCTTGGTTACCTCATTATAGACTTTTCTTTCCTTTTATCACTAAATCTCTCAAACTTATTAAAATTCTACAGAATTTGAAAATCATGACCTCAAATGTATTCAAATTCTGGGATCATAGAGACTTAACTTTATAAGTATCGATATTTCAAAATTACGAGATCTTAAGCCTTATTTGCATAATACATCTATTAGACCATAAATCATTGTTATGGAAAAATCCAAAAAGAACTTGAATTTTTTAGTATTATGTAATTGTTAAAAGGTCTCAGAAATCTTTACCTAAAATCATTTTCATCAAATTAGAATGGTCTCGGCCTTGGTGATATGCTCAAGATCTGTCATATTATTCCCAAGACTCTTGTCATTGAAAGAGGTCTCGAAATTTTGTGTCTAGGTCCAAGACTTTTTATTGAACTTGAGGGGTCTGAGACCTTGTTGCGCTCGAGGTTTTTACCATTCTACAATTTGGATCCCATGGGCTTGAATTAGTTTCAAATTTCACTTATCCTTTGTAGAACTTTAGTTAGGACCCTATATCACTTTTTTGTTAGTCCAAAACCCATTGAGTTTCATCCGTGCCTCAGGCCATTTCCCAAACAAATTCTTTTTATATATATTTTAACACTGTTAGTGTTAATTTGATTGGTAAAATTTTTTGAGATGATGCAATTCATTATTATTTATTATTATTGTGTTTTCAAAATTAAGTATAAGAAGAATGATAGAAAACATATTATTTTCTTTAATTATATAATTTTGAATATATAAAATTAATTACTTTTATGATTTTAATCTTATGCATTCTTATCTTAATTTTTTTAAATATATATTTTAAATTTGTGTTAAAATTTTGGAAATGAATCACATCCAATCCAAACTAAAACTTAATTAAATATTCACTAATTATAAACTCTATTCTTTTAACATAGAGGTAAAATAGTCATTGTAATGACATTCATTATCATATGTGTATGACTCAAGATTAATTGACACATTAACGAGGCTTGGGTTAAACAAAAACAGAATGATTTTATGGAATAATAGGTTTTAGTTTTAAAAATAAAAATTCGAGCTCTGCGAGACAGTTGATTGCGTGTTGATAGTTCTTGACCCAGGAAAATATGGAATCGGACGACCGAGTGAGGGAACCAAACATCTGAAAAAATAGAAAACAGGAAAAGAGGAACTAATCGACCAAATGGAGAAAGTGGTTGACCGGCAGAAGCAAAACCAAAGAAGAAGATGAATTGGTTAACTAGTTTGAGGAAACGATCGACCGGTAGTGGCTGTGTCATGGGAGAAAAATGAGCAACCAGTTAACTGGTTCAGGGAAGCGGTTGACTGGTTCCCTAGGAATTTTGGGTTTTTGGTGAATCTTCAAGAATTTTTACGGGCATTTAGGTCTTTTCATACTTTTTCTATAAATGCCTAAGCCCCTCAACAGTTTTTCACACTTCTCTCTCTAAAAATCATAAATTTGTTCCTTTCTTTCTTTTTAAAATATGTTTTCTCACTCTCTCTCTACATTTCTCCAAATTTCTCCCAATTTCCATCAAAGTTTCACCACTAAATGATTACTCATCCTCTCCTCTTTGATCTGATACTGATTTTAAGCTAAGAAAAGCAAAAAACAATGAGGAGCAAATTTAGGTTTCGAGGAAAATTTGGAACTTTTGCTTTTAAACGGTGATACGAGGTTTCTAAGGGTTTAAACAAATTACTGATAAGCCTATTAACTCATTATAAGTTCAATTTTAAGATTTTGCAATATTTGAAATATGAGTTTTACTATTCACTTGATAATTTTCGTTTATGTTTGCGTAGGAAATCTATAATTATGTTAAATATTACTAAGAATGCGTATAATTGTCTTATACGAAAATATAAATTTAGAATAATTATGGCCATAGGATTTCGTTGTTGGAAATAGGATAAATAGCCCATTAGTAAGCCTCAAAATTGTGTCATATGTCGACTAAGAAATTTTAGGCATAATGTTTATGAACATCGCGTGTAGTGCATATTGTAAATTATTTAGAATTTTAGAATTCATTATATTACGTATGTATGAAAATAACTGGGAAGAGGAAATTAGAAGGACACAAGGACTAGTAGAGGGAGTGGTTACCTTCCACTTGTAGTGAGTGGATTTATTTCATTTTACTTGTATCATGCTTTTAAATTACTTTATAAAACTTATTATTTTATGAAATAAGGAATAATTTTATTATTATTGATTTAAAATAAATATAGATGGCTTGTTGATTGAATTGACATGTATGTGCTCATGAGGCCAAGATTTATATTGAAATTGTAAATCTTTTTAATATTATTGATAATGATATATTGCAAATGATTATGATATTAAATTTGTATATTATGTGTATTGGTGATATAGCTAGGAGGACCAAATTTATTAGTTACTGTAACTACAGGGAAGTAATCTAGAGACGGACCTATTAAGATGCCTAGGTGAGTGTGTCGTAGGTGGGACAGTTATATGGGTGGATGTTATAAAGTTGCTCATCTATGGGATTATCAAGGACAGTTATGAGTATCACTACGTGATTGTTTGAGGTCAACATCAGTGGTGGACCAATTTTGAAAATTATCATATATTCATTATCTTAAAAAGAATTATTTTATTAAATAAGCATTGTTTTTCGTGTATAAAACTCACTAATATTCTCAGAGTTACCACGGCCAAGGTAATCACCCGGAAAGGGAGCCAGCCTAATGATTTTCATATAACATACCATTTTTTCATTAAAATAAATTATTTTACACGCATTTGTAAATGATTTTTTTTAAAGTATATTTTTATCCACTCACAAAGTATACTCTCGTATACTCACCTCACTCACCTCTCAGTTTCAGAAAATCGAGCGAAGAAAAGTTTATTATCAGGTAGATTAACCAAAAGTGTAAAACCTTCAAGTATTATCCACATCCTTGACTCGCCGATTTATTTAATTAGTGATGATATCATATTGATAACTTGAATATATTTATTTGTTTTCGATAATGACTAAGTATTATTGTAAATGTCAAGTTAACATAAGATGATAAAATGATCTTAAACTTGTTTTAGAATCAAGAAACTTATGTATAAATATGCTTGTAATCAATCATTAACAAATGTGTGTGAAAGTATCTTAAAAGTTCAATAGAATCGATATGTAAAAACAAATAGATTAATATATCAAGATAACGAATCGATACTATTGAAAAACAGACCGACAATCTTGAAGTAGATCAATACCAGGAAGTGAGAATATCGGTATGTGTTAAGGCAGAAGTTACAGATGAAATTCTTAAGTCAAACCAGATTGATACTTGAGTTAGAAGAGATCGATACATTTCTTCTCCAAAGAGTTGAAAAATATTTACAAGCCCATCTAGATCAATACCTGAGTTCGAAGAGATTGATACATATCTTGTCCAGAGAGTTGAAAAATATTTATAAGGCCAGCCAGATCGATAACTGAGTTTGAAGAAATCGATACAAGGTAGTTCCAGAGAGTTGTAAAATAATTACGGACAAACCAGATCGATACCTCAAATAAGCAGATCGATATGTAGCAATTCCAAAGAGTTAAAAATTATTTATAAAGTGAACCAGATCGATACATGAAGGCAAATGGATCGATACCCAGGATTCAGATTCAATTTTCGCACAAAATGATCAATACGGGATCCATACTTCTTTTGAATTTAAGGCTCAACAATAACTTTTGTAGTATTTATGGCTGATATTAAATGCGTCAAATTAATCCGTTAGACATGAGGGTCTTCACAAAAGGAATGAATATAAATAAAAGAAAAACAGTGAAGGACAATAGAGCCATTACTGTGATCAAATTAAAAAACATTCTTAAAGAACATATCTCAACATGAATAGTGTAACTTTCTCTCACTACTATAAAAACATTCTTTATATAAGTATATTGATACATTTACTCTAGTGTGAGAGCTTAGAAACAGAACTACAGTTCTCATAATGTATTGGGTACATCTTCACTCAAAGTAAAGAAGATTCTTATGGGTTACTGTTCACCCGTAATAAAGCAAGTGTACGGTTGTCTTTCACCTCAGAAAGAGTTATAATGAGTTTCACTTGACCCGACGAAATAATGAGATATTAAAATCTTGGTGGTGATAATTCGTATCCAAGAGAGTGGACGTAAGCTAAGTTTTGCCCAGCCACTATAAATTGTGTTTGTCTTTCTCTCTCTACTATTATTTTATTTGTTGTACTGAATTGCATTTATTTTAAGGTTCTAAATTTCTAAAAGCCTAATTCACCCTCTTCTTGGGTATTGCCGACTAGGCCAACAATTAGTTCACTGGGTTTGTTTGACAAATTTTTGTACATATTTATTTATGGATGTAAAATAATATATATGGCTAAGTACCCTATATAATTTTTAAATTAAGCGTACTTTTATTTGTGAATGATTTGAAATTACCTCGAAGAGACAAATATATGTGCATAAATATGCAAGGGATAGGGACCTAAGCAGCCTTACAGGCCTAATAGACATATTCATGGATTTAGAATGTGTCTCAAGGGTATATGACGGTTTTTACGTGTAAATCCCACGAGTGGGGACGTAACAATTAGATTGGTATCAAAGCACGGTTTTGAAATATATTGTTGGAAATGTGTTTAAATATTAGAAGAATTGGTACTCATGCTCATTGGGAATTCTCTTTAAAATGGAGGTCCCAAGTTTGAGTCGTGGGGGAGGTGAACTTCCCTTAGGGGAAGGAACAAATACTCGATAGTCGGGCAAACCCAAGATGTGGTGACCCTAGTAAGCCGAGGACAAATTCTTGCTCAATGAGCCTTAAGGTTCACTGGGCTGTAGCAGTACTAGTAGCCGGGGCAGACCTGGGGTGTGACGAGCTCAGAGGGCCAAGCCATTACATAAAAAGGCCAGGGTGTAACAATCTTAAAAGGCTAGGGCGTTAAATAAAAAGGCGCCTTTTATGTAAAGCCCTGACCCTCGGCTCCCCACCGACCCAAGCCGAACTACCGAATTAACGCATTACTGCTGACCAACTCTTTTACTAGAAGAGCTGGTACTCATACTCAATGGGAATTCTCTTTAAAGTAGAGATCTTAGGTTCGAGTTATGAGGGAAGTAAACTTCCCTTAAGGGAAGGAACAAATACACGATAGTCAGGACAGACCTAGGGTATGGTGACCTTAGTTGACTGAGGACAAATTCCTGTTTAGTGGGCTTATGAGGGACGATAGACTGTAACACAATAATTTGGTAGTCCAGGCTTGGGTTGACGAGGAGCCGACATTAATTAAGTCGAAGGCTAAGGCGTTACACTAATTATAGCTGTAGTTAAGATATTCTTATAATAAACTAATTAGATATTTGTGTAGAAAGAAAATTTATGGAGAAAAGTATTCTTTTTAATAAAAAAAAATTAACATAATTATCATATTCATTTTTTAATTTTGCAATTAGTATATGACATTTGGATATTGATACCTTTTGTTTCTTCATCATGCTTTATAATAATTTTATTATTGTTACATGTTTTATATAATTCATTTTATTTTACTATTATAAGAATATAAAATATATGATAATAATAGGTAAATCACAAATACCTCCTTTATAGTTTGGAAAAATAACAACGAGATAAAATATTTGTCCTTAATTACACTTACCCTTTACCTAGCTTTAATCATCAATTTTAATGATTTAATTTATAAAATTATTGAAATTTCCTTATAAGTTTAAAATAATTAAAAAAATAAATTTAATAAAACTATTAAAGTAAGAAAATTAAAATTTCATTTCATTTTGTTGTGTATATACTGAAATGCCCATAAAAATTAAAATTAAAAACTTTAATATTTACAAATAAAAAATAAATGTTAATTTGTTCTATATATATTGTGCCATTATTTTACACATACAACAAATTATTATAAATTAACAATTTTATTTTTAAGGGTATTTTAGTGTATATATAACAATTTAATTTTTTTTTTTTTATTTGTTAAGAGTATTTCAGTAATTTTATAAATAGAATTGTCAAACTTAACCGTCAATGTTAGGTTATGGTTTAAGTGTAATTAAGGATAAATATTTCATAAAGCTGTCATTTTCCAAAAACCATAAAGGAGATATTTGTGATTTATTTTGATAATAATATAAAATTGCTAGTTTGTATTGAAATATGAATACATAACATTACTCTTTGTAATCAATAACATTTTGGATACAAACTCTCGTACAAAATTTTATTCGTACAAATAAGCAGGGTAATATTGTTATATATGATTGAAGTAATGGTGACATGCAGAGAGGGGTGTAATGGTTCAACCAATAGAGATATTAGTTCAAAAGTATGCAATTGGTCAAGAGAAATGACACAATTGTTATTGAACAATTACGTTTATATGAAACCATACACCTGCCCATGAACTATCATAATAAAGTCTATAAATAGATAAGATGAGGCAGTGAAGAAAGTATCTTAAGAAGGTTTATATGCTTAGTGTTTTCTAGTAAAAGAAAGTAAGCATTTGGTGTTTAGGTATCTAGAACACATTCTTCTTTTGGTATTTAAGCATATCTGCGTATATCCAGGCAGTGAAGAAAGTATCTTGAAAAGGTTTATATTCTTAGTGTTTTCTAGTGAGAGAAAGTAAGCATTTGGCGTTTAAGTATCTAGAACACATTCTTCTTTTGGTATTTGAGCATCTCGCGTATATCCACTAATCTCATGACGATGTAACCAAGATTCAACAATGGTATCAGAGCCCTGGTTTTGTAGAAAAGGTGCCTAAATTTACTGAATTTAATTCTTCAATTTCCAATTAATTTGATCGTTATTTTCAAGTTTTTTTGATCCAGACGTATTCTGCTCATCAAAAGGAGTTCAAAGAGACTGGAATTGCCAAAATCCAACGTCAAAACTGCCAAAAAACACGAAAACCAAAAGTTCTTCTAGCATGGCAACACACTCGCCCGAAGGGTGAAGACGCTTAGAGCCCACGCGCAGAACTCTGCATCACACAGGCCAAACCCAGTCAGACCCCGACCCGGTTCAGTCCAACTCCGACCTAATTCAGTCTGAACCCGGTTCATACAGAAACCCGATCCAACCAAACCGTTCGACTTGATCCATTTTCAGTTCGAGTGAACCAATAGAATTTTTCAAGCCCTATTCAAGGCTTAAACCAGCTCTGATCAAAGCAAAATTTGATACCCCAAGGTTTTTCAGCATGCCAAATTGATCTATGGCCTCAGAATTTGAATTTAAGCACTCAAAACTCAAAGATCTTTGGAAGTGTACAGAGAAATAATATAAAAATACCGACTTTGCACTACCTTAATTTACCAATACATCGAAGAAATATTAGTTTTACTATTTCTGACTTGTGTGCAAGAGAAATAAGTGCTGTAAGGCAAATTCAAAGTTCCAGACCACTGAATTATTCAAAGAAAACTAAAATATTTGAAAACCGTGTATACGAGACAACTATTCAAAGAAAAGATGATTATTCCAACTTTTGAGCAAAAGAACATGAAAAATCCTAAGAAATCATATTTACGGTCACATTTGAACGAATATAAGATTAGAATATTGTAAACTGATTAATTTTGAGTTAAAATTTACACAATTTTTATTTATTTATTTGTGTTATTATTTTAAATTATGGCTAATAGAATTAATTCAAATTTATCCAAGATAGAGAGGTTTTATAATATGAATTATAATGTATAGAAAAGAAGAATTTCCTATTTAATGATATATGAAAAAATATTATTATTAAGAAAGAAAAACCCACAAAAAACACAGCCTTAAATAAGTGAGAGGAAGATAGTGAATTAGTTAAGGCAACAATTTTTAGTAACATGCAAGATGATTTAATTCTTTTATATGAGAACTATGATACTGCTAAGAAAATTATAAATGTATTGATAGTAAATATGGGTCAAAATCTAATACATGTATTTAATTAAAGTTAGTAGAATTCAATAGTCTTCGTATGAATGAAAATGAAAGTATAGGAGATCATATCATCAAAATGGAATTGCTTGCAAAAAATTTGTTAAATGCTAGTCATGAAATTTCTAATAAGATGCAAGTTTCAGTTCTTCTCAATAGTCTACCAATGATATGGGATCATGTTGTAACCTCAATAACATATAAGCAAAACAAATTATCTATGACTACATTACCTACAATATTGGCAATTGAAGAGGTCAGGATGAATAAAAGAAAATAGGAGAGTTGCTCCTATAATCTTCTCTTGACAGAAAATTCTCAAAATGATAAAAGTTATATAATGAGAAGAATACAAAATGAAAGAAGGGACCTGGAAGCCTGGACCGAAAAAGAAAAAACATAAGAAAAATGAGTGTTTTATATGTAGGGATACTGATATTTCATAAATGTCCAAAACATAAAAACAAGAAGATAAGAAGAAAGAAATTGTTTTGACTATTTTTGAGACAATGATTGCTGAATCTCAAAATCAATAGTGGGTGGATTTTGGTGCTACTAGACATATAAGCAATGACAAAAGTCAATTTGTCAACTTTGAGGAAAAAGTTTATGCTCAAGGCATAAGTTGGAGGTGGTTGAATTTTGGTATATATCATAATTCAGGTCTTGTAATTAAACCTTTCATTTTTGTTTTTGGTTGGAGGTGGTTGCGTTTTGGTATATATCATAATTCAGGTCTTGTAATTAAAACTTTCATTTTTGTTTTTGGTTTTTGGAAATAAGAGAAGATGTAAGGTTGTAAATACAACCAAAGATATAATGGTTTCTCTTCTCTTTGCAAGATAATAGTGCTTCTCTCTCTCACTCTCTCTCTTTATGCTTTAAGCTTTCGTTGGTTAAAGATGTTATTTATATATATATATATATATATTTTAGTCGAGAATCTGATATTACATATTATATGTTATTTTATCTAAGTTTGTTTACATTCTACTTATTTTAGAGATTTCGTGAAGCTAAAATCACCATGTCAAAATTTGATTTTAATACATTGATAAGTTACCATGTGACCTTGAAAGAATTTAATTACAATACATTTTATGATATGAAAGATATATCTAATTTATAAATGAGAATAGAACTAAATTGATAAAAAAAAAAAATTGTATTATATTATATTGTATTAAAAAATATTAGTATACAAACTCGTTTACCGAAATTAAAAAATAAATTAAATAACTAAAAACGAGACAATAATATAATATTATCATATTTTAAAATATTTCTAAGATTTTAAAGAAGTAGGTTTGACAAAAAGAATGTTTGTTGACTTTTGTTTAACCTATACAACAATTATCACTATTTTTTATAATTGTCATGCCTCATTCGTGGGATCCACTTGTAACAATTTTCATAAACTCTTGTGATACGTGTTCTATACTCAGAATATACTACAAGAGCATGTAAGATTATCAAATCATTTACTCAACACTTGAAAACAGTTTATAAATATAATTTTTCATTCATAGGAGCTTTATCAAAAAATTAATCTCCGTGATCAATTCTTTCATAATATACAAAATTAATAAAAAGATATCAAATCAAATGAACACATTCATAAGGGTTGAACAAAATAATAGGTTCTTCCATATTCAATTAGTTTACAATCTTTTCTTAAAATACAAAACAAAATCATTTTCTTAGGAAAAAACATAAATCCATAAATTACATATCCAAAAAATACTACAAATTTAAAAGTTTTACAAATTCAGTAGACTCAAATAACATAAGTGAGTCAAGAAAGAAATAACCTACCAAGTACGTCGAGTACACTCTATTGCCACTATCAGTCCAGCAAGGACTAATACTTCTAACATGAAAGCTGAAATGATGAAAGGTGAGTATACAACTATACTCAATGAGTGAAAACATACATACATAAATATACATACATGCACACACATTTTAAACCATAATATTATGATTTCATTTATTAATATACTTAAATACATATATACAACTCATGTACAACAATGTTCATAAAATAATTAACTTGGTCTGCACTTAAGTTTAAACATACAACACGGGCTGGCCATACTATCCCAATCGCTACCTTAGCCGAGGTAACGTCGAAATTCATCAGTAAACCTGTTATGTATAAAACCATATACAATACATTCTTTATAAACTGAAAATCATTTCTTATGCATTGTAAAATCATTTAATTTATAAAACATATAGTTATAAAATAAGTTCATCCCACTAATGTTGGCCCAAGTATTCACTTGGTGATAAAGTGAATGTCTTCGTCGTATCTATCAAATTCAAGAGATCCCTATCAAATTGACAGGACTTTCCATAAGATCTCTATATAACTGCGCATATGCGCACCGGCTCACAGTGGCCTTACCATGACTTAACCTCCCTTATACAGTCCCACTGTGGTACCAATAACCTCTGCGGCCTCTCATAGATCCGTTCATTGGTTACAGCTCTATATATACAGTAAATATTCTGGCCTACTGGCTATGCTATAATTTCTAGTTTTAATGGCCTCACATCACCAATATGCATGTATTAAAAATATTTTATTTTCGAATTAATAGTTTACTCATTTAAATCAAAATCCGGCCTTCTCGACCATTACATACATATATTTTAAAATATAATTTAATGATAGACCACAGTATACAAATCATTTCTTAATATCATACAAAAACAAGAGTAACATTTTCAATTCTCAATTTAGCACACATGCATACATATAGATATCACATGTATTTTTATTTACATAATATGTATGTATAAATTCACTCACAACTTTAGGGAGGTATACACTCCCACTATGTATCCTCACGCTCTGTCAGTCCTTCTCGTGGATTGTCTGAACCTAACACCACGCATATACATATATAAATTATATGATTTCAATTAACTTAACATATATACATTAAATGAAATGCCCATGGTAACATGATTTAATTCTTTTAGTTAACACACGATACATCATAACGCTAATCTAATGAGTCATTTAGTTGATTTCCACCAATGAAATTCCATGGCTATTTACATTTCAAATTTCACATTATCAAATCAATTTCTAATATTTCTCTCAAATGTAAATATCCATTTCTAGTCAATTTCCAACTCATATGCTCTTAATAACATAGATTTTTTGAGTTCACTTATTCATTTACAACACAATTTCACTTAATATATATTTTTGGCAATTATACATATACTGGTTCAATCAATGAATCAATGTATATTTGACGTTAAATACTTTATTTATCACCATAAAACACGATTCTATATAAAAAAAAAAAAAATCAAGCTTAAATTCGTATATGAATAATAAGCTCTAATTTTTTTTTCATTCCAAATGTTAAAATTATAACTATTAAGAGTTACCAAGCTTACCGTTGGCTTATATAACCATGTAAGAACTCTAATTTGCCATTTAAACTCAAAAATCTCAAATTGTTATAGAAACCTAATTTTTGTCAAGTTTCAATTCTGCCATTTTTAACTCAAATTGAGTTCCAAATTAAAGAGCAAGTTATGAGGAATCATTTAGTGATGGAAATTTCGATTTTAATCGGAAGGAAAATGAAAAATTAAAGAGAGAAGTGAGAGATGTTATTTTAGAGAGAGAAAATGAATTTGGGGGTTTGTTTAAAGGAAGAGAACAATGAAAAACTATTTGGGAGGCTTGGTATATATAGAAATTGGACAAAAAAATCAAAATACTCTTAAAATATTTGAAATTTCTGTAACAAAAAAAAAAAAAAAAACTCATTTTTCCAACAAATCGTTCAACCTTTCTCAAAAACAGTCAATCGGATTGTTATAGTAACTCGATCAAATTACTGTCGATCAACCAGTTTTGAAAACGGTCAACCAAATTGTTACAGTAATAGTAAACATTAACCTTAAACAGTGCTACAATGCTTCGAAAACAACCATTTTCTTAACTTGGTCAACCGTTTTCAATTTACTACAGTACTTTACTACAGTAATCACTATAGTAACTCATTTTTTTACTGTTTGAAAATCTTACAATTTGGTCCATAAAAATGGTTCAATTTAGTCCCTTTTAGATTTTTTTTTAAAAAAATACGTATAAATTCATGTTAATCATCTCATTACGCCAACTTAAATTCTTCCAAGTCTCATTAATGTGTTAATTAAATTTTAATAATATATATGTCATAAATAATATTATTAAATAATCATTTTACTTTTATGTTCGAAGAATAGGATTTCACAATAATTGTTGTACTTTATTTTAATTTTAAAATGCAGTATTTACTTGGTGAATATTTTTAATCTTATTTCTAAAATAAGCTTTGGAATATATTATATATGTTGGGGAGTGGAGAAATGAACATTTTTGTTGTTAGGTTTTTATCTTTTAGGTGCTTGTCTGCAAGCAAATCTTTCCTTAGTGTATATATAATCTTTCAAAGAAAATGAGTTTGTGTTGCCTCCATAAATTTCCTTACATTTTTTTAAATTGTTAGATTAAGGAATTGTTTCTTTCAAAGAAAAGAGTTTGTATTTATTAAATCCTCATAATTTTAAATATATATATATATATATATTGAAAGTCATAGTTGTGGTAAAATAAAATATCACAAAATGTTAAATGTTGATTAAAAAAAAGTGTGTAATTTTCACTAAATATTAATATTTATTAAACACTTTTTTAAATTTATTTTTAAAGTTAAATAAAAATTTCCACTACCAAGCATACCCTAAATTACATTATTTTAAAAATGTAGCTACATAAAATAATAAAAAAGAGAGTGAATAATTTATAAATATTTATTAATATTTGTTTTGATTTTGTGTATTTTCATAAAAATCATATTTTAGAAGTATTTTCTTTTTTAAAAAAAAAAAAAAATACTGACGGCTATGGAAGTGGGGATCGCCCACATAGGCAGTTGGTTGTGTTGCTAAAATATGGTTCAAAATTAAATCTCAAGACTAGTAGTGCACTATTATTCTTTTTTTCAGCTCAACATTAGGTTTTAAATATAGTTCAAACTATAACATTTAATTAAAAAAAATTAGTTAGGCAATTTTTTAAGCTTAAGTCCTGTCAGCTCAATTCATGACATAAGTAATTTTATTTTATTTTATTTTTAATTATTATTTCGTTTATTTTTTGTAATACTTTTAAATTGATTGTTTTCAGAAAGTAAACTCAACCTATTTAGTTACATTATTTAGAATTTAAGTTTGTCAAAAACAAAAAGTCAAAAGAGTGACTTGAAGAGAAGAAACAGAAGTGCAAAGTAGAAATAGGCAGTGGAGAAAGGAAAAAAAAAATGTAGGAGAAATTTTGAGGGAGAGAAATAGAAGAAAAGATAGAAGAAAAATAATGAAGTTTTGTTTACTAGTGAGAAATTTGATTTTTATTTAAAAAAAAAAATAATCGAGTGTAGAAATTATCTTCTGGCTAATGAATTTTCGTAAATCTTTCATTCTCATCCATTTCCAATCTTTAAGCCTTAGAAAGAAATGTCGATATGGGTTTCAACAATAGAACAGTTGCAAGTGTTTTGAGAACTCATCTTGGGCTCCAAAAACTCAGGGCCACCCCCCGTTTAAAAATATGAGTGGTTGGACTAAAATGAATCAATAATTATCCACACATAAAACACAAGGTCATGTGCTTGATAATAGATTTTGACATTGTCTATTGTTGTCTAAGACATAAGAAAATGGTCTAGTTACACGTAGAGTCGACAAGTTCAAAGGAAAAATTTTTAAAATGGCCTTACTTTAGAGGTTATTTACATAAATGGTCAATTTAAAAAAATTATTATCAAAATAATCAATTTCAATAATTTTGGACAACTTTACCTTGGTCATTTTCTACTTAAAACAATATTAAAGAATTGATAAATACTATTAAATATTAATTTAAAGAATAAAATTTATTGTTGTTCATTGATTAGACTGTTGTCTCCTACAAGAGACTTAAGTTCAATCTCTAATAATTTTAAAAAATATTTAAAAAATATATATATATAGCACGTGCAGTGTAATAGCACAAGCAATCGTAGATAGCGCACTGGTGCATATAATATAAGCGCACTGTTAACTTAAATGCTGAGGACACAAGCACAACGTAATTAATATATATATATATATATATATTTTATGTTAAATGATCATCTCAGTTGCATCCATCCATCCATCCATCTCTGGTCCATCTCGACATCACTTGAAAATGGGTATTCATTTTAATATTTTGATGAATTATGAGAATCTTATATATATATATATATAAACATTAAATCCAAATTTGAAGATAGCAGTAGATTTTATTTTTCCATCTTATAATGAATTATGAGAATTATTTTTGTCAAATTAATTTAGTGATATAATTATATTAATTTGCACTTTGCAATTTCTTGGACCCTGGTTGGGCAAACTTTTTTTAGTAGGTCCTGTTGGAATGTTCACATGCCACATTTATGATTACAGCTTCCAGATACTAACTCCTTCTCAAATAAATTAATGTATTTCTTTTTCTGTTTAACAATTTTTTTTTTTTTTACTTGAATTAGAACAGCTTTAATTCTTAATTAATTAATTTTTTTAAAAAAATAATATTTTTTAGTCCCATATTGATGAAAAAAAAAAATTCTTTCTTTCAATTAGATATCAAACTCAAAAATGTGACTCTAAACAAGTCGTTCATAAGATCCTCAAATAAAGTCATACCATAAATACATTCATTTAGAACGATTACATATAAGACTTTCTCTCATTTGATTAGCCCTCACAAAATGAATGAAGTTGAACTAATAAGTATAAATGAGAATTGAACAAAAGCAATATAGAGGGCAAAAAAAAAATTGTAGATACATATATATATATATATATATATATAAATGAATTAATTAATTAATTAATGGGCACTCAAGAAGAATAATACCACCACCTTATTATTTGTAGCAAGTAGTAGATAGAATTAATTGCTTCTACCCCACATCCACCCACCTTGATATACATTCGAGTTGGCTACAACCACATGCATTAATATCACCCTTACCTATCTCAGCACCACACCAACCTTTAAAAACTACCATCAAATATTTGCACAAATCTATTTAAAGGTAAATTTAAAGCCAGTGACAATCTTATGTTCTTAAAAAAGCTAATCATCATTATCTGTATTTTCTACCAAAAAAAAGGAGAAAAAATAAATTAATAACATGATGAGCATACACATAATGAGCTAAAGCACTAGAATAAAAGAGGAAGCGAATATGATAACTGTGGAAAATCAGCTTCCTCCAAAAGCAACAAAATGTAGAGTGGAAGAAGCAAAAACATTAATAAACTACATGTTGGCAATTGCATTACACCCACTAAAACAAATAAATAAATGACAGCACAAAAATTAAAATAATTAGAAAAAAGTTTTATAAATCTTGTCATGAGTAACAACACAAAACAGCCCTACTAAGCACTAACATTAAAATAATCTTAAGAAAAGATTATGCTCATAAGAAAAATGTCTGCTGCTTGAGTACTCATTTAAAGCTATAAACATTACTACCACTTTCTTAAAAACTAAGAAAGAAATCCCACTAGAAATAAAATTAATAGCAATCCCTAATAAATAGCAATAATAATAATAAATTACTAACCTCTAATGAATTATAAAAATTATAAACAAACAAATCAAGATCAGATATTTTTTCTTCCCATTTCACACTCCCAAGAGGAATCAAACAAAGCAAATTATGAAGAAGAATTTTGAAGAGATTAAAACTTAGATATGGCATCCCAAGCAATTACAGGTCTTGGGAGTGAAAGAACAGAAGCCAAAAGGCCTGTTGGGAATGTTGCAATTAATAGCATAGCAACAAGGGGATGGCAAACACAAGCCTTTAGCTCCACCACAGCAAGTGCAAAGTGCACATATCTGAAAACTATTAAGCTTTCTTCTTGTTTCATTCAACATCAACGCCATCTGCTCCTCCATTAATGGTACCATTTCTTCACTCTTTGCCTCCATGCCCACTGACCCATTTGCCTCAAAATCAAGAAACAAACACTCAATCCAAAGCATAACCCAGAAACAAAAAGCAAAACCAAATCACAAAAAGAGCAAAGATCTAGCAATTGAATGTGGGTTTTGACAAAAAAATAAAATATAAAATATAAAGTTAAAACTTACTAGGGTGATTGTACTTGCTTCATTGGGACTGAATACATCAACTAAAATGAGGAGAAACAAGAGAGAGAAAGCTTTCCCACAAGCAGACATGATAGTTTTCTTATTTTTCAAAGATGGTTTTGGTAAAGAAGTACGAAGAAAGAGACGGAGAGAAAGGATAAATGGGGTTTTGATTCTTCTCTATGTGGAGAGGTTTTTGTTTTTCTTCTGATTATGATTTGATGTTGCATATATATTATAACAAAGAAGAATATAATTAAATTTTGATGATCTTTTAAATGAGCTTTAGCATACTTGTTGAAGAACGGAGAATTTTTGAAGGGAAAAGGGAGAGGGTTTAGTTGTACTAGTTGCACAGTTGCACTTTTTCTTTTTTCTATTACTGTAGAGACTCGTGTGAGTTAGTGATTGGAGTCTGTATGAATTTCATCGTGTGAGGAACTCTAGAGTATAAATTGGAGGTAAATGTTCCTCATCTACACTGCCACGTGGCAGAATCATGTGGTTTTGATTAAGAGATTCAAGATCAGAGTTGTTTCAATCAATATGAGCTGTCATCGGTGCCAATGGGCTCAATTATCTGATTCTCAGCCTCTGGTTTTTCATGCCCTTGTATTTCTTAAAGTAGAATAAATATCAGCCAGCTATTTGATCTTTGATTTAATATCAGTAAACTACAACATGTTTCAAAGCATATCACTTAACTTCAAAATTTTAAAAGGTATCACTCACATAACTACTATTTACAAATATCTATAGGATATCTATTATATCCTTAGATATAAAAAAAAAACCTTAAAATATGTTTTTATCCATAAAACTTTAATAAATTTACAAGAAAAATAAAGACATGACATAATTGACGCAAAACTTATTGAAATAGTACCACTGGTAAAAAAATAACTAAAAATTGATAATTCATTTTAAAAAAAGTTAATTTTAATTTATCATTTTATTTATTGCTAATTATTAATGTACACTTGAACTTATTGAAAAATCATCATTTCACTCCAAATCTGTGCGCCTATTAACATTTAAATTAAGAAATTTATCAAACTAGCCATTCATAAATTAATTTATTAAAATAGTCACCTTCATAATTTTTTTTACCAAACAAGTCAAAAATGTAATTTTTGGACCAAAACACTCTCAACTTAAAGATTTTATTTGTGATTAAAACTCAGTATGATCACATGCATAATAAAATTAAAAATTTTATTTGGATCAAACTTCAAAATTTTAGAATGGATTCACATTCTTATGGAATAACGAATAATAATAAGTTATTTTAAAGTCTTACATATTGGTACAACAAAAATGTTTTTTTAAAATAAAAAACTTTGATTAGGGATCAATATGCATGATTTTAAAATTTTTTTAGCTATTATTCATTAATTTTAAATGTGTGATCATTCATTAGACATTTTTAAATTTATGGCTTTTGCAATTTTCTAATCACATTATGTGATCGAGAGTGAAGTAGAAATTCAACTTGCAAAATTTTATATAAACCCTTAAAATTTTATAATTAATAAATAATTATAAAATAGTTCAATTACAGTAGTAATATATATATATATATATATATACACACACACACACTAAACTTGAACCAAATCTGTAGTGAGTTTTATATTTTATTATCAAATTT
>JAXCLQ010000006.1:11555494-11568660 GCA_035584115.1 Cedrela odorata | reverse complement strand
ACAAACGAGTATGATTATGCAAGATTTTGAAATATTTTATTATTATTTGTTAATTTCAAATATTTGAGGTCAATTTAAAAAAAAAACACAAAATTGATTTAATTTTTTTAATTGTTTGATAAATAAATTATAAAGGTGGATATTTAGAAAAATTAATTTATAAATTTGTTATTTTGAAAATTTTCTCATTTAAATTAACTGTTGATCACGTTTTACTAGGTTTAATTTATAAAATAACTAATTTACCTTCTATAATAGGGATTTGAATGTTATTTTATATATATTACTCTAAAATCTAAATATTCTTTTTACATTTTAAAACTATATATCAACTTTTTCTTTTCTTTTTTTAAATTATTATATATCATATTATTTTTCATTTTTTTTATGATAAAAAATTTACCAACAATATTAATTTTTTTAATATTTATATTTAGCAAAATTTACATAGTTTATATCAAATTATATCATTATTAAATAAATAATTTATTTTTAATAATAAATAAATTAAACAATATTTTTTTTGTAACTATTCATTTATTATTTTTTTTTTCGTAAAGAAATGTTGCCAGCCAAACGAAGGCCGCAAAATGGGCATGCGAGGCTGCTAGTGACCGCGCCACGACCGTTGTTGCTCAATGTTTTTTTTTGTTTTTAATTATTTATATTTTAATAAATAAATATTATTATTTTTTTATACAAAAATTAAATTATCGTAATTTATAATTTTTTAAATAACAGACGAAAGTTGTCATTTACTTCAAATTTCGGAGATGTAACTTTTATTTATGCTTAATAATAAAATAAACACTTTTTTTTTTAAAAAAATAAAATTATTTTCTATATTTTCATTAAAAAAAATTATTTTCTCTACCATTTTTAACAGTAATTAATTCTTAATATGGACCAAAATCAATTGAGTAATTTACACAAAATAATCTCAACAAACGAAAATTTAATTCAACTAAAATCCATGCCAAGATGCAAATCAAACATAGAAAAGAAAAAACCAAACCCACGAATGAAAAGAGACCCGTAATCGCAGTGGCCATGGATGGTGCCGCACGGCGTTGTTGCGACCAATCACGGCTGCACAAGGCAGCCTTGTGAGGCTATTGGAAGCCACACGAGCAACCTTGCCTGATGGCGGAAGCAACGCTTGCGGCCTGACGCCACTTGCATACCGACACACTACCGCCACTTGTATAACAGCTTCACCAACTGCCCTACCATGACTTCCATAAAAGGGTTGAAAACTAGAATAGATTGGTGATTATCAACAAAGAAACACTTTGAGCACTCTGTCAGTCAAACCATCACAAATAGTAATAAAAACTAAAATGCTAGGATCACAAAATGAAACCCCTTAAGCTATGGTAGAAATATTTTAAAAGAAGATGTTACCTAATTAATATTAGATAGTCGATTGAACAAAATCTAATAATTCACCCTACACTCGTGTATAAACCTTTTATTTTGCCGAGCATAATCAATAGTGAATTGGCATAATGTTCTTTGACAAGCAAAATTAATACAACTATCATAACCAAAACTAGCCTTAAAGCTTATTTGATATGTTCTATTTCAAGTCAATATTTAAATGTTAATATAGCAGCATCATTTAATTAATTAATTAATTAATCAAATAATTCAATAATATTATATTTCGTCAATCATGATTATCACAATAATCAAATATACATCATTATCTAATAATTTATTAAGAATTTTTAATGTGTTAATAAAGAATTTCCTCTTCCCCTGCTCTTGCCAGCAAAATAAATGCATTCTTCTATGTACCTACGCTGTCAATACCATTAACAAATTCAGTTTTCCCCCTATTACATCTTAAATCATGCATTGTCTACAATAGCTTCTCAATTCTCTTCCATTAATTTCACACACTTTCTCAAGAAAATCCTATCAAGTCATTTAAACAACTTCACACTTGAATCCAATCCAAAATGAATTTGAAATGCACATTTAAAGGGACATAACAGACTTGTAATTTGATCAAGTATTAATATATAGGATAGGATAGCCTTTGTGAACCAATATTGAAGAAATAACTCAATAATGATTGATGGTAAGTACGCAAACAAGATCCCCGTCAATGAGCACAAACTTAAAAATACTTTTGGCAAAAAACGGCAGAAATGATGCATGATCTTACAAACCTAAATTATGGCTAAACTTCCAAAAGACTACTCAAAATGATACTATACATCAAAGACCTTACTCAAAAACCAACACTCTTCTCTACTTGATCTTAGTAACCTTCAGTATGTTTAGTCCAGTCGTCTTTCAAGAAGATCTACAGTAATTGGTGCTAAGACAAATTGAAAGACCCAATCTAAATCTGAAACTTATATGTACAAAAGAATTCTAAACTGCATGACTTGTACGGCAAAGAGGAAATTGAGTTTGTGTCCCGTGCTGAAGAATAAAAGGTATTTGCACGAAATGTTCACATTATGCAATTCAATAATCAACCTCTTGAAATATGATCATATAACTGAACTAATCAAGAAGAAAAGAAATGCAACCTCGCAATCTTGTAAATTTCCTCAACCGTTTTATCCTATTAACAGAGCTCTCCTTTTTTAGACAGGAATTAATCTAGATTGTAGAAACACTGCAACAGATGATACTGTAATAAGTATTACTAGCATATTAGACAATTAGAAGAAAGCAAGGGCCCAATCCCCATATGCTTAGAACAAATTGCCAATAAGGTTGATGTGTGTTATCATTTACAGGGTTTAATATTCATGAAGCACAGCCAGTATGCCAATAAACATAGATAGATATGCATTTAAGAAGATACAAAAACCAATTAGAGTAAATCAAGTAGACTACAAAAGAATACAAAACCTTTCTTGATCATTAGCCAAGTTCTTGATCATCGCAGATGCGACACCCAATTTTTTTCATCTTCTTGAGATGCCTGCTATAATTTCTTCAAGAATTTTACAGAATACTACTATGGTTACTGGAATGAATAAGCCCTGTAACTGCTTCTGTGCCATTTGAACGACCACCTGAAATGAAATATGATCTTTCACTGTGAAACAGAAAGAAACCAAATTAAACACCAAGGAAGACACAAAAAAATAAAAAATTATATGCAGATATGCAACTTACACTTGAACCAAGAAGAGAGATCCATAAATGGAAGAAATCAGAGGCCGCAGAGTGGAATGAATCCAAGTTGACCCGCTGGATTCTGCAACATGAAACCTATCCATCAAAATGTTAAGGCGGTGAACATTAACAAATAAAACAAACTGAGGATTTCAGTCATATGAAGAAGGTGAAAGGGAGGGAAGGAATTTACAACAGGAATTGAAGTTGAAATTAAAGAACCCTGCAACGTCAGAGATAAGTAGTAGTTTTAATAGTAGTAGAGAAGAAGCAGATGGTGAGAATGGTGATGACCATGACGATGACTAGAAGTCCCTTGCAAAATAGGCAGAATGTGTTCAACATTAAGAAATAGCAGGGGCCTGACTGAACATTTCAACCCAGAGCAGCTAAAATGCAGATTCACTGAAAGCTAGTCAAGGGAAAACAACTTGCAAAAGGTGCTTTATATAACAAACTGGACAAAAAAATAAATCACAGAAACCAGAAAGATGGGTTTCAGGAAAGATGAAATGTTCACATTGGATTTTATCAATTATGACAATATTTTCAGATTTTTACATAAAGCTGTAACATGAAATTCAGAGTCAAGTCTGTCAACTGAATTGCATTTTTAGAAAAACACAAGAGAACTTGACATGAAATCTGAACATCTCCAATAATCGAAAATGAATTTACAGATTGCTTCATTGTCGAACCAAATATTGAAGAAAGCAATCGGCCTATCACTTGAGGCAGTTTATCCCTCTGCATCAATGTTATCATCACTAGAAGACAACTGTCTAGTCTCTGACAATGAAAGACGTCTAGGCTTTCCCGAGCCTGCTTCTACAAGGGCTTCTGATGATAAATTTAATGCACTAGTTCCAGATGCTGACCCCAAAAAGCGTCGAACTGGGGCATCAGCTGAAGATGATGTTGAGAGATTGTATGTGAAAATTCCCATGGGGTGGTCAAACTTGCAGCTTGGACCAAACTTGCATATACCATAACGAGAGTAGAAGATGCACAAAGGTTCTCCCTGTTGACGTTTGGGAACCAGCTTCATCAAAACTCATTAAAATCACGAAATAAAAAGAACAATATATGAATCAAATAAAGCAAATAAAACTCAAATGACGATCATGCATGGACATTGTGGGTGCCTACTACTAAACTAATCTGTAAGTTATCCCCAGCCCACCAATTCCACACCACACCCACCCCACCCACCTGCCCCAAAAAAAAAAAAAAAATGCAAAGAGAAAGGGGCAATGTCCAATTACTGTTTTTTTCAGGGTTCATCCAGCTGTTTACTGGTCAGTATTTAATAGTCTAACCATCCAAAAGCTTTAGTTGCTCGAATTTAGATAAAAATGATGATCCAAGGTCAAATGGAAGAAAATTCTTTTGCAGCAACATATATTTTATATATTTTTCTAGAGCAATGTCAACAATTATTACTTCAGACATACAGATAAGAGACAAACCAGAAGCAATTTCATTGAAAGGCCATACAAGTGAATGAACCACTAAATTTAACTGAAAAAATTTCCATAAGCATTGAACTATGAGAAAAGCCACCTGTTATTTGTTAAATTAGAGAACACCAAATTCAAAGATAGAGCAGGTCATTGTGTAACTCACCAGACGTAATGGGAGACCTATGGGACTCAAGACACAGTCTGGAACAGGAAGCAGTCTTTCTCTTGGATGATGGAACCTACAAACTGCACCAAATTTACAATCTCCAGTTTTCATGTAAAACTGGCATTCAGGTTGGCCAGGTCGCTCGGGAAATACATTCTCCCTCTGCAATGCATAAAACCCTACAGGGACAGAGCCAGAACGAAAAGGAGACACTGTCCCTTGAGATCCTGAATTTGCAGGTTCACTCTGGCGTGAGGCTCCATAAGTTTGATTGTTTCCTGCTGTTTGTTGCAGGTTCTCAGAAGAAGAAACTGACCCCAGCTGACCCTGGAAAAAGGACATCCCAAGAATAATTGCCACATCACAAACGTCATAAGTTTAATCCAGCAAAATCAAACTTGTTTCATATTCAAAAGGAAATCATCGTCTCAAAAGCTATATAGCTAAATATAAACTTTTAAAATATTAACAGAACCAAAATGAATACTTATGGGCCATGCGTGCAGCAATAGAAACTGATCATGAAACTCACATCAAACCATATTTATATCTAACCAAATTTGGCAATTGGAAAACCTCAAACACCATAATGTTTATGAATCAAAATACAAATCATTTATGCATATGTTTTTGTACTGCAAAATACAAGTGGTATCACATCCATAAAAAATAATATTTAGATAAGATCCTATTATAAAAATGATGTTGGGTGTTTAAGGCGAAATTTGGGAAGTAGATTCATGCCAGGAAAAGGAAAAGTGAGTAGACACGATCATTGAAATCATTCCTTTGAAGCATAGGTTTTACCAGTCTTCCTAAGAATGTTAAAACCATCTTCCTGGTTTGAAGGAAAGCTTGTAAAACAAGTATTGCCATACCAATACAATGATTCACGATTTAGTTATTTTTTTCTCCCTGTATCAACTTTAATATTAAAGCAAGACTGAAGACCGCAATTCATTTAAGCTCTTTCCAGTGACACTGCTTGCAATCAATGTTAAACAAGCATGCTTAAAGTATGCTATAGAATCTGGTAAATGAGGGTACAAAATGCTTACACTGTATGCATTCCAACCAGGAACTGACACCATCCCCTGAGGTAAGAGTAATGGTGCATAACTTGAAGGAGCTTGCCAGCGTGGGCTGGGAATAAAAGATGCTCTAGACCAGTTAGTAATTCCTCCAGCATAAGACTGTTGACCAGGAGTGGTCGGAGATTGAACAGTAGGATAAACAGGAGAGCCACGCAATGAAACCATCATGTTGGTTGGTTGAGGATGGTGGAATTTACAAGTGCTTCCAAACTTGCATTGTCCAGTTCTCAAATAATAAGCACACTCAATCTCATTCTGTGGGGGGAGACAACAAAAACAACAAAATAAGAATACAAATATCAGCCAACCTAAGAACAAGAAGAATACAAATAAACAAAATATCCATGTCTCAGAAACAGAAGATACTTGCAGAACTACAACATTCCTCAATTCATGAGCATGGATTCACAAGCTTATTACGGCCATTATATCTTATCTTGATATGTAAACTATAAATTACCAAAAAAAAAAATTGCTTCTTGCACTTAAAGCCAGATCTATAGTGTCAGTCAGAATATTCTGCCAGCCTCTTATGATAAAATTTTAGATGCATGATCTGCTATATAGTTTCTTTTTATTCCAAAATTTTATAAATAAATACAGATGCTGTCATCTTTTTGTCAACTATTGTGCACAGGCTAAAATTGACTGACAAAAATTATTAATATTCAGGGAAAGGTGAAACTAGAGGGATTTGAAATGTGCCAAAATTTAAAAAATTACAAAAATGCATTCTAATTAAAGGAAAATATAGACTTCAAACCGAGCGTAGTGGATAGCCCAAAATATTTAAGGAGACTCTTCCAGCAATCCCAGCCTTGTCTCTAGGATGATGAAACTTGCATGTGGCTCCAAACTTGCATGTTCCTGTCTTCAGGTAGTACTGAAGTTGTTCAAAGCAGAATATTAGTTCGCCAAACTCAAGATGCCCAATAAAAAAGTACATTTCTTTTTATATACACATACAGGTCACCAAATAAATATGTTGACCTATGCTACGCCATGCCGCATATTTGCACCCAAAGAACTGTTTACTGAATTCAATCTCTATTTTAATACTTTGCCCTTCACAAGAAGCATTTGCTCAACGCAAGTAAAATATGCCCGTCTAAGCCACTATGCCTCTATGCAGATAAAATATATTTATTAGTGGTCAACATATCCCCCTTTTTGTATATCATTTTCTATTTTTAATAAACATTTGATATTGATTCAATACTATACAGCCAAAACATAAAACATATAATATGCCAATAAAACAATATCTTTGTAGTATCAACAGAATGAGCAATGGTACCAGAAATGAGAGCACATGAAACATATTACCACTATATGACAATAAGAATATTATAAGTCACAAGGAATAGAAAACATTGTTGATTGATCATATTTCAACCTCAAACGTTGCTCAAATCCTCGATTCTACCTCCTAGTTCCCACCACTAACCTTAAATATTCAAATTAGAGCCAAACAAGGCAAATAAAAGCCCTTCACTTCCAATCTTCCATCATCTGTGCATCACAGGGCTCTTATTTGGTGACGGAAAAATTATTCAAAATAGAGCCAAACAAGCCAAATAAAAATCAGCTCTCCAATCGTATTGCTATTGGCCATAATTGCACTAGCTAAAAAAAAAATGTTTATTGTTATCCTTCAGTAATATAATTACAGCCTAGTGACCACTATTTTGTTGATATTAATACAACTGAATACAATTCACAGGCAACCTAATTAAATTGTCTACGTAACTCAGAACATGTCATAATGATTGCAAAGATGCTGCTCTTCATAGAGGTTTTAATGAATTACAGAATTAGGAAAAACCTTAAAAACACTTGCTGTAGGCACCTGACATAAATTTGGATGCATACAACTTTAGTGTAATACTTACAGGTTCTTAGTATTAATTTAAAACATGCTACCATGTGCCCAACTTAGTTTCTTCAATATTTTCAGTAAAATGAACCAACATAAAAGAGAATAGTAATGTTATCATTTGTAAAATACGAAAAATAATTACATGCCTGGCATTCAGGTTGTCCTACTCGCTCTGGGTACTCTCCCTTTATCCTTGCTGTGGCAATAGCCTGGAATTCAAAAATAACCTGAATGAATATATCAAACTCCAAAGGGCCAACAATACATCACGGTATGGCATTTAAAGATTATTTTCAAGCTTTTAGTGGAATACAGTAAACAAGAAATAGCATTAATACATGAAGCATGCCAATGTACTAAGAAGCAAATGAAAATAAGAGTGTTTGAGTGTGAACAGTTGGTTGTTTGTACGCATGAGCATAAATAAATGTACTTTAGAGCATCTGTCTGTGCGCATGTGAAAAACTTAGAAAGAGGAGAAAATAAAAAATGAAATAAATAAATAAATAAATAAATAAACTAGGAAAGAACCCAGCAGAAAAAAAAAATCAAATATTGTTTGCTGAGGCTATTAACATTTTAAAGCCAGTCAAGATAGTGGCACGCTTTTGTTTCCACTCACTAAACAGATAGAAACAGGCTACAATTTACTAGTGTCTGCCAAAAAAACAGGGGAATAAAAGGAATAATTATAAAACAAGAAAACTAAAATAAAACAAAAAAACAGGCTACAATCCACTCACCACAATATATGTCAAACACAATAAATACCACATCCCTCTATAATAAAATAGTTTTGGTATGTGTTAAATACTTCAATAGTTAATTTTGATTTCACATAGGAAATAAAAATACTTTTGTAGAACAATTTACATGAAGCATGACATAGTGCAACAATTTATGTGCCCAATCCTTTAACCACCTTTGTTAGTTCTATGTTAAGAGAAGGAAAGAAAAACACTGTACATGAATACAACTACCAACATAGGGCATGAATATTTCATTCATATATTATTTACTCTTGAGTTCATAAGAATTTGTCCAAAGATGCTTCAGCTTATACCAGCTTCCGATTGGGAGGATGATTAAATCGACATGTTGCACCAAATCTACAAAGGCCTGTTCTGATGTAGTAAGAACAATCTGGCTCCCCAGGACGCTCGGGTAAGGACCCAGATTCCATAGCTTCATTTGTTCTCAAGTTCATTTGCCACAAAGCATCTAAAATACCATTAAATGAGCAGGTTCAGAACACTAAATGAGTACGTTCATTTGCCAAATAATAAGTAAGTTATATAGTATCAGAATTCATTTCCACAAAATTTATATCAAGCAATATTCACATTTTGAGGCACTGTTCTCAGATTTAAGAGATGTTCGGCACTCTCAAAGGGAAGTCCTCAAAATGTAAAAGATTTGTGATTTGCATAAACAAATGGGACGTAAAAGCATCCACAGGAAAATGTGAGAGCTACTAACTTTCCCATCTGCACACCTTTAAAATAGATTGGCTCTTGGAAAGAAAAAAAAGTGGGGAACATTTTATTTGCAAAGACTTTCAAAAAACCATCTAAAAGCAATTTTTTTCATTCTTTCCGAGATCCAACCTCACCATGCTATATTTCGGATATTCACCACATTATTGATGAATATATGACATTGTACAAAGAACCTTTTAATTTCCCTTCCAGTCATAAGTAAGACTAAATTTTGGACGCTTTACCACAAGTACAATTCTATGAAAACAAGTAATACCTCCATCTCAAAAGATTGTACCCATTAAATGCATTGAATTAAATCAAGTAGAACTCGTGTCAAAGAAAAACTCCGGCAAATAAAAATCAAAGGAAGAAAGAAAATAGAAACAAACCGAAGTTGAACTCGTATATATGTCAACACTAAACCAAATTGAAAGTTACATCACTAAAGAAGAATAGATCATAAAACAATGTACAGCAGAAAAGCATGCTCTGTTGGATGGCAGAGGACAAAACATCTTGAATCCTTTTGCCATTTTGAATCATCAACAACCGCCTCTGAATTAAGCCAATTCAAACAAACAATTGTTTCACTTAATTATTACACAACCCTTATTTTATGACTAAACAAGCACCACAAGACAGTTTTAACTATTATAGTACAATACACAGAAACAACAATACAAATAAAAAGGTAAAATCATTTTAAAAGTTTGATGAACTTCTCCTTAATGTTTTGGAATCAATCGAGCTACAAATAATCATGTTTTTTTTTTCTTAATTGCCTTTATTTCCTAACCAAGCTTGATCCGAAATTTGATGGATACCAAATGAATTTAAAAAAAAAAAAGAAGAAGCCATTTCATTAAAAGTTAACGATTACAAGACCAATTACCAATTAGGACTGTTTATAGAACAAGATAAAAAGCATCAAGCCCTTCTCCTTTTAGAAAACAGTAAAACAGAAACAGAACAAAAATGGAAAACAGAAGTACAGAACACCAAAACTCAAAAATAATTTATTTTTCTAATTCAGCCAAAAAGGGCTAAAAAAATATTTTTTTGACCGTGTACAGATTTCATTTCATTCAGTATTACTATAAAAGAAATTGATCAGAAAATAGTTGAAACAGAAAACAAAAGCATCTTAATTGCTTTTAAAATTTATTTAATAATAAATAAAACCAAATTCTAACGACCGATCAATCATAGAATTCAAACGTGTAAAGGGACAAAATGGACAAATCACAACAAGAAACCGCCATCACTCAAACCTATAAGTAACAGAGAATGATCAGAAAAAGAACAGAAAGATCACGATTTTCTCCAATGATCAATCATCAAAGGGGCAAAAACGACAATTCATGATAAAAACAAAAGGCATTAAAACTGCATTTAAATTTTCAAATGAATCACCAGCAAATACAAAAAACAGAATCGATAAACGGAGATAATAATGAAAATAATTCAATTCAATTCAATTAAAATAATTTTTTTTTAAAAAAAAAGGTAAAAAAAACCTTGGTTCAACAAAGACGGTGACAGTGAGGGTCCTTCGGTCACTCGAGACATCGGAATTCCGGCTTCAAATTCCATTCTCTTTCCATCAACACCGACTGTCACTCTATCAAATCCCTCCCAACAAAAATAGAAAAATTAACTTACTTGGCCGAATACCAGAGAGAAAACGCAGCGTTTTCTTCCTTCAGACAGAGCGAGAGAGGGAAAAAGAAAGAGTATTAGTTTTCTCTTTTATTTATTTATTTTTTAATATTATTGCTAATTTTCGTTTATTTTCCAGAGAGAGAAAGAGAGAGCGTTCTCTTCTCCTCTCCACAAAAACAATAAAAGAGAGAGAATAAAAACCAACCATCCAAACCAGACGCAGACAGCACCCTTTTTCTCACCCGCGTTTTGCACTAAACGGACGACGATCCCTCTCTCCACTCTCCAGCGTATTCATCACTCGCTACTCTCATCCCGACACGTCATGCTATCCCATGTCTTTCGGTCTTTATTAAATAGCAACTCCCTTCCCTTGGCTTCATTTTTTTCTGATTGTCAATGCCGAAACAATATTTTTTAGTTCGCCACGCGGCGGAAAGAGAGAGGCCGAAGGTATTTGTGATTTTTGGTACGCGCGCAAGTGAGTGTGGAGTCGAACCAGGTACCAGAATCTCGTACCGCGTCATACAACTGCCTTTACTATTTCCAGGTGATTTTTTTATATGTTCCAGTAACTGCTCTCGGTGCATGGGTTTTGGTTTATTATATATATATATATATATTTAATATTTTAATTTCTTTTTCAATTAATTAAATTTATTGTGGTAAATATTGAAGTAAACTGAAAATTTTTAAAAAATACAGAATAAATAATATGGAAGCTCTCGAATTTGTTATCGCTAGATTTTGTAGTTAAATTTGACAAATTAACTAACATTCATAGTTGAAAATGCATTATTTCCCAAGAAATATTTTGTAAACCCTAACTAACTTTACGGGCCTTCTTAATGTTAATTTGTTGGAAAGCATATTAATGTTTTAAAAAAAAAAATTACCCATGATGTATTGCTAAGGGTACAAACTCTATTGAAACAAATTTATATAATATAATAATGTTATATTATTGTTACACATCTTCGAGTAATTTTTTTTAAAAACTTTTATCAATATAAAATATGTGACAATGATAAGATCATATCATATCACTTTTTATAAATTAATTTGTTTACAAGTTTGTATGCGATATTCTTTTTGAAAAAAGAAGAGCTTAATTATTATTGTAAAAATTTGAAATTAGGGTTATTTTATTTATTTTTTTTTAAAAATACATAAACTGATTAAATATTTTTTTCTTAAAAATATAGTAAATTGAAAAGATGGTAATCTATATTTTCAATGAGTTAGTTAGAATAAAATCATGGAGAATTAAATTTGTTATTTACTGAAGATTTATTAAATTTATTAATAAATACCATTTTAAGTTTAAATAAGTAAATTTAGTCTTTAAAGTTCTATGATAAGTTTAGTTTGGACTACTTGGTCGCCTAATATACAAGTCAATTAATTTTTGTACAGGTACGATAAGTTATAATTAAGGATAATTAACTGATACCTCTCTTAAAATTTGTCAAAATAAAATATAGATAGAGTTATATATAAAAATCACAAATAGTTTTTCTAAAAATAATAAGAAAATTAATTTTTTATTGAAAAATGCAAAATTGTTCTCCTATTATTCTTTTGCTAAAAATATTAAAGTAATTTATTTATTATTTTTCTTTTATTTTATTTTTAAGTATAAAATTCACTTATTAGAAAATTGAATGTATACAAATTATATTTGAAAATATTTTTATTAATAAAAATTTTAAAGCAAAAATAATTATTTTTAACAAAACAATTTATTAATGAAAACAAAAAATAAAAAAGTTGGCTAATTCTTTATTTTTATATCCAAAAATATTTTTAAAACTTTATTTAAAAAATATTTTTTTGAGAGTAAAAACTAAAAAATATGCACATTTGATATTTATAGGTGATAAAATATTTTAAAAACTTTAATAAGTGAATTTTATACTTTAAAATGAAAATAAAAGTAAAATAATAAATTAATTACTTTAATATTTTAAACAAAAATAACAATAGAACGGCAATTTTGTATTTTTTTTAATGAAAAAGTACTTTCTTATTATATTTAGGAGATGCATATGTGAATTTTACATATAACTCTATCTATTTGTTATTTTGGCAAACCTTATGAGAGGTATCCATTAATTACCTTTAAAGGAGGTATACATTAATTAACTTTATATCCTAAAATTTGTTAAAATAACAAATAAATAAAATTATATATGAAAATTACAAATACTTACCCTGAAAAATAAATAAAAATTTAATTTTTCATTAAAAAATATAATTTTTCATTAAAAAATATAA
>JAXCLQ010000006.1:11529198-11555394 GCA_035584115.1 Cedrela odorata | reverse complement strand
TAATTTTTCATTAAAAAATATAATTTTTCATTAAAAAATATAAAATTATCCTTTTATTAATGATTTGTTAAAAATATTAAAATAATTCATTCATTATTTTTCTTTTCTTTTCTTTTTTAAGTATAAAATCCGCTTATTAAAAAGTTCAATGTATAAAAATTATTGATGAAAATAATTTTATTAACAAAAAATTTAAAGTATAAAATTTATTTTGTTAAAAATATATTTGAATCGATAAAAATGTTATCTTAATAATTTTTTAAAATATTTTATCACTTATAAATATTAAACATGCGTTTTTTTTATTCTCAAAAATTATTTCTTTTGAAAAATTATTAAAAGTATTTTCGAATATAAAAATAAACAATTAGCTAATTTTTTTTGGTTTGGTTTGGTTTTGTTTTCATTAATAATTTATTTTGTTAAAAATAAATTTCATACTTTAAAATTTATTATTTATAAAATATTTTCATTAATAATTTTTATATATTCAACTTTTTAAGAAGTGAATTTTATACTTAAAAATAAAACAAAACAAAAATAATAAAGAAATTACTTTAATGTTTTTAACAAATCACTAATAGAAAAGTAATTTTGTATTTTCTAATAGAAAAATAACTTTTTTATTATCTTCAGGAGAGGTATCTGCAATTTTCACATATAGCCTTATCTACTTGCTATTTCCACAAATTTTATGTAACAACCGAAAATTTATGTAACTGTAATAATAAAGTATTGGTGATCGGGATAAATTTTTTTCGAATATAACAAATAAATATTTCAAAAAGTAAGTTAATAATTTTGGTTATTACAATTTCAATTTGGGCTTAGAAAATAAAAATGTTAAAAAAAAATACATTTAATGAACAATTTTGAGCTCTTTTAGTTTCAATTAGATTTAACAAAATAAATTGTAAGAACAAGCCCACATGGTAATCAAATATGCAAGCTCATAATAATAATAGCAAGCCCAAATCAAGTCAAGTATTCAAGTCCACAAGAAACAAATCAAACCCAAGCTCAAATTAGACTTGGCCGGCCCATAACAAATACATAAGTAACACATTTTCTTTTATTTGCTTCATTTGTGTTTTAAACATTTGACTTAGCAAAAATTGAGAAAGAAAAAGCAAGGGAAGAGCAAGGACCTGTGAAAGCCAAAATTGAGAGGAAAGAGCATGGAGAGAACCAAACCCACGAAGGAAGGAGAAGAAAGAAATTAAGGGGAAGCTTGGCCGATCAAGGGAGAGAAGGGAAGAGGGAGAAAACTTGGCTGGTTGAGAGAGAGAGAGAGAGAAACACGAGAAATGAGGAATTTCTACACAAATGGGTCTTGGCTGGATGGTAGAGTAAGGGAGAAATAAGTGCAGGCAAGGAGAAGGAGAAAGAAAAGGGAACAAGAAGAAAGAAGGAAAACCAAAAAGAGAGAAGGAAAAACCCGTGGAAAAGGAATCTAAGGAGGAAGCCATGAGAGACCAAAAGAGAGAGAAAAGGGGAAGGTAGAATTTGATATTCAAAATGAGGTAACACACTCTTTTAATTGTTTTAAATTTCTAGACAATGTTGAATGAAATTATGATGTGTATTGAGAATTTGTGTAATTGGTGATGGAGAAAAAATAATGGTAGTGAGATGTGGTTAATGAGAAAGAAAATTATTGGCGGTGATTACATAGAAGGTGATGGGTTGGTAGTTCCATAGAGGATGCGTATAAGGTGTTCGATGAAATGTCTGAACAAGATGTGGAAGTGCGAATGGAGAAGATAAAAGGAAGAAAATATGGTTTTCCAATCGCAAACAAGGTGAGTATGTGTGTTAACTTGTGGTTTTGAAGAGTATGAATTGTGTTAGCATGTGAACATGGTGTTATTGGATTTGTTAGTAATAGAACCATAGAGATAATGCATGATTTATTTATATAGGAAGTAATGTGGCTATTTTAATGCATGTAGAATGTAGATTTGAAATGTAATTACATGATATGTGGTGGTAGAGTTAAACGGAATAAAGGGCAGTGAGTTCGCGAATAAATATGAGTGAGCGTAAATTTTTAAAACTCTTAAATAGGATTCGAAAAAATGAAAACTAAGCGAGTTTTGGACCTTGCATTGATGAGCTGCAAAATTCTATAAAAACTAGACAAGTAGAGGAATGGTATAGCTGAAAACCAGGTCAAGACACTCAACGATGAACTCCTAGAAAAATTCAAAATATGGCTGCCCTGTTGTATAGTCGCATCTTGTCTCGTTGCATCATATGTCAAAAATCAGTTATAACTTAAGTGACCGAATTTGAAATCCGAATCCATAAAGTGCGGTAGAAGTTAGACTCATAATAGAGTATATCGCCAAAATTCTAGATTATGATACATTGCCGATTTAGCACAGTGCGAGTTTAAATTCACTCGCTGTGCAGTAAACATCACTTAGGTGTTCATAACTTAAGTAATCAGATTCGAAATTTGAATCCGTAAAGTGTGGAAGAGATTAGACTCATAATGAAGTGCATCGCCAAAAATTTAGGTTGTAATACTTTGCCGACTTAGTACATTGCAAGTTTAAAAATTGCTCTATGTGCAGTGAACACTCAATTTGGATGATTTTGGTTTGGATTCCGTAATGATCATAAGCATTTTAAATTTTGTTGAGGTGAAGTGTTCATGTATAACATGCTTATTTATTCATTTAAGCGTTAGACAAATTGTGTGGAAAAGTCCTAACGGGAGTTGTTATTGTAGATCACTGATCTGCCACGCATTGACACGAGTTAATCATATTCTAACAGGTGAGTAGACTAATCTTGTTTTATAGTGATTCCAAACTTACATTACTTGGTCTTAAGGAACCCTTTAGAATTGATAAGAGCGCTGAGACATATATATATATATATATTGTTAAATTGAGCTTGAATCTTGGTGAAAATCGGACTAATTACGATTTTCGGTAGACCAAGTTTATGTGAAATGATTAGGAGTGCTTAGTGCCCTGTTATATGGTTATTTCATAAAGATATTAAAGTGTTAAAATTATAAAAATGGCCCTTGGGCATTAATAATTATTTCCATATTTTTTTCATACATTCGATATAATGGAAATGTGGTACTGAGTCAGCAAATGCATATATGTACAATATGATATATATATATATATATATTAGACTACTAGTATGTTATATGTGTACAGTTTTGAATTATGGGAATGGCCCTTGGGACATTGATATTTATTTATATGCTTTGTTATAAACTTGATATAAGCGTGATGTAGAATTAAGTTGGTAAAGTATATGAATGTGTATGATTATTATATATATATATATATATATTCACATTTGATGTTTCAGTGGTTATAGTGTGTAACCTATGGCAGACTTTGAGATGGCATATGATATGTGAGTAAATTGTTATGTTTTCCAACGAATTAATTGAACCTAGTGATAGAATACATGTGATAAAGAATGTGGTTTAATTCTTAAAATTTCTTTGATCATTGTTTTATAAAATGGTATTTATGTTGAATATGGTGACACGTCTTTAGAAATGTCAATAAGATGTTTTGACAACGTGAAGATATGAGTTTTGATTTGGACGATATATGTTGGAAGCTTACTTAGCTTCTCTAAGCTTACCTTGAATAGTACTTTATAGAGTTTATAATTCATATGGTTATGGAAACTGTCATTTAAAGATATTGTGAATGTTTTAATATTGAAAATATAAATATTTCAATGATTAGGTTAAGTTGTTTGGTTATTACACAATTAGGATGAATGGTAAAATTGTTATTCGAATTGAATGTTTAAATATATATAGTAAAGACTTAATTAAATTCTAAAACTTGTCTTGGCCATAGATCATTAAGTGCTACAATTGTTATAGTTGTTAAAACCATTTTCGAGAACGTCGACAATAAGTTAGAATATTGTGAAGTTATGGAATGCGATTTGGGGAAATGACATGTAATAAAGAGAGATATTTAGATGAAAAGTTGACTTGTACATATATATTTATATATATATATATATATGAATTATGTATCATGAGATTAAATCAAAATTTTAGTATTGTTATCTGATATGACTTGTTTATCCTTAAGCTGTGCTACCTCTAATGATCATGTGCATATGAGTAATTATTGATTCGGAACTAAGGGGACGGCGATACGTAATACCCTTGGATTCCCCTACCTCAGATGTTACATTCATGAGAGTAGTGACGGTAACTTGGAGGATGACGATACGTAACGCCTTAAGACATTAGAGATTACAGAGATATATCCAAAGGACGACGATACGTAACGCCCCTAAATACCAGAGTTGTATAGAGACTTATTTAAGAGGAGGGCAATACGTAATACCCCTAAATACCAAAATTTTTTTGTGAAGGCATTGTTGGTGATGACGTTGATGTTGTCACCACGGAAAGTATCGTATGTGACGCAAATTTTAGTTTTATAACCTTACAGTTTCACTGTCACGCCCCGAACTTGGGGTCTACCCGTGACAATCACCACAGACCTTCCTAATACAATCTATACACCTCGAATGTTTCAAGAGAGCTTATAAGGCTTTCTTGTCAATAACCAAAACCTAAAAATAGTATATAAACATAAATCTCTATCATTGGAATCGTCATCAAAGAATTGATCTCAATGATCAATTCATCCACATCACACATATCAAATAATTATAAAATATCATTTTTTTTTCGAGTTGAACAATCATAATTATTTACATAAATAGTTCGTTTATAATTTTATTACAAAAACCCAAATACATTTATCTAGTGGGATAAACAACAAAATGTGAGTCAAGAAGAACTTACCCAAAGTGCCGAATACTCTTTAAGGTTACTACTAGCCCTGCGAGTACTAAAACGCTTAACTTGAAAACTGAAATGGTGAAGAATAAGTATATAACTATAGTCAGTGAGTAAATAAAGTCCAAGATAGCCCTATCAAGTCGCTAAGACTTTCCATAGGGTATTTATGTAACTGTGCATCCGAGCTTGACACACAATGGGCTTGCTATGACCTTTCTCCCTTATACCAGCCCTACTGCAGCCTATTCACTTATGCGGTCATAGGTTCGTCTATAGGTTATCTCCCTGTATATATAGTCAATAAGCTGGCCCATTGGCCAAATAACAATATCTGGCCTTACCAGCCTCGTCACCAATATACATGCATAATTTAAAGCAATTCAATTTCAAATAATGATTACCAATCACATAAACAAATCAGGCCTCCCCAGCCATTTTAGCATATATATTACATAGATTTTTAATCAGTAGACTACATACGCAGAACATCCCAATATCGAAGTAAATATATGAAAACATGTTTATTTCAAGTTCACTTTATCAATAAAAACACTTGTTTAACACATAAGTAATACATATATGTATAACACATATATATTTACATATTTGTATGTATAAATTTACTCACAATAAGGGGAGGGTAATCATTCCCACTAAGGGTCATCACGCCCACTCGGTCTTTCTCCCGGGTTTTCGGTGTCTAATACCACACATGCATAATATAATGAATTTCACAATTCCAAATAATTAACATATGGACACTAAATAAAATGCTTGTGGAACATAGTTAAAATCTCTTAGTTGACACATTTCACTCTACGAGGCTTAACTAACTAAGGTTATTTATCTAATTTCCAACAATGAAATTCCATGGCCATAAATATTGTAATTCTACATTTTCATTTATAACAGATATACTCAGTCCAAATTAGTATCCAGTATTTAGGTAATCATGATATACTTTCAATTATCGCAAATCAACATAATTTTATATTTTCTATGCAACCTTAATGTAAATCTCGGCTGAACAGTAAATCCTAGGTTTTTAACATACACAAATTCTTAAAAATATAACTTCTAATGGGTTAATAGGCCTACCTTTAGCATGTAAAAGCTCGTATAAACCTTATATCGTCGATTAAATAGAAAAGCGTCAAGTTTCTCTTGAACCCTAATTCCTTCCTTACTGTTCCCAGCCTAAAATTGGTACAAATTTGCAGAAGAGAGGTTGGGTTATCACTTGGCAACATACATTTTCAAGAATAAGCTAAGGATTTGGAAAGATTTGGCTAAAATCGAGAGAGAGAATGAGAGAGATGTTTTTAAAGAGAAAAGTAAAGAACGAAACAAATGAAGAAACACTAGAGGTCGAATCCCCCTTTGAGTATTTATAAAATTGGATAAAAAGACTAAATTGTTTCATATTTTACCTATATTTGAATCATATACCGAGACCTTTGAACTGGGTATCAATACTTTTGGGCTGGGTATTGATACCTTTAGTTTAGGTATCGATCCGTTCCTTAAGAATTCGATTCTAGAAATTCTTTTGACCTCTTTGAAATGGATCGATACTTTATGAAAGTATCGATCTGGTTCTTCTAGTAATTATTTTCGAACTCTCTGTCTTACCATGTATCGATACCTTTGATGAAGGTACCGATTTGGGTCACCTTATAAATATTTCCAACACTCGGTTTCGAAATGTATCGATACTTTCTCCATATGTATCGATCTAGTCAATTTGTAATTTCTTTTCAAGTCTCTAATTTACAAAGTATCGATACCTTTCTTCATAGGTATCGATCTATTCAGTGAGTATCAACCTACAGTCCTTAAGTATCGATACTTTGGTACATGTATTAATCTCCTCAATCCCATATATCGATACTTCTTGCTCAAACTTGGATTTTCTCATAGATTTTAAGCTGAAACCACATATTTTATCTAACAAATTTATTTTTCTGCTGGAGCTTCGCCCTTTACAACCTCGTAAGGGCGCTGCCCCTTGACTTCGCTCACTAACTGGCTAGCGAAACTGCTGAATGAGTCAGTGTAGGGCAATATGCGAAAACCCAATTTATGCAAAATTCCAAATTATAGCATCAAATTCATTATATTAATATTATTAAACTTAATTTAAATTTACCTAAGCCTTGATACTATGTCAACTAACCATTAATAATGCATATATGAAAATGAATGTCATCATAATGACTATCGTACCTTTAGGTTCAAATAACAGGGTTTTACATTCATAGTGAATTAATTACATAAAATTTCGAGTATAATACAAATTATATATATGCTGAGGTTAATTCATTTACATAAAATTTTAATTCTCAGATTTAAATATTTTATTATATTAACATCCACTCACTAAATCTTTTTAGACTCATACCTTTTATCCTATATTTTTGCAAGATTCTATATCTAGTAAACTATTTTAGCGCCAGGATGACAAAAGTTGAAAAGAGAGTACACATCGTAGTCATCAAGGTTAATGGAATCATATCATGTACAGTAGTGTATGTTTCATTATGTCATATGACGTCCTGTTTGACATCAAGTATTGTATTTATTATTAGAGTTGGTATATTGTATATTTAATTCATTATATATTCTAAAAGACAGAATACTTGTATTTCATAAGAGCAGTATGCCCTGCCTTAAACTGAAAATAATAAAAAAAAATTATTCTTTTTATATTTACAATATTTAACATAATACAATTTATACTAAAATTTTATGCATGACTTCAATTTACAACTCTATCTATACTACATATGATTCGTCCTGTGTGATGGACTCATGCTGCCCTAGTGATTGTAGTATTTACCCTTGTCCTCCATCTGTATCTTCGCTATACTGAAAATTTCATTATACTCTTCGAATTTTTTGACTAACCTGTAAAACTGAGAGGTGAGGGAGGTTAGTCATAAGGACCCAGTAAGTGGATAATAATTAAAATAAGAGAATGTGAAGGAGGAGTAAGAGTATACAATTAAAAATATAACATTTCTACATTTATTTAAAAATCATTCACTTTAAATAATAAAGTAGGATAACAGATTCCATATATAAAAATCTGTGGATGTTTAATTACAAATCGCTGGGCTTGTCAAGAAACTATCCTCCGAGACATTTCCGGATGACATATCGAGATTCGCTAATGAGTTTTTTTTTTTGTACTAGTATATAAAATAAATTTATTTAGCCCTCTCATTAGCGTTAGCCTAGATAAAAGGCATGGTATAAGACACCAACTTATCCAATAATCTTATAATGGCCCTGTCTACAACGCTGGTCCAACCGCTACAGCCCAGTGGGACTCCTTGCCTACAAATAAATAATTGAACCTCTTTGGGAAACTTATCCATGTCCAGAAGTCTGTATTCTCTCCCTTACACTTCTTCCTAGTAAGGGCGGAATATCTGTACAGATGCGTTATACTGAACATTTTACACCAAATATAAATCATAAAATTTATGTGACCTCTTTTATCATATATGTCACATTTCATACAAATCAATTTATCACATGTCAACATATAAACCATTGCATTTCAAATCACTCATCCACAGAATATTTCATAAATATCCAGTTATATTTTCTAAACTTACTCTTACTCCAAACAAGATTTATTTTCATTTCAATATAACACAATTATAAAAACTAGATTCATAAAAATAACTTAACAATTCAAATAATTTCTCGAAACATTTATATTGAATCTATTTGTTTAAACAATAATTTGAAAATCAAAATATTCTCTCAAAACAATTTTCAGGATATTCATAAATCAAACAATTTTTCATAAACAATATTTTGAAAATAAAATATCCATTCAACGGTTGCGATATAATCTATCCGATTTAAGGCATTGGTGTCGGATGCTCGGGTTATCGATCTACAATAAATGATTCCTTGTTAGAATTTAATACAATATATCTATCTAATAAATAAATAAATATATGTATTATACTTGAATTTTTCACCTAATAAAATATCAATATGTTCTGATTATCTATTGTATCAAATCTAAATTTATTTTAGGGACACTTTATTACACAAGACACATTTTATGCTTGCGATAAATTTGTGCTGTGACAAACCAATAACCTATCTTGATCTCAATTTTTGTTAACATATTCTATTATGAGTCTAATTTTTGTGACTTTTTACATATTTAAATTCCAAATTCATATGTTCAACTTATAAGCGATTTTTAATACTCGACGCAAAAATAGAATAGGGTGCATGTGGTCACAGGGAAGCAAACTTCAAATTTTCGTGCGGAACTAATTATGGCTTGGATTGACCTGATTTTTGGAATTGTTAGGCTCCTAGGTGTCTAGTTTCAATAGAATTTTATGGCGCATTAATCTGAGGTCTGAAACTCGCTCAGTTTTCATTTTTCCGAGCCCTGCTCGGATTTCCAGCAACTAACAAAATTCTGTTTTCACACAATTTCGACCTCATGTTTTAACACAATTCCGCCACTAAACTAATAACTTATCACACTCCATTTCTTCATTTTTCTAATCTCGAAACACACATATTTAAGCGTACAATAACAACCCACTTTTTGCATAGTTACGCTTCAGTTTTCGCAACATTACTCATTAATACAACCGACATTTTCACACCTAAAATTTACATACACATAATGCCTCTCATTCAAATACCACCCAACCACAACAATTATATATAAACACACTTAGATTTATATTTTTCCAGCACCTAAATGCCACCCTAACTTAGTCCTATCAACACAAATGGGTGCCTTACACCATTTTTACTCACATTTTCAACATCATCTCACATAAATTTACACTAATTCCACTTCCTTTGTCATCAACATACACACATAAACATATGTATAACCATTCATAGCATATATACTATTAACCCAGTTGGCAACACCCAAGAGGGGGTGAATTGAGTTTTTAGAAATTTAGAAATTAAAATGAATGCAATGTAATTTAATAGATAAATAGTAGAGAGAGATAAATAAATACAGCGTTTATAATGGTTCGGCAAAGCTTGGCCTACGTCCACTTTCTTAGTTACGAATCACCACTAAGGTTCAACTATCTCATTGTTTCTTTGGGTTAAGTGAAACCCACTACAACTCCTTCTGAAATAAAGGGCAATCGTACACTTGCTTTTTTATGGGTGAAGAGTAACCATAACAATCTTCTTTACTTGGGGTGAAAATATACCTAATACAATTTCAAAAAATGTAATTCTATTTTTGAGCTCTCACACTAGAGTAAATGTATCAATATGCTCATACAAAGAAAGATTATCTCACAATAATAAATGAAATTTTTACAATAGTGAGAGAAAGTAACACTGTTTACATTAAAAATATTTTTGAGAATCTCTTTTGATTTAATTACAATAATGGACTGTCTTATTCTCTTTTTTTGTTTGTTTTTTTATTTATATTCATTCTGTTTGTGAAGATCCTTGTGTCTAACGGCTTGATTTGGCGCATTTAATGTCTACCATAAATGCTGCAGAAGTTACCATTAAGCTTTAAATTAAGAAGAAGTTTCGATTCCTTTGTGCGAAAGTTGAATCTGAGTCTCAAGTATCGGTCCGTTTTCTTTTACGTATCGATCTGGTTCACTTCGTAATTTATTTCCAACTCTCTAGAATCTCAATGTATCGATCTTCCACTTTGAGGTATCGATTTGGTCTGCTTTATAAATATTTTCCACCTCTCTAGACAAGACATGTATCAATCTTCAACTTTAAGGTATCGATCTGGTTTACCATGTAAATATTTTGCAACTCTCTGGACAAGACATGTATTGATCTTCCACTTTAAGGTATCGATCTGGTCTGCCTTGTAAATATTTTATAACTCTCTAGACAAGACATATATCGATATCCTTTGGCTTAGGTGTCGATCTGTTTTACACGTATCGATCTTTTTTCTTCAGATATCGATATATCTGTCGTAAGTATTTTAACTAAAACTTCTGCCTTAGTTCATATCGATCTCCTTACTTCTTGGTATCAATTCTTTCACTATATATATCAATCTGTTGCTTCAATGTATTAATCATGTTTAACTTTAAAAGGGCTTTTCATGGAAATTTATTAATGATTTCTTACATGCATACTGATGCACACATTATTTGATTATCAACAGGTTTAAATTAAATTTATCATTACATATTTGCTTGAAATTTACAATACACTTAGTCATCATCGAAAACATACAAAACATATTATGATGTCATTAATTTCATATTAAATAATGATATTATCACATACCTAACTACAAGTACAACTAAACACTCAATTTATTCACAAATTGCAACATAAAATAAATACAATAACAAAAATCAGATTTTCAAAACAATAAACACATACACTTACCCCCACATGCTGAAAATCACCATTTCCTTTTGCTTTTCTCTTTTCTTCCCCTTCTTCTCCCTTCTTTTTTTCTTTCTCTTTCTCTCCCCTCCTTGTTCAGCCACCCCACACTTTCTCCTTCCAACCACACCTTCCTCTTTTTCCTTTGTTTTGCTCGATTTCTCCTTCCTCCTAGCTCACCTCGCGGTTCTTCCTTACTCTTGTCTCATTTTAACATTTTCTCTTTATTTTCTTTTTGTCTAATTTGTGCTAGATAATTGTAGAAAATACTAGAAGCTTGGTGACTAAATGTAATGATTTGGGCTTGTTTTTGGATTTAAAAATTTGGGCCTAAAATACAAATATTGAATTTAGATTTGCATAATAATCTTAGCCTTCACTTAATAATATTTTGGGCTTAACTTAGTAACATTCATTTGGCCATAATATAATAATATAAATATTTTAATGGTGACCTTATATTTTTTACTATTTACACTCTTTCCCTAACTTATGGTAATCTTGCATATTACTCCCTTGAGTTTTAAAAACTATTCAGTCTAGTCCTTATGTTATTTGTAATTATCATGAAAATAAAAGAAAAATACGATCACATACTTAGGTCTATAAATATATATCTATGGGATTTTATACCTAAGTTCTAGTTTAACTATATGTGCGTAATTTACATATGTTCTCTTGAAACCTAACACGTCAGAATTTGTCACTAATGCCGAAATCAAATAAACTTCAATTATATCAAATTTTGCGAGTGCTACAGTTGACAAAAGTCATAAAACTCGATAGAGACCGCATGTTAATACTGCACTTACTAGAGGTTTATACACAAATCAATTTTAACGTGAAAAACCCACAATAGAAAAAACCACGGGATCTTAGTCTAAAATCAACTTTACTATATCAAATAATGACATTACAGTAAAATATCTTTTTTTAGAAAAATATTATAGGGTCACAATATCAAAAAATAATAATCTTGACTCTCCATAAAGAAAAATTAAATAAAAGGGTTTCATGCAATGAGTTATAAAAGAAAAATTAAAGAGATGATAATTACTTACTTGTTATTCCTACATCTTCTTCTCTCTCATTACCTCCCTCTTCTCTCTTTACTCACTTTTTGAGATTTCTCTATATTTTTTTTCTATATTCTAAAAACTAAAGCAAATCACCCTTTATGTAATTATTTATCTTTAATTTTTTTTAGTGTTACATGGATTTCTTTTTCATGTAGGATTAGATTTTCTTTTATTTGATTAGAACACTCTTTTAACTAAGAATTTCTAATTTTGTTGGATTGGGTAACCCTCACATGAGATATAAACCAACACAACCTAATACATGTAAACCATGTTCATTAAACATAAGGTTAAAATGGTCATTGTATGACATTTATTTTCACATATGTATTGTTCATGGTTAGTTGACACACCATCAAAGCTTAGTTGAGCTTAAATAAGCTCATGGTATAAGATTGAGTGTGTAAAGTATTATTAGATTAGTAGAAATTGGGTTACTCTATGTGGCCTTACGTTTATGCATACAGTGATCTTGTTAGCTGGTTAGCGAGTGTGGTCAAGAGGCAGTGCCTTTATGGGGGTGTAGGGGGCAGAGTGTAAGAGCCTCACATATTTACTTGTTCAGGGTCAACTACTAAGCTTGTGGTCGCAAATCGGAAGACACCATTGTGGCTTGGAATTGTAAGTTTATTTATAATTCCAGGGGTGTAACAACTGAGACATGAGTTATGTCTCCTCTTGCCATACCTGTAATGTCTTAAAACCCTCTTTAGGGGGGATGACTCAGTGCTTCAGAAGGGCCTTGTCCATCAGCATTCCGGGGACATTGTTGTGTACTCCTCTGTCTTTGGATAAATAGAAATATGCTACTTGCATGAATTATTCAAGCTTGGTTGTATTGTCCCGATATGTAGTGACACTTGTTTATTCAATACTTGTACGCCATTGACGGCTTGTATGATTGTGCACATTTTATCAATAAAACCTCGAATTATGTTGCATTATGATATTTTCTTATTTTCTACTCTTGGCTTTCTTTTGTAGACAACTGACCCACTTGAGTTTGCTGCGTATTAACATGTTTAGGCTGACTTGCTAGTTTGAACATGCTAGTAAGTGTCGCATGGGTTTAAATCTCGAATAAGAGAAAGTCAGCCCGTGACCATTGGTTTCAGAGCTCAAGGTTATGGTGATAATGTCTACAAAAACTACCTCCTCAAGAATAACTCAATTGAATGCTCTCAAAAGAAAATGGACGAATTAGAGTGCATCAACGAGCCTTAGAGGTGGCATAGTATAGAAGGAGGCTTACTTAATACCGAGGGCTTGAGACAAACTTTGACGGTACTAAAGTCCTTGAGTTATTGGGTGAGTGTATTGAAAACGAAAGCCATTAGCTTTAGCTCTGAGCCGTCTATTGGGGGACGTCTCGAAGAGTTAAAAACACAGGTTGTAAATACGCAAACAATGATATCCGTAATGCGGTAAGCGTGTTGTGGAAATGACTTGAGGAAGTGGTCACAAGGAAAAACCTTACTGCTCGTATCCTTGCAACTCAGTCGGGAGCCGCTCTAAGCTTGGAATACATTCGGTTGAAAGTATTGGAACAGAAACACTATAAAGGGACCCGAAACGTTAAAATACTCAAAAATAATTGTTTAACATCGAACAATACTTTTAGAATCTGATGGAAGATTTCGAAGACCCCAAGGTGGCTTTAGTGTCCATGTACTTGTTTGGGAATGGCTAGTTGTGGTGGAGGACTTGAAATGAGAGCTAAAGTTCTTCCCTGAAAAGGGTGCATGCCTTGCTCGAAAGCAATTATGTGAATTGATCGTAAGAAAGCTACCCCGTAGCTTAGAAGAGTCGAAAGTTGTCAGAAAGGGAGTATGGGTACACTAATTAAGAGAAGAAACTTCCAATTGTGCTACATTGTTTGCAGACTGATGGGAAGACGTAGAGATTCAATGGGGCACCGGAAGAGTATTTGCACCATTTGATCAATGCCAACCAGAAGAAGTGTGCACCATTACTTGACACAGTTTTACTTCAGTGTGAGGAAAAACTCAACAACCCGAAGTCATGTTGAGGTAGTAATAAGACATGAATCAATTCTACCCCACACAGTCATAAAGTATAGAGGAAAGGTTCCTCGGAAAAGGTTTCTCAGACATAATTTGGAGAAAGATGCTATTAGGAGGAAGAAGTGGGCAGACAACCAAAGCGGATGCCAAAACAGGTTTAATGAGAGCTAAGACAAGAGACTGGTGCAAAAGTATGAAAGTCTAGTTCCAGTCATTGTCAGAAGTGGAGAAGGCTACATTCAAGGTTGGGATGCCAGCCTAGATGAAGATGGGCCCAGTCTTTCATGTTAGCAAGTTAAAGTCATACCTCGCTAATATGGAAGATTTCATGCGCAATCAACCAGTAAAATAGGAGATCAAGGAGCAACCACAGAAGAAGACTACCAAAGAAGTCAAGGAGATTCTAGCGAAGAGTCAAGTAATCAAGGAGAGTCGACAACATGAAAAGTTCCTCGTGAAGGGAAGATCCTTGGTGAAGAAGAGATCAGCTAAGAGAGAACCGAAGAACTGAACAAGTTTCAACAGAAGATTGAAGACTTCAAAATAGTATCATCGTCGAGGATGCTAATAGATTAGGTGGGGTAGGATGTAAGGGCCTCACGTATTTACTTGTCCAGGGCCAGCTACTAAGCTCGTGGCCACAAATCGGAAGGCATTATTGTGGTTTCGACTTGTAAGTTTATTTACGATTCTAGGGGTGTGACAACTGAGACATGAGTTATATCTCTTCTTACTACACCTGTATTGTTTTAAAATCCTCTTTAGGAGGGGATGGCTTGGTGCTTCAAAAAACCCTTCTCCATCAGCACTCCGGGGCATTATTGTATACTCTTCCGCCCTTGGATAAATATAAATATACTATTTGCATGAATTATTCAAGCTTAGTTGTATTTGTAAGAGTTACCTAACGCAGCAGGAATTAAGTTTGCATTATTTTGGATATAATTTAAAATTTTTTAAGTTAGAACAACTTACTTGTTCTTTGAATTTGTCACAAAAATTAAAAATTTGAAGCTTGAGGAGTGCTATGGAGAACTCTCTCTATGTACGTCCACCCTTAATTTCAACTTAATTTGAGCTTGGAAGTGAAAATTGAAGAAGAATTTGCAAACACTTTGCTTTGATGTGCTATCGGCTGAGCAGAAAGAAAACTTCAATTCCTTTCTTTTCTCTCTCAGGCAAGACTTATCAAAATAAGCCAATCTTCTTTCTTTTAAATTGTCTCTCGGCCAAGCCAAAAAATAAAGCCAATTTTGACTTTTCAAAATTGATAAATATATATTATATTTATTCCACCAAATGGCTAAATAAAAGCCATTCATTTCCATTTTTCCAAACTTGGCCAATTTAATCTCAAGTGCTAGCTTGCCATTGGCCAAAAATTCTTATATTTTTCCATACACTTAAATATAATAATTAATATAAAATAAATTACCATAATACCCTTTATAGAATTTACCATAAAACCCTTTTTTGAAATTTACTATAATGCTATTGTATTGAAATATTAATAATTATAAATAAATAATTTATTAATTAATTATTATAGTATTACCATAATACCCTCATTATAGAATTTATCATAAAACTATTTTATAAAATTTACTATAATGCCCTTGTATGGATAATTTATTAATTAATTATTCCAACACTTGGAATACTCCTCAATTATGTTCCTTATCAATTAGGGTGTGACTTAATAGGTTCATTATAAAGTCGACAATAAACGTACATCAAATTCCGAATTAAACTCTTTAATTCATTCGACATTTAATAAATCATCTCATGATTAATTAAATAAATTAAACTATTTAATTCACTTAATATTTAATAAATCATCTAATGATTAATTAAATATGTTTACAGACCAAGATTGACATCTAACAATGTATCATGACCACCCGAATTATAATGAAATAGCAAGTTTCAATATAAACCTTTCCGCAATCAGTTACTGTGCAATTCAATCCTTCCATCATATTTGCTCTGATTGGATCAAGGTCATGATTAACTGTCAAAATCTCTATATCCAATACTATGTATAATGAATCTTGAGATCATGACTCATTCACTGTACCGTCATTGAGAATTTTTTCTCAATCTTACACTGCACCTTGGCCAAGGATTTCTTGAGATATATCTCTATCATTCACATAAAGCAAACTCCCACAATGTACTTAGGGTGACAGATCCTTTATTGAATATTCATTTATCTCCATGAGTGTCATACCATGCTCAATAACTACCCGTAATGAACCTAATGATCCATTTTGAATTAGTATCAAAGTACAATATTTTACCCTATAAGATAACTATGATATTCTTAAGTTTAAGGATCACTTACATTGCTAATACGAAGAATGTCCAATTGACAATAAAGTACAATTACCATTTTGACATTTCTATTGTGAGTTAATTCAGTGAACTCATTCTCTAATTAGCACCTACACACTTGCCTTAGTGTCACCACACAAGTGGTCTATGATAATAACCATATTTTCAACAAATAAGCATAGTGTGTACCAGTTTATCTGGTACTTCTAAATGCCCCACTTTATAGTCCTATGACTGGAAATTTTTAAGAATGATGCATCTAATATATCTATCTCATAAGTATGATCTCATCATAATTAGATATATATTGCAAATATTCTATAGACTTCATCATTGTACATATAAACATGTAAATAAATGATGAAAGAAATTGCCATATAATATTCATTTCATTACTAAAAGTAAAGATTTACAAGATATAATGTTCATCACAATAACTTGTGATTGGCTTGTATGGCATAACTTTTACAATCTCCCACTTGCACTCAAAGCCAATCACCTTTATGCCTAAGACCCATTTTCTTAAAATGTCTTTCGTGCATCTTCTGTGATAAAACTTTGGTGAGTAGATCTGCTATATTTTCATTAGTAAATAATTTGGCAATCTAGAGGTCACCTCTCGCAATAATCTTACGAATAAGATGAAATCTTTATAAGATATATTTAGATTTTTGATGAGACATCGGTACCTTTGCTTGCGCTATAGCTCTATTGTTATCACAGTACAGTGGAAAAAGATCAACAATGGTAAGTACCGCACCAAGTTTAGTAATTAACTTCTTCTTCCAAACACCCTCCTTTGCTACTTCTGAAGCTGTAATATATTTTGCTTCAGTAGTGGAATCAGTAGTAACTTCTTGTTTATAACTTTTCCAACTTACTGCTCTACCATTCAGGACATACACATATCTTGAAGTAGATTTGCTGTCATCCTTATCAGACTGAAAACTTGAATCAGTGTAACCTTCAAGTGTCAGGCCTTCTTTTCCATATATAAGAAACATCTCTTTTAGTCCTTTTTAAATACTTAAGGATGTTCTTAACTGCAATCTAGTGACCTTCACCAGGATTTGCCTGATATCTGCTCATAACACTTAGATCATATACTATATCAAGCATCGTACATAGCATAACATACATGATAGATCCTATAACCGAAGCGTATAGAATTCTACTTATTCGTATTCTCTCCTCTTCAGTTTTAAAGGACATTTCTTTGGACAGATAAACTCCATAACTCATCGGTGAGGAGAGATAAACTCCATAACTTATCGGCATATGTCCTCTTTTGGAGTTTTTCATGCTAAACCTTTTTAGCACTTTATCTATGTACATTGACTGGGTCAAGTCAAACATCCTATTCGATCTATCTCTATAGATCTTTATCCTCAAATTATTGGATGCTTCACCCAAATCTTTCATGAATAAGTTTTTGGACAGCAAAATCTTTACTGATTGTAGCATCCCAATATCATTCCCAATTAATAATATATCATCTACATATAATATTAGGAATGTAATCTTGCTCTCACTGACCTTCTTATAAATACACGAATCATCCGAATTTTTGATAAAATCAAATGATTTGATTGTCTCATCAAAACAGATGTTCTAAGATCGAGAGGCTTGTTTAAATCCATAGATGGACCTTTGTAGCTTGCATACTTTATGAGGTTCTTTAATGAATACAAAACCTTTAGGTTGTGTCATGTACATATCTTCTTCTAGGTTTCTATTAAGGAAAGTTGTTTTAACATCCATTTGGCATATCTCATAGTCATAGTATGTAGCTATTGCCAAAATAATCCGAATGGATTTAAACATGGCTATTGGTGAAAAAGTTTCATCAAAGTCAACTCATTGTCTTTGATGATAACCTTTAGAAACCAATCTTGCTTTATAGGTCTTTACCTCTCCAATAACTCCAATATTTCTTTTAAAGACCCATTTGCAACCTATAGGTATAATACCTTCAGGCGCATTAACCAAAGTCCAAACTTGGTTGTGGTACATAGAGTTTATTTCTGATTGCATAGCATTAAGCCATTTTTTAGAATTGATAGTAGCTATTGCTTCTTCATAAGTTTTAGGATTTTCATCTGACGTAAGGTAAATTTCATATCTACCTTGATCAATATGTCCCACATATCTTTCAAGTGATCTTGAAATTCTCGTCGACCTACGAATTTGTGTGTTTACTTTTTTTTGAACTGGTTCTTCAAAACGTGTAATAGTACGTTGTGGTTTAGAAATTTCCTCAAGTTCTATCTTTTGTTCTATATTCTTTTATTAAAAACTTTTTTTCTAAGAATATAACATGTTTCAAGACAAATACTCTTTGTTCTTCATCATGATAGAACTGATATCCAACAGACTTTTTAGGATATACCACAAACCTACATTTAACACTTTTTGAATCAAGTTTGTCTGGATTAAGTTTTTCACAAAAGGTAGACAACCCCAAACTTTAACATACTTAAAATCAGGTTTTCTATTCTTCCATATATCATATGGAGTCCGTAATACTGATTTTGTTAAAACCCTGTTTAACAAGTAATTAGCGGTTTCTAGAGCATAACCCCAGAAAGATGTTGGAAGATTGGCAAAACTCATCATGGAATGTACCATATCTAGTAGTATACGATTTCTTCTTTCTAATACACTATTAAGCTGTAGTGTAGCAGAAAGAGTTTATTGGGACACAATCCTCTAAGCTTTAAGATCATCTAAAAACTCATAACTTAAGTATTTTCCTCCTCGATCTGATTTAAGGATTTTAATACTTTTATCCAATTGGTTTTCTACTTCATTTTTAAATTCTTTAAATTTCTCAAATCCCTCAAATTTGTGTTTCATCAAGAACACATAACCGTATCCGGAGAAATCATCTGTGAATGTAATGCAGTTAGAATAACCACCTTTGGCATGTGTTGTCATTGGTCCACATACATCTGTATGAACCAAACCTAAAACATCTGATGCTCTTTCCCCATGTCCAACAAAGGGTACTTTGTTCATTTTACCTTTAATACAAGATTCACAAGTATCAAATGAGTCAAAATCATTTGTATCCAAATAACCATTTTGAATTAACTTGTGCAATCTTTTCTCATTAATATAACCAGTTTGACAATGCCATAGATATGTTATGTTTAGACTATCTTATTTTCTTTTATCGGTATGTTCAACATGTAAGACCGTGTTTGCTACATCAAGTATGTATAAACCATTTTACAATGTTCCATTACCAAATAACTATTTATTTAGTAATATATTACAACCATTGTTTACAAAATATAGTTCAAAATCTACTGCACCTAACTTAGAAATAGATACAATGTTTTTAACCATGTTAGGTACATATAAACAATCATGCAAAAACAAGGCCTTCTCTGACGAAAATTGAACTTGAGCAGTGCCTACGGTTAATGCTGCAACTCTTGTACTATTACCCACACGTAGGTCCGCTTCAGTGCTTTCGAGCTGTCTTCTATTTATTAGGATCCCTATATCATTATAAATATGAGATGCACTTCTGGTATCTAATACCCACAAAGAACTATTCTTTTGTGATAAATTTATATCAATGATAAACATACCTCGTGAAGCAATTTGCCTTCATTGCAAAATACTCCTTACAATTTCTCTTCCAATGCCCATCCTTGCCGCAATGGAAGCAAGTGTTTTTGGGCTTTTTCTCGGCGGCCTTGTTCTTTTTGATTCCATATTTTCCTTTAAGTGACTTCTTCTTCTTACTAATTAATTTAGCTTTACCTTTCTCAAAGGTAGAAAAAGAACCACCTTTAAGAATCATGACTTCACTTTTGTTTGACAAGATTTGCGCTTCAGCTGTTTTTAACATATTTAAAAGTTAGGCCAAAGTACACTCAATCTTGTTCTTATTATTGTTCATGATGAAGTTAGAAAAGGTATAAGGAAGGGAATGGAGAATAAGATCAATGGATAAATCATTATCCATTACAAAACCCAAATCCGCTAGGTGTTCTATATAACTGATCATCTTAAGCACGTGATCATTTACCGAACTACCTTGAGTCATTCTAGACCAAAAAAGCGCCTTAGATATCTCATATCTGGTGGTTTAGCTTTGCTTCCCAAACAAATATTGAAGGTGAAACAAAATAGATCTCGCATCCATTTTCTCATGTTGCCTTTGTAACTCATTGCTCATACCGGCTAACATATAACATTTCGCTATCACCTCATCCTCCTTCCATTTCTTGAAAACTTTTTTCTCTTCCTCAGATGCATCATCCGTAACACTTGCAAGCATCTCTTCCACAAGAACACATGCTATACACCCACAAGTGAGAACAATTCTCAGATTGCGTAACCAATCCGATAAATTTGAACCGATAAGCCTATTCGTATCAAGTATAAATTTAAGCAGACTAGTTCAAGCAGCCATTATGATCTACATTACAACACAACAAAATATGGCAAATATTATTAGTAATGAATACATTATAAATTGGACTTTATTCATTACCTCTTACTATTTTAATCAAAATGCATAACTCTCTTTTATGCAAATAGAGAAATAAATAAAATAAATATTTATTTCCTAGTGGGTATTGGAATCCTAATTAACATAAACAACATGATCTTGTGTGACACAACAAATCAGGTGTTTCTTAATTAGTTATGTAATTCGGCCTTTAGAATAAATATGACCTTGTGTGATATAACAAATCATATTATTCTAACTAAGTTAGACCCGTCATTTCTTCGTGAATTTTATTTTCATTATCTAACCTTTGTGTGACACAACGAAGCTAGATAATTACGCTTAATTCACATCATCACATATTTAATGTGCCAACCCATGACATTTAAATAAAGTGCAAACCTTGTGTGACAGAACAAACCGGCACTAAGTAAATGAATTCAATCAACACATAAATGACGGAAGGCCATGTAATTCATTCTTAGTGTCTTATATTTACAACTTAATATATTAATAATGAGAGGGATTTTATTTTAATGGTCTCATCAATTTTAACATGCATCATTTTAACATACTTCACTTGTATCAATTTAATCAACCAAGGGTTAGACATTTGATCATGCTTTCCAAGCTCTTCATTAATCAAATTTGTATTTTGCATATTTTAACATGACTTTCAAGTCAAAATACACAACACACCAATTTAATGAAATAACCATTGTTTCATTTTTCTGAAAAATATTCAACAATTGAAAACTTTACGAAATTATTGGTTTATTATATAATGTATTCAACACTTGAATACATTATTACGTGTTCGGAAAACCATTTTTATAATGTATTCAACACTTGAAAACACTAACACATGTTTGGAAAATGCATGTTTATCGCTAAATATTCACTTAATAAATTATTCAACAATTAAATACTCAATTAAGCATTCGGTTTTACATATAATTATCGTAGAACCAATTTTAATGTTACACACAAAATTTCAGCACAATTAACTTTAATTTCATCATGCATCATATCATTTTCAAATTTGAAACACTTAGCAATTCCAAAATTGGCCATACAATTAAAGCCAAAACATGTACCAAAACACTCCCATATATTCAAACACCAACCAAACCACCAAACCAACTTCTTCTCAACACAAACACGATCAATTTCCATAAGCACTTCATATATATATCCATAAACAAAATCAACTACCACTATAAGAGTTACCTAACGTAGCGAAAATTAAGTTTGCATTATTTTTGATATAATTTAAAATTTTTCAAGTTAGAACAACTTACTTGTTCTTTGAATTTGTTACACAAATTCAAAATTTGAAGGTTGAGGAGTGCTATGGAGAACTCACTCTATGTATATCCACCCCTGATTGAACTTAATTTGAGCTTAGAAGTGGAAATTGAAGAAGAATTTGCAAACCCTTTGCTTTAGTATGCTCTCGGTCGAGAAGAAATAAAACTTCAATTCCTTTCTTTTCTCTCTCAGGCAAGACTTATCAAAATAAGCCAATCTTCTTTCTTTTAAATTGTCTCTCAGCCAAGCCAAAAAGAAAGCCAATTTTGACTTTTCAAAATTGATAAATATATATTATATTTATTCCACTAAATGGCTAAATAAAAGCCATTCATTTCCACTTTTCCAAACTTGGCCAATTTAATCCCAAGTGCTAGCTTGTCATTGGCCAAAAGTTCTTATATTTATGCATACACTTAAATACAATAATTAATATAAAAATAAATTACCATAATACCTTTTATAGAATTTACCATAAAATCCTTTTATAAAATTTACCATAATCCCATTATATTGAAATATTAATAATTAATAAATAAATAATTTATTAATTAATTATTATAGTATTACTATAATACCCTCATTATAGAATTTACCATAAAACTATTTTATAAAATTTACTATAATTCCCTTGTATGGATAATTTATTAATTAATTATTCCAACACTTGGAATACTATTCAATTAAGTTCCTTATCAATTTGGGTATGACTCAATAGGTTTATTATAAAGTCAGTAGTAGACGTATATTAAATTTCAAATTAAACTGTTTAATTCGTTCGACATTCAATAAATCATCTCATAATTAATTAAATATGTCTACAGAACAAGAATGACATCTAACAATGTTTCATGGCCACTCGAATTATAATAAAGTAGCAAGCTTCAACATAAACCTTTCCGTAATCAGTTAGTGTGCAATTCGATCCTTCTGTCATATTTGCTTTGATTGGATCAAGATTATAATTAATTGTCAAAACCTCTATATCCAATACTATGTATAATAAATCTTGAGATCATGACTCATTCAGTGTATCGTCATTGAGTACTCTTTCGCAATCCTACACTGCACCTTAGCCAAGGATTTCTTGAGACATATCTCTATCATTTACATAGAGCAAACTCCCACAATGTACTTAGGGTAACGAATCCTTTATTGAATATTCATCTATCTCCATGAGTGTCTTACCATGCCCAATAACTACCCGTAATGAACCTAATGGTCTATCTTGAGTTAGTATCAAAGTACAATGTTTCACCCACAAGATAACTATGATATTCTCAAGTTTAAAGATTACTTACACTACTGATACAAAGAATGTTCAACTGATAGTAAAGTATAATTACCATTTTGACATTTCTACTGTGAATCAATTCAGTAAACTCATTCTCTAATGAGCACCTACACACTTGCCTTAGTGTCCCCACATAAGTGGTCTATGAGAACAACCATAATTTCAACAAACAGATATAGTGTGTACCAGTCTATCTGGTACTTATAAAGGCTCCACTTTATAGTCATATAACTGGGAATGTTTAAGAATAATGCATCTAATATATCTATCTCATAAGTATGATCTCATCATAATTAGATATATATTACAAACATTCTATGGACTTTATCATTGTACATATAAACATGTAAATAAATGATGAAAGAAATTGCCATAAAATATTCATTTCATCACTAAAAGTGAAAATTTACAAGAGATAATGTCCATCACAACAATTTGTGAATAGCTTGTAGAGCATAACTCTTATAGTATTATCCCGATATGTAGTGATGTTTGTTTATTCAATTCTTGTATGCCATTGATGCTTGTATGCTTGTGCGTATTTTATCAATAAAACCTCAAATTATGTTACATTATGATATTTTCTTGTTTCCTACTCTTGGCTTTTTTTTTCTAGACAACTAACCCACTTGAGTTTGCTGCGTATTAATATGTTTAAGCTAACTTGCTAGTTTGATCGTGCTAGTAAATGCCGTACGGGTTTAAATCTTGACTAAGAGAAAGTCGGCCAGTGACATAGAGCCCCTAGAAAGAAAATAAAATTGGTTCTATAGAATATTAGGTTTCAGCTTAAAATTTATGCGAAAAATATATGTTTAAGCCAAATAGATCGATACCTTAAAAGAAATGATCGATACTTTGGAAAGATAAAGATTTGGGAAGAAATTACAAATCGACCAGACTGATACCTCAATGAAAGGTATCAGTATATTGAAAGTGAGAGAGTTTGAAAATAATTATAAGATGAACCAGATTGATACCTTCATCAAAGGTATCGATACATTGCAAATGAATCGATACATAAAGATATCAACACATTATGTCGAAGAAATTTTCAGAATTGAATTTTAATGAATGTATCGATATTCAAGGCAAAAGGTACCAATACATTAGGCAAATCTGGGTAAAAATTTGTTGGATAGTTTTGAAAAATTTAAAACTTCTTAAGGGCAATTTGATTTTTTTGCCCAATTATATATATACTCATGAGAGGAGATTAGCTCCCCAATATTTCTACATTCGTATTTCTCATCTCTCTCTATTTCCCTTTATCTCTCAACATTTATTCAAATTCTTGACTTATTCTTACAAATTTTGGTTGTTAAGTGATTATCCATTCTTCCTTCTTCGATTTAGTACTAATTTGGACTAGAAATTATGAGAAGAAGCAAGGAAAAAAAACTAGGGTTTCAAGAATTTGGAAATTTTTCGTTTAATCGACGATCAAAGGTTTCTATAGATTTCTACAAGTTACTGGTAAGTTTATTAACCCATTTGAAACTTGATTTTAAGATTTTGGAATATGTTAGAACTTAGGGGTTACTGTTCATATGAGATTTCTATTGATTTTACGTAAAAAAAAAATGATAGATTTATGTTAGTTGGCATTAATTGGAGTATTTTGATAATCAATTATGAGTTGGTTCTCATTTGAAATGTGTATATTCTTTTTAGACGAATATATCAATTTGAAATATTTACTGCCATGAGATTTTATTGTTGAAAATCGGATAAATGACTTTCGTTAATTAAGTCTTAAAAAATATGTCATATGTCAACTAAAGGATTTTAGCCATGCTTTTCACGAATATTGTATTTAGTGTATTTAAGTATAATTATTTGAATTGTAGAATTCATTATTCTATGTATATATAGTATTAGGTTCCGAGAACTCGAGAGAAAGATCAAGTAGGCGTGAGAATCCTTAGTGAGAGTGGTTACCCTCTACTTGTTATAAGTAAATTTATTACATGTATGAATATTTAAATTTATTAATAACTAAAATAAAGATTTATATAGTTGTTTGTTTGTGTTTATATATAAAGAATGAAAAAAAATAAAAATAAATGAATTATATTATTATGCTATTCTAAATTGTCTAATATTTTAGAGAAATTCAATGGATTGAATTTTTATAAATAGAAATAGCTTTTAAAGAAAAAAAATTATAGCATAGTTTAGATTTCTTTTCATTGAGATAAAATTTAGACTTCGTTTTTGTTTTTCATTTAGATAGAAATGACATATAATCATAATTAGATTATAAAAAAGAAAACTTAAATAATATGAACATACATACGTTTTCGAGTGCTGATGTGTAGGATGGGACCCACGTTTGCATGAAGCCAAGATCATTCCGGCTTCATCGAAACCAACAAGTGTATGTCTACAGTTATATATTTTGTTATTAGTAATATAAAAATAAACTTGAATAACAATATCAAAAAGCATAAAGTTATATATATATATATATA
>JAXCLQ010000006.1:11442326-11466157 GCA_035584115.1 Cedrela odorata | reverse complement strand
TTTTCATTTTAACTTTATTTTGGATTTTATTTACATAAATGATCACTTTCAATTCAATTTTATAAAAATGATATTATTTTCGAATAATTTTACTCATTTGACTATTTACATTTAAAATATATAAATACAAAATAACAAACTTGAAAATTATTTTCATTTTCTCCCAACTCAAAAAATCCTAAATTTTGTAAAACCCATATTTCAGCGAGTCGACGACAAGAGTATGATGGACAGTGAATGTTTCGTGGACAAAAGTTGAGGGTTTTTTTTTTTTTTTTTCATTAATTTTTTGTTGATTTCATGATTCAATATCTGCATGATTGACATTAGGATTTGTTTGGGTTGTATGCTTAAAAATTTGTTAAACTTTGGCCGTGAAAAACTTTGTTAACATTGCCGGAAAAATCTGGATCTATTGCAGTGCGAATTTTGTAGCAATGCAGCGACGTTTGAGAAAATGTCAAGCAAAGTTGCAAGAGGTCCGTCTGTTTGGTGCCTGTAAATCCACATGCAGATGAGAAAGTCTTTCAAACTGTTCTGGAATTTTGTTGCGAGCTTAGTGGTGTTGATTGCAGAGAAGTTTATATAAGTGGTGATCTTTTTTAAGCCTAAAAAGCTTCACGCTAATTGTTTTGAGCCTGAAAAGCTTCACGCTCATGCTTCATACATCATGAATTCTTACTATCAAATTTATGAAAGAAATTACTGGAATTGTGATTTCAAAGGCACCAGACTCGTTACTTTTAGTGATCCAAGTAAGTTCAAATTATATTTTCTTTATTTTTTCATCAATGTTCAAGTTACGAGGATGTTTGACAATTTGACAGCCAGAAAAGCTTCCACCTGTCAATACCCGATGAACGAGGATATACCCTTGTGCACAGAAGCCCTAGAACTCGAGAATACCGTCCTCTAGTGCACACAGTTACCACGAGAATGATTGACAATTTGAAAGACACGTCATCCACATAACGATTGTAGAAACTGCAATGTCAACATAGGTTGTGAAAGAAAAAATAATTGAGATTACATAGACAAAGTAGCTTAAAATTGAGACATAAAATATAAAATATATCTAAATATGTAATTATTATTAATATTCTAAGATTTTATTAAATTGATAAGGCATTAATTTTATTTAGTGTTAGTGTTGAAAGAAATTTACATAAAAAATAAGTCTTAAAATTTAATATCATAAGATTATTTAATTTTGAGATAAGTATTATATATATATATAATAATAATTAAAATATAAGAAAAGAGTGATTAAAGTGAAAGATTTTCAAAATTCGGAGAGTTTGATAATATAATTTGGGTTTGAATGAAGTTAACCAAAAATTGATTCTATTAATTTGGCGTACATGGCCGGCAACCTCAAGTACTTCTAGTCTCCTCTTTATTTCTCTATAAAATTCATGATTTTTGAAGAAATTAAAAGAAAATCAAGATAAATTAAAGGGTTGCTTTCCAGAATTTTCTTTGCTTAGTTATACATTTCTTTATTTATCTAAAGTAACGAAGAAAAAAAAAAAAAAGAAGAAACATAAGAAAAGAAGCAAGTAGGAAACGTGAAAGAGGGAGAAGGAAAACATAAGAAAAAGAGAAGAAATGAGTAAGAGAAATGAAAGAAGGAAGTTTTGGCCGAGAGAAATGGTAGAAGAAGCAGAAGAAGAAAGTATAGAAAATGAGAGAGAAGAAGAAGATAGAACAAGAGAAGAAGAAGGGAAGTCAAGAAACCGTGAATGGGTGGAAGAAGAGAAAGAACTGAAAATGAGAAATGAGGAGAGAGAAGGATGAGTGGCCAAGACAAGAGGAAGACGAAGGTGTTGCCGTGAAGGGATGAAGGGGATTTTGATTTTGGACGGAAACTGAAGAGAAGCTGATTGGGTTTCTTAATTTTTTTTTGTTGCTGATTTGGTTTGTAATTTTGGGTGATGATTTAGTTACTTGATTGCCGAGGAAAAATTTAGAGAGCATGTTTGGACAAACGGTGGAGAAAGAAGAAGAAATTTGGGTTTTGGTAGAGGATAGGATGAAGAACACGGTAAGATGGGAAGAATGAAGGAGAGGAAGCTTTTGATTTTGGACAGAAAATGGAGAAAGAAAATTGGCGTTTAAAAAGGTAAATGCTTTCCTGATTTTTGAAATTTGTGAATTTAACGAAGTATGCTTGTAATGAATGTATGAATGACATATATATTTGGTTGATTCTGAAAAGAAATTAGTGGTTGGAATGTTATATATATAACAGTGAACAAATTGTATACTGCTGTGATTTGGGTTAAGGATTTTGGTTTTGTATTTTGTATTTTGTAGTTAGCTTATGTATATGAGGAGTAATGAATAAAATGAATTGTTTGGTGTTTGAAAGGTATGAGTGCAGTGAATAATTTATGTAAGGCAGTGAACATGGTGTGCATATTGTTGTGTTTTATGTATAAAAATGATAAATCAAAGAGCTAATGACGTATGTGAATGGTAGATAAGATTGGTGGGCCGGAAAATTTGCAAGGCAGGAGCAGTTTCAGTTTGCTGGGATACTAACCTAAGTTTGATATTTTATTTATAACATGAATTATAGACCTTCAATTAATATACCGTAAAATTTTGGGGAAATTAGGTATAATTATGAGCAACCTAACTGAAATATAAAAATTTTCGAGAAACGACGAGTTTACAGTAGATTTTAGAAGGGATTGCTTCGTGTTGTATTTTGGTTGCAAAAAATGCAGAACAACGGATAGAAAATCCAAAACAGAATAAGGTTCTGGACCTCCAAATTTAGTACCATAAAATTTTATGAAAAGTAAATATATAGATGAATAACATATCTAAAAATAAGAAATTTTCATGTAGGAATGAAGTTACAGTAAATTTCAGAAATAGGTGCCCTATTTTGGCACTGTATATTGTCGTATGTCTGCGCAGTGTGTAAATCATTACTTGAATATTAGGAATTGGGATTAGAATCCATAAAAGGGTTACAAAAATTAAACATAATAGAAAATAATATAGTAAAAAATTAGATTTTTTTCCACAAGGAACGAATTCTCAGAAAATTTGAAAAACTCACTACTCTATTATGAAACTTGGTTGGAACAATGTTCGTTCAATTAAGTATAAGTTGGGATATAGAAATTTAAATGAAGCACCGTAAAAAGTCATGTAATCTAAACGTATAAGGGATTAATATATAAAAAATTTAGTTTAGAATTCCTTGTCAATAGATCTTAGCAAAAAGATAAAATTACCCCTGTCGCAGGTAAATATTTTTTAGGGCAAGTAAGGTGAATTGTGATTTTCGAATTAGGTAACGGAAGTTCGAAACATAAGGACTTTTTACTGAGGATGATTGATGAATATGATATATTTATTCATTAATACAGCAAATACATGGTTATGAATTTTAATGAGAAGACATGTATTTGTAGATAGTTGACCTAGTTAACCATCGGCGAAGCAACCAGTTGAAAATGGTTAAGCGCAAACTTGTGAGTGGATGCTTTATTTTTCAAAAATATTATTTATACAAAATGCCTAATTTATGAATGTTTTAAAAATAAATTTGAATGAATATGTATTTTATTTCATTAAAATATGGTTGAACCAAATGTTTGAAATGCACATATTTTATAAATTTGATCGAATTGTTGAATTATGATATGAATTCGAAGTTTATGAATATTTAATATGCTTGAAATTAATATATTGTAGTAAGAGTAAATTTTTAGAAAATGTATATGATATATGTGAACTATTTTGTGGATAAATGATTTGAAATTAAATGGTTTTACGTGGATACTTGATGTATATGATGAATATTGTGAAATAGATTTTATATTTTGAATTGGTGTACCATGCTCTTAGTAGTGTATATGTACAGATGTTCTTCCCTTACTTAGGAGAGGCGTAAGGGAGTGAGATAATATTTTTTGGATATGGATAAAATTTTCAGAGAGGTCCGATTTTTTATGAGTGGACAAGGAGATCCTACTAGGCTATAGCGGTTGGGCTGGTGTGATAGACCATGGCCGTTACATTTCTGGATAAGTTAATGTCTTACACTGCACTTTTTATCCAGGTTAACGTTAACAAGAAGTCTAATAAAATTGTTTTATCTATTGGAATAGAAAAACTTGTTAGCGGGTCTCAAGATATATACTGGGCATGTCTTGAGAGATAGTTTCCTGGCAAGCCTATAAATTGTTTTTAAACATCTACAGATTTTTATGTATGGAATCATTTTATTCAATTTCATTTATTAAAGTGATTAAGTTTTAAATTATTGTGGATTGTTTATATTTTAAAATTTACTCTCTTACTCCATATTTATTGGTTTTATTACTTTATTTTATTCTACTCACTGGGTTCTTCGGACTTACTCCCTCACCTTTCAGTGTTGTAGGATTGTCAGGTAGTTAGAAAGAAAGAGAAATGATTCAATACAATTGAGACACTAATAAGGGACAAGGAATACACATTGTAGTCATTAGGCTTTATGGGTTCGTCATACACATGGCATCATGCATCCTGTATTTTAAATTATAAAATGTTATAATATATTGGGAATTTTATTTATTTCGTACTTTTGGGCCTATTGCTTTTATGTGATAAATACATTTGATGGTATCATAAGAAAAATTGATGATATCAAACATAAATATATAATATATTTTTGATAATGACTAAATTAAATATGTCTTAAATTTGTCTTAGAATCTTGAAGTGAATATGCTTGAGTTTATTCCTTAACAAATCTCTATTCAAGTCTATTAAAAAGCAAACAAATCAATACTTAGAGATAAACAGATCGATATAGGAGGAAATGGAATCGATACAAGTTCAACAACATATCGATACATCAAAGAAGATCAATATAAAGAAATAAGGATATCGATATTTGTTGAGACAGTGGCTTCAGATGAAATCACCAATGCAACCAAATTAATACATGGAGATTAACAGATCGATACTTGGCCTTTACAGAGAGTTGCAAAATAATTACAGAGGTAACCATATCGATACATAAACTTTAACAGATTGATACTTAGCCTTCATAGAGAGTTTCAAAATAATTATAGAGGCAATCAGATCAATACATAGACTTCAACAGATTGATACATGATCTTTACAGAGAGTTGGAAAATAATTACTGAATAAACCAGATCGATATCCAATAGAAACATATCGATATACCAAAACCCAGAAATACTTCCAGTATAAATAGATTGATACTTGGAGAAGTGAAAATCGATACTCGGGATGCAAATCATACGGTTCACTTAAAAAGATCGATAAAAGAAGATATGGATCGATACTCTCTCTAAATTTAAAGCTTAATGGTAACTTCTGCAGCATTAACGACGAACATTAAATACACCAAATCAAGCCGTAGACATGGGTAGCTTCACAAAAACGGATAAATATAAATAGAAGATATACAGTGAAATTTTAATATATCATTTTTATTGGCAATCAATATCAACGAGATATCATTAAACAGTATTGAGATATAAAAATACTAAACTTTCTCTCTTTACTGTAATTCTTTTAAATTTTGTGTGAGAGAAATTTTTCTTGTGAAAAACTTATTGAAATATTTACTCTAGTGTGAGAGCAAAAATCAAAATACATTTGAAATTTGGTTTTTGTGTAATTCTTCACCCGTACCAAAGAAGACCTTTGTGGTTACTTTTTATCCGTTTAAAAGAGTGTAGTGTTTCCCTTCACCTTAAAAGGAGTGTACTAGGTCACTTTTGTCTCGTCAAAACAAGAAATTAATGGAACTTCAGTGAAAGTCTTTTGCATCCGAGAGAATAGATGTAGGCCAAGATTCGCTGAACTACTATAAAATTGTGTTTGTATTTATTTCTCTAATTATTGTTTCATTACTGTACTGCGTTACATACTATTTTAGTTGCTAAATTTTAAAAACCCAATTCATCCCTGTCTTGGGTATTACCAACTGAGCCAATATGTGGTATCAGAGCCTAACTCAATCAAATATAACTTATAACCTTGAGGAGTAGATTAAAATGACATCTAGTAGTAATCTTACATAGATAGTAGAGAGACAATCTACAAACAAATCACCATTCTTTAATAGAATAGATTATGTTTATTGAAAAAAGAGAACGTAGATCTTCTTATCAACATTGGATTTTGAAATCTTAAATGTGATAGAAGATGGATACTATCCACCCACAACTGAGGATGAAATTACTATAGAGAGAAAACTAAAACAAAAAAGGGAATGGACTCCCGAAGAGAGAAATAAGTTAATCCTAAATGAAAAGGCAATGAGCATTTTATATTGTGCTTTAGATATAGCCGAATTTAATAGAATTTTAGGGTGTGAAATGACTAAATCAATTTGGGACATGCTAGAAGTCACATATGAAAGAACTAGTAGAGTTAAGGACTCTAAAATTAGTATGTTAGTTCATGATTATGAACTGTTTAAAATGAAATCGCATGAGAGCATAAAAGACATGTTTACTCGTTTCGCTGACATCACTAATGATTTAAAAGCTTTTGGTAGAACTTACTCAAATGCAGATATTGTGACAAAAATTCTAAGGAGTCTACCTAGAAGCTGGGAAGCTATAGTTACGGCAATTAGGGAAGTAAAGGATTTGAGAATCTTACCTTTCGAGGAACTTCTCGGATCGCTTATGACATACGAGCTTGAAAGTAGACGAAATAATGATAAGGATAAAGAGAAGGGCAAAATAAACATAGCACTAAAGAGCACTAAAAAGAAAGAAAAGGAAGATGAAAGTGAACAAGACTTAGATGAGGATGATTTTCTTCTTACGGCTAGAAAATTCAGAAAATTCAGAAAATTCAGAAAATTCTTCAACAAAGAAGGGTCTAAAGGAAGAAACTGGAAAAGAAGAGACTATCCAAGAAATGATGGATTCAAGAAAAGTTTTGAAGATGAAAAAGAAAAAGGGAAAGAAATCATTTGCTATGAATGCAAAAAATCGGGGCATACACGACCCGAATGTCCGTTAAGAAAAGATAAGAAGGACAAGAATAAGAAAAAGGCAATGAAAGTGACATAGGATGACTCCTCTAGTGAAAAAGCTCTTCATCATCAGAAACCAAGCGACCAAATTTCTACCTTATGGGAAAGCTAGAAGATGAGGTAACCTCTCTAGATTAAAACTCTTCATTTTATAATGCATGTTCAAATAGTAATGATGATTTATTAGATGAAGACTTGAATGCATGATATGAGGAACTTAGAAATGATTTTCAGGTATTATATGTAAAATATAAAGAAGCAAAGAAAAAGAACTCCATGATATTAAATGAAAATGATTCATTGAAAATAAAAATTAAAGAACTAGAAATTAATAATGAATCTAGCTCACCTAATGAACTTAATATGTTAAAAGATGAAAATAAAATCTTGAAAGGTAAAATAGCTTCTCTCAATGAAATCTTGGCTAAATTTACACAAGGAAAAGAATCATTAGATAAACTCTTGGGTAGTTAAAGATAAGTATTTGATAAAATCGAATTTGGATATAAACAAGGAATTAAACAAAAGTCGTATGCAAACTACTTTGTGAAAGCTAAACAACAAGTAGCATCATCCATTACTTGTCATTATTGCAATAAAAAGGGGCATTATAGCAACACATGTTTATACAAAAAAAAAAAATAAGTATGATGAACTTAAAATGATATGGGTGCCTAAGAGAACACAACATAAAGAAATTATACATGCTAAAATGGTCAAGACCTTTAAGGGTAAAACTAATATCTATGGACCTAAAGTCAATTGGGTACCAAAATAAACTTGCCATTTTTATAGGTATCGCATGTGAAGAGTAACAAGTATAAAAAGAAGTGGTTCCTTGATAGCGATTGCTCGAGACACATGACATGAAACAATGAGCTATTTCTCCATTTAAAAAAAGAAGAAAGGAAAGATGTAATATTTGAAGATAATAGGCAAGGTGAAAGGTATCGGTACAATTAACCTTAATTCAATTACAATTAAAAATGTCTAATATGTTAAAGGTCTTAAATATAATTTATTTAGTATTAGCCAATTGTGTGATTATGGATATAAAATCATGTTTCTTATGAATGGTTGTGAAGTATTGGATGAGTATAAAAATAAATTATTCTATGCACCTAGGAATAATGATGTATATGTCATAGAATTAGAAAAATTGAATGAAATAAATGACATATGTTTGCAAGCTCATTGCGATGATTCTTAGATGTGACATTGAAAGCTAGGACATTATAGTATGGATATATTGTGAAAACTTGTCAAACAAGGTCTATTGGGAGATATTCCCAATATAAAATATACAAAAGACAAAGTATGTAATTCTTACCAATTAGGAAAACAAGTTAAAACCTCTTTCAAATATAAAAACTTAGTTTCCACAACTAGACCTTTAGAACTAAATACTTCCAGTGCAAATAGATTGATACTTGGAGAAGTGAAGATCGATACTCGGGATGCAAATCATACTATTCACTTAAAGAGATCAATATATGAAGAAACGGATTGATACTCTCTCTGAATTTAAAGTTCAACGGTAACTTCTACAGTAATAATAGCAAATATTAAATACACCAAATCAAGTCATTGGACATGGGTAGTTTCATAAAACGAACAGATATAAATATAAGATATACAGTGTGAAGTTTCAATATATCATTTTTACTGACAATCAATATCAACGATATATCATTGAACAGCACTGAGATACAAAAACACTGAACTTTTTCTCTCTACTGTAACTCTTTCAAATCTTGTCTGAAAGAAATTTTTCTTGTGAATAGCTTATTGAAATATTCACTCTAGTGTGAAAACAAAAATCAAAATACATTTGAAATTTGGGTTTTGGGTAATTCTTCACCCGTACCAAAGAAGATCTTTGTGGTTACTCTTTATTCATTTAAAAGAGTATAAGGTTTTCCTTCACCTTAGAAGGAGTGTACTGGATTACTCTTGTATCGTTAAAACAAAAAATTAGTAGAACCTTGGTGAAAGTCTTTTGCATCCGAGAGAGTGAACGTAGGCCAAGATTCGTCGAACCACTATAAAATTGTGTTTGCATTTCTTTCTTTAACTATTGTTTCATTACTGCACTGTATTACATACTATTTTAGTTGCTAAATTTTAAAAACCCAATTCACCCCTCTCTTGGGTATTGCCAATTGGGCCAACAACATTATGTCTGATACTGTTACCCTTGTTATCTTGTTTTTCATTATGGTGGTTCCTCATTTTTGTACATGCATTCATAGTATTAGAAAGACTTAGGGTGATAGTAGAAATCCGTCACCTGTCGGTAGCATCTCTAGGTTTGTTGGTGTTACAACTATTCACTATCTTAAAAGACACTTAAGCTTATAACCGTTTAACCGCCCACAACTTAAGTAAACACCTATGACCACATGGTAGTTATTGTCAGGTTACCTCTTATAACCACTTGGCTAAAGTCTATAAAAAGGAAAACTCATCAACATGAAAGAGGGAGAAAAAAAAAAGACTAGTTGTGATGCTGTCAAAAATATTACATAACTATCTTAACTCATTCTCTAATTTTACTTTTTAAACATTATTTTCATTTGTGGCCACTGGTCTAGGAAAAATATTGCTAACTTAGGCATCAAAGGGTTATCGTCGGCCACACACCGACAATCTTAATATTTACTTTGTTTTATAGAAAATGAGGTATCAAGAAACTAAGGACAAAGATTTTGCTAATCTTTATTTCTAAACGTAAGAAATGAAAGTGATGGCCCGGGAACACTAATGATCAGTTGCATCTAAATCAACAGAGTTGTTATACCTAAGACTCGAGGAGAAAAAGCTTTCACTACATCATCTAGGAGATTTACTTATCGACAGTTTGAAGTCGAAAAATCACTGTCAACAACTGGCACCCTCTGTGGGAAAACAAAACGAATTGTTAATGTATAAAATTAAGCATATTTAATTGAAAGGCATTTAATTCTTCATATTTAAGTGGTGAGCAAATTACTGGTACGCCTCTTAAAAAATAGTAAATCATGTTTTATTTTATAAGTAATTAAAAAGTTATGATTTAGTTCCTGCATATGTCTCTTCCTCTAGAGAAAATTACAAGTACACCCATGAGAAATTATTAAATTATAATTTTTATTTTAAATGAATACAAATGTTCACTTTAATCTTAGATTTGCCTTTGATGAATAATTTATTGTTATGCCTCAAAAGAAACTCTTAAATATAATTATTTATTTTAATAAAAAAAATATTTATAGTTTTGTTTTGTATCTATCTTTGAGAAAATTTACAATTACACCATCAGTGAATAGCCCAAATACTCTAAGAGGTCGATATAAGCCTGAAGATTCTACAAAGCCTATATAGGTATGAGAAATCTTGAATGCTTATAGGCATACCAAGTTTATTCAAGCGTATATAGGTCTGAAAACTATTAGAGACCTTTAGGCGTGCCAAGTTTATTCAAGTTTATATATGTCTAAGAACCCTCGAAAACATACAAACACGCCAAACTTGTTAAAGCCTATACAAGTCTGAGAACTCTCAGAGACCTACAAGTACGCCAAGTTTATTAAAGTTTATACAGATTCGAGAACCGTTGAAGACCTACAAGCATAACAAGTTTTCAAGAGTTCGAGGACTACTTAAGATGTTAAGGTATGGGATCTATTACTTATTTGAAAATACATGTTTCGTTTGAGATAACAAGTATTTTTTTACTTGCCAAATGCAAAAACGACTATGATACGATTACAAAAACGACTAATACGATTGAGAAAACAACTGTGATATTGAGGTTCAAAAATGACTATGATACGATTGCAAAAACAACTATGACATTGAGGTTAAAAACAATCACTAATACGACTGATGAAATGATCGTAATACTAAGGTTAAAAGCAACTACGATACCAAGGTTAATATGCCAATTGGAATGACTATAGTATCAAGACTAAAATGTATGATAAAAGAATTTATAGGAACTGAGCTTAAGTAATATTGAATTTACCTACATCCCGAGGAGAGTTAGAATTGGAAACAGAATTACAACCTGAGGAAAAATTGAATAGAAAACAAAGTTGTAACCTGATGCGAGTGCAAAAGATGAAGATACTTAAAACTTCACTTTTTAATTTCTAATAGTGAACTAATAACTCATTTGCAACTAGAAACTGGGGGACTCCTAGTACCCCTAAAACCTGTTAATACCTGAGATTAAGCATACACCCTTATGCACATAGGTTATAAGACCTGAGAATACTGCCCTCTAGTGCACACAGGTACCTAAGACTTGAGAATGATTGACAATTTGAAAGCCATGTCCTTTATATAATCACCCATTATCTTAGAGGACATGTAAGCTTATAACTGTTTAACTGTCCATAACTTAAGTAATCACCCACAATCACATAGTAGTTATCGTTAGGTAACCTTTTATAACCACCTGGTTAGGGTCTATAAAAAGGAGAACTCGTCTACATGAAAGAGGGAGGAAAAAAAAAGATTATTTGTGATGTTGTCAAAAAGACTACATATACACTTTCTCAACTTATTCTCTAGTTTTGCTTTTTAAACACTATTTTTATTTTTGGTTGTTGGTCTAGCAAAATCATTATTAACTTAAGCATCGAAGGGTTATCATTAGCCACACATTGACACCCTTGATATTTGTTTTGTTTTACAAGAAATGAGGTACCGAGAAGCCGAGGACGAAGCTCTATTTTTTATCACAGGAAACGAAAGTGATAGCCCGAGAACACTAGGGATTAGTTGTGTTTAAATTAGTAGAGCCGTGATACCTAGGATTCAAGGAGAAGAAGCTTCCACTCTATCATATAAGAGATTTTCTTGTTGGCATCTTGAGGTCAGAAAATCATTGTCAACATGGGATATGCCAGTATCCTCAACAATGATTGATCACTAAGGAATGCAGGAAGCCATGATTGTGGTCGACAACTTTTGAATTTTGTATGGTTTTGTCAATGCTATTAGATGTTGAATATACCTTAATGTGCTATTGGTTAATTTGGCCACTGAAAAATTGTGTACAACTTAATTCATTTTATGATATTTGGAATATTTGATATCCATTTGGTTGGAAGAAAAAGCATTTTTAAGATTTCCTTTATCATTTTATGGGTAGATGATAAAGATTACACACATGCTAAAAGTTTAATGTTTCCATAATTAAAGGCTTTTTCATTTGTAAAAGAAGTCTTTGCTCTTTTGGGAAAGCTAGAATCTTATATGGTCAATAACATTTAAGTACTAATTATAAGTTAAACTGTGAGTTTATAACCTATTTGATATAACTAAAAATATATATGTTGATGCAGTAAAAATCCTTCTTTAGAATTCGTGCACCAACAACGATCTTCTTCTTCTCCACTCGATTTCGTTCGTAACCTACAACCACAATGGGAAGTTATGGGGAGTAAAAAGCCTATTGTTCGGCGAAAACCCTCCGATACTTAAATTAGAGTTTTACTTACAAATATTCTTTAGGAGAAAAAGATAAAGGAGAATTGTACTATTTCTTAGCTAAAGTTTCAGTAGTCGTACCTGGTCGTAGTTAGTCTCATTTTTATAGATATTATCATCTCTCTAATATGATAGAATTATGTGAAATCTGCTAATCAGTATCTCACTGTGCGATAATCATGGAGATTCCTTAAATTAAACATCGGCTTCCATATTTCGTGGGGTTGTATCCCTAAGATTCTTATTATAAAAAAAGCTTAATTTGGCAAGAATTCTTATTATAGAATAATTCAGGAATATATGGGAAAAAAACAAATCCTCCACTAATACGCAACTGTAGTGAGGTCTCAGAAATCTTTGTTTGAGACTCATTTATAAGCTATGGCTAAAACCTTTATAAGCTGTAGCCGAGACCCTTGTTAGCTGTAGTCGAAACCTTTATGAACTGTGGCCGAGACCTTTTATCAGTTCGTGACGTCGACTTGAGACCTTCTTTCCTTTTGACAAGCTTTAACTTTCAATGAAGCATGGACTTCTTACTATTTAGACAACTCTACTCAGGTGACATTTGGCCTCGGAATACGGTTCATGTCTTCCTGTAAGGCTGCTTCGGTCTTTCAATCCTTTAGACCTTATGTATACTGGGTTATACTCAACATCAAGCCCTCTAGTTTTAGTTAAAAATAACTGTTCTTTGATTAAAACTAAAGATGATGGTTCTAAAAGGAAGAGCCCGCTTGTCACAATTAAATGCTTAGCTGGGAGTTTGCTCGTTTTCAAAATGTGGCGGATGATGATTGGCTTTCAGGATCTCAATGTTTTGGTTCCCAAGAAATCTAACTGCTTCTAATGATGGTCGCCCCCTTTCCATAAATAAGATGCATCCTCTCATCTTCTACCTTAAGATGACAACATTCTATCTATTGATTTATAACGGGTATCGGCGGTCAAGGTTCTTTCTCTTCTTTAAATACCTCATCTTTTACTTTTTCACTTCTTTCTTTACCTTTACGCTGTCAATTTTCTTTGCAAATGACTTCAATAGTAGTAGAGCATCAGTAGCAAGATTTTAAATCTTCAGCTTTCTCAAATTCTTCAATCCAGTGACTACAACAGTAAGTTCTCTTTTCTTTTCCTATTTATTTGCAGTTAATCCCGTGGTATATTTGGTAGATTAGGGAACTTGGCAAATATCTTAGATTTAGAGACCTTTAGGTTGATCCTCTTGACTTGATGATCTTATAATGGCCTTTAATTCTTCCTTTTCCTTCTGTAAAAATAGAAAATAAATTTTAGGAAGAGAAACTCTGACGAGGGCAATGCCGTTGTCTCAGTTACCTCTTCCATTCTAATGAGAAGGGACATAGCGCACCTTGAGGTGGATAGATTTACCTCAATCGTTACTGAGCTAGATTTAGAAATGTACACTAAGTTATACAGAATCCCTGAGGGGATTTATCTTAGGGTCCTTGAGGTAAATGAGCTCCCCAACTACCCTCCAGAAGGTAAGATAGCCTTCAATGAGCAGTTCTTTCATGTAAGTGTTAGGCTTCCTATCCAAAATTATTTCACTAGAATTCTCGTTTCCTTTGGCATTCTTCCATATTAGTTAAACATAAACAGTTGAAGGGTTCTAGCAGGCCTATATGTACTGTGGCATCAGGTCTCAAACTTTGATCCTTCTCTCTAGGAGATTGAACACCTGTACATACTAAAGATAAACCCCATAAGAAGTCTTGGGTGGTTTTGCTTCCAAAACTGACTTACCGAGAAAAACCCAATTACTGGAAACCTCACCTTCAACAAAAATTGAAAAAGGAAATGATTTTTTGTTGGAGGTAACTGGAATCCCACTCCCTATTTCCATATACCACGAGCCTTTAGGAAAGCGATGATTTGGAGTGATAAGCCTACTTTAGATCTTCGTAGTAAAGAGAGGGTGAGATTAGCTAGAACATTAACAGTCGACAAAAGTCTTCTGCTCTTGGAAGATTAGATACTTGCATCTGTCCTTGTAGGTTTTTAGGTGTCTAGGGGTTAAATAGTCTCAGAAAAGGTTGTTCTGCAAGGTAACTTTCTTAAAGACATGCTCTAAATCCCTTCGAAGTCTTGCAGAGACTTGCCAAGGAGAACAAGGCTGGAAGGCTCCTCAGCCCTTTAAGGCCGCCTAAAAGGTTCCAGCCAAGGTCTTTAGAGCTTCAAAGACGACTACTATCTCCAGCTCGGTCTGCTCCAAGGCCCCGTAAAGGGGGTAATAATCCGTGATTCGACACATCTTCCTTCAACTTCTCATGCTAACAAAGGAAAGGGGATCGCAAGGCCACGACTGTGGCTTCAGAGGAAAAAGCCAAGAAAAAGAAACAAATGTTTGGCTAGACCGACAAGGAATTGGTCAGATCGTTAGACCTTCTTCCTAAGGACCTCTTAAAGGAGAAGCGGGGGCTTTTTGCGCACTTCTTCCCCTGCTTCAACTTGCAGGTCTAAAGCATCAATGACAAATTTTTTGAGGACATTGCTGGGCTCTCGGGAAAGTCGTTGTTGAACTTTCAGTTGAAATGACTGGGTCAGGTGAGTTTAATATCCCTCATTGTAACTAGTCTTCTGATGGTTTGACATTTGTGATTTTTCAGCTCTTCTATTCCACCATGGTGCCCTTACCGACGATTTTTCCAAGGCCTCAGAGGTCGAGAAGAGGACCGAGAAGGCGGAGAAAAACTTGGCTCTTGCAAGAAACAAGTATGAATCTAACCTCGGCATACTGAATCGAGAGCGGGAGGAGTTTCAAATGAAGGTGGCCACGGCTGAGTCGTCTCAATCTAAGGCAAATATAATGGTGGATGTCTTAAAGACCGAGCTGGACAATTTAAAGGAGGAAGGGTAGGCACATCTCTAGAGCTTGAATAAGGAGTGTGAAGAGTTACGAGTTAGCTTGGACGCCGAGAAGAAAAGGTTTAAGGAGGACGAGGAGGATATGGGGGCTTGGCTTCGCGAGTGGGTCAATGATAACATTGACCTGACTTGTGAGACACTCTAAGGCTGATATCTTGACCTGGACCTAGGTTGGCTGTATAAAGTCTTGGGGCGTTAGGCTCCAATGCAAGGAAGAGAGGACTTTGATGGGGTGTTCCCTGAAGGGGAAGGGCACCCTAATTTGAAGACCATGTATATGCCTTCAATGGAGTTTGCTATCGATATCTCTGCTGAGCCCTCTGTTGCAACTACCCCCGTGGAAGTCTCTTCCACTGAGGAGATAGAGGCTCCTCTTCTTCCTGTAGTCAATCCCGAGACCCCTTCTGCTGACCTGACAACTTCTCTAGCTGACCCGACGACTTCTTCAACTGGCCCCTTATCTAACTAAACTGTTGAAATAGTATAGTATTTAGTTCAGTTTTTTTTTTGACAATGTAATACTTTTTGCTAATTAATGAAATTTTTCGTTTGAAACTCCTAATCTTCTTTTTTCTTTTGGCTCTACTTTCTTTCGCTTTTAATGATTAGTTCTGTGTAATCCTTATTTATTTTACAAACTTGTACTATTTGGTGACATTGACCTTACAAGATGACCTCTCTTCACATGTTAACTTCACTCATTCTATGTGGCAGAACTGCATTTCTTTCACTTAAATTCTACTTGTATCTGAGACTTTGTTGACATGTTTTGCATTAGTCGTCTGATAACTTCTTTGACTGATCCTCCCTTAGACCAAGTTCAAGGCTTGTTTGGGTAGGGAATACCATCGCTTAAGACAAATAACAAGCTAACGTTTGAGAACTGTATCACCAAATTTCAGGCTTCGGGAAGAGATTACCTCGAGGAGTTTGGGGGTGGTCATTCAAGAACCTCTTTCACTCTTATGCTCCCTAATACTATGCTCAAAGCTTATTTGAGGTGAGGATAATATTACCTTGGGAAAAATAGAAAGCTGACATCTAGGAACCTTGTCACCCATGTTTAGGCTTCGGAAGAAGATTACCCTGAGACGTTTGATAAGATTATTCGAGAACCTCTTTTACTGATGCTCTATGAGATTGCACTCAAGGCTTATTTGAGCTAAGGATTATATTATCTCGGAAAAAAAAAGAAAGCTAAAGTCTAGGAACTGTGTCACCTATGTTTGGGCTTCGGGAGGAGATTACCCTAATAAGTTTGATATGATCATCCGAGAACCTCTTTTACTAATGCAATATGAGATCGCACTTAGGGCTTATTTAAGCTAAGAATTATATTACTTTCGGAAAAATAGAAAGCTAACATCTGAAAACCGTGTCACCTATGTCTGGACTTTGGAAAGAGATTACCTCGAGACGTTTTGATGAGATCATCTGAGAACCTCTTTTGTTCATGCTTTATGAGATCGCCCTCAGTGCTTGTTTGAGCTGAGGATTATATTACCTTAGGAAAAATAGAAAGCTAACGTCTGAGAGCCGTGTTACCTATGTCTAGGCTTCAGGAGGAAATTATCCCGCGATGTTTGAAGACCATGAGCTTTAGCTTTATCTGTTGGCTGACTCTGGAAGCGAAATAAAAAATAATTTTTTTTTAACTTTAAGGGAATTTGCTATAAAATTTATGATGCTTCTAAGGGTAATACAACTTTAAGCATTCGATATTTTAGGGTTTTCAGACTCGATTATTGTTGAGAGATTCTAGCTTATATACTTCGGGTTTAAGAACTTGAATAATTTTGTAAAGTTCTTTCCAGTTTGCACCTAGAATGCCCTTTCTTAGGACCTTAGTGTACAGGGTCACTTGCCTTAGGATCCATTCTCCTAGTTAAAAGAGCGGTGCCAAACTTTCTGGTTGTATTATCTCGTTACCCTTTGTTGGTGAGTTGCGGTTTTTATCATAACTAGCTTCTTTTTTTTCTTCCAACAGATTTAATTCCAAACGTAAGCTCTCATTATTGGACACCTCGTCATAATTGTTGACCAAAATAGTTGATATACTGACCTCTATCAGAATCATCGCCTTACATCCGAAAGCCAGACTATATGGAGTTTCTCCTATGGCGACTTTGGGTGTGACACGGTCTGCCCAAAAAATCTCAGTAAGTTTGTCAATCTACGCACCTTTGTGCTCCTTGAGTTTCTTTTTGAGGGTCTTTTTGATGACCTTATTGGCTGCCTTCCCTTGTCCATTGGCTTTAGGATGAGTTAGAGTTGCGAATCTGAGGTCAATTGTAAAATCTGAGTTGAACTCTCTGAAGTTTGCATTATCAAACTGTTTTCCATTATTTGTGAATAACACTTGATATATTCCAAACCTATAAATGATGTTGTGCTTGACGAACGTCGTGACCTTTTTCTCTGTGATAGCCGCCAAGGGTTCAGCTTTTACCAACTTCGTGTTTACACGAGCTTGCGGCAAAGGTCCAATAAGATCGAGCCCCCACTAAGAAAATGGTCAAAGACTCATCAGGGAAGTCAACTTCTTTAGAGGTTGTTTTGGAATGCAATCATGCACTTGACACTTATGACAAGTTTTAGTTATTTGTGCCACAGTTTGAGAAAGTGTTGGCCAGTAATACCCTTGCCTCAATATTTTGTGGGTCATAGCTCGGGCTCCTCCATGTCCGCCACATATTTCTCAATGAATTTCTTTTAGAATCATAGTTACTTCCTCAGGTCTTAGGCATTTTAGGCAGGAAACATTATATCTTCGCTTATATAGCTTTCTATCAATGATGGTATACCTTGTCGACCAATTTTTAACCTTTCTTACCTGCTCTTTATCTTCCGGAAGTTGCTGTCTTGAATGTAAGAACTTATCTCATCGATCTAGCAATGATGTGGATCTAATTGAGATACATAATGTGGGTGGTCTTCATCTTTTGTGCTTCTTTGTTTCAGCACTTCTATTGGGACCGAAGCGGGAATGCTTCTTTTAAAAGTAGAGACCAATTTTGCTAACATGTCTGCCTTTGAGTTTTTAGCTCTTGGAATCTATTTGATTCTAATAATCTTTAATATGCCCAGCAATTACTTTGCCTTCTCCAAGTATGCCTGTATATTACTCTCTCGTGTTTTGAACTATCCTTTTAGTTGGGTAGCCATTAGTTGGGAGTCACAGTGGAAGCTGAAACTTGTAATTCCTAGGGCCAGAGCTAACTTGACCTCTGCAATCAACACTTCGTACTTTGCCTCATTATTGGTGACATTAAAATCAAACTTTAAAGAATACATTACCTCAATCCCTTCGAGGCTTATGAGGACCATAATAACTCTTCCTCTTAGAGCATTTGAGGCTCCATCAAAGAAGAGGCTCCAGATCGCCTCTTTTTCATTTGAAGTGATCGGATCTCTTTGGTCAAAAGGTTGTTCTACGATTTGGTAAATGAGGAGGTGTTCAGACATTGATCTTTCGGTGACGAAATTTGCCAAAGCCTGACCCTTAATTGCTTTCCTGGGCTTGTAGATGATGTCGTACTTGTTAAGTTTAACAAACTATTTGATCAATCAACCTGAAAGGTCTGGCCGATGTAAGATTTGTCTTAGCGGCTGATTCGTTAACATTATGACCTGATGAGCTTGGAAATAGGGTATAAGTTTACGAGCTACCATCGTCAATGCTAATGCTAGCTTTTTTGGCAGTAAGTATCTTGTCTCAGTGTCTAATAATGCTTTGCTGGTGTAGTAGATAGAACGCTGAATCTTCTCGACATCTTTTTTCACTAATACTAAGCTTATTTCGTGGTTATTTATCACAAAGTACAGGTATAATATGTCTAGGGTCTCAAGTCTCGTCAAGTGGGGTAGAAATGTAAGATATTGCTTTAACTCCTGAAAGTTGCATTTACATTCCTCCGTCCATTCGATTGTCTTCCCCTTTTTCATTATTTGAAAGAAAGGGAAGCATCTATCGGTAGCTTTGGATAGCAACCTACTTAGTGTTGCTAATCATCCTATCAAACTCTGAAGCTCTTTAAGGTTGGATAGGGACTTCAAATCTAATATGGCCTTAATTTTCTGTGGATCAGCTTCGATGCCTTGTTCGCTGATTATATACTTGAGGAACTTCTCAGCCTGAACTCCTAATGCACGTTTCTTGGGATTTAACTTCATTTTGTACCTGCTTAAGTAGGAAAAGGTTTCTTCTAAATGGTTGGGGTGGTCCAGACCTTTTAAGACATGGTAATCATGTTGTTCACATATACCTCTATAGTCTCGCCTATCAATAGTTTGAAGACCAGGTTGACTAGTCTTTGAAAGGTAGCTCTAGCGTTTTTTAACCCTAAGGGCGTTACTATATAGCAGTATAATCCTCGGTCGGTAATAAATGTAGTCTTCTCCTAGTCTGATTTACGCATTCTGATCTGATTATTTCTCAAGAACTCATCCATAAATCTTAACAGTTCATGACCAACTGTCGAGTCTACCAATTGATCAATCCTAGGGACGGGAGAACTATCCTTAGGATAGGTTTTATTCAGATACGTGAAAACTACACACGTTCTCTATTTCCCTTTAGCCTTTTTGACCATTACTACATTTGATACCCACTCTGCGTAGTGCACTTCTTTGATGAATTTTGCTTTCATCAGCTTATCGACTTATGTGTGTATTGCTTCTCTTCTTTTTACGTTGAATAGTTTTTTTTTTTTTTGCTTTGCTAGTTTATGCTAGGGATCGATGGCCAGTTGATGGGAGATTACTCGCAGGTCGATACGTGGCATGTTTTCATGAGACCATGCACATACATCCATGCGTTTCCTCAAGATGTCTTTGAGTTTGGACATCAGCTTTCCTAGAAGTTGGGCACCAATTTTATCTATTCTCTAAGGCAACTCTTGATTTAAAATGACAGACTCAAGCTCTCTCACCGGTTCTAGGGTCGACGTTTTATCGTCTTGATTAAGTCTCCCGCAATTAGCTTATCTCGCGAGTCAACCTCATTAATTTCTAGGACATCCCTCCATGAGCGCTTTGATAGGCAATATAAGCTTTTAACAATTCTGATTCCCTTCCCTACTCGAAATTTCAATTTCAGATAGTGTATGCTTTCTACTACCTTCATAGTTTGGAGGAAGGGTTTTCCGAGAATCATGGTGTAAGGCATTTTGAGGTTGACCACTTGCAACTCCACCATTGTAGTCTTCTAGTAAGGCCTTTCTCTCATGGTAATGGGTAGTTGCACTATTCTTAAGGGATGAACGTACACTTCTTCGAAACCGTAGAGGGCGGTCTCGGTAGGTCTTAGTCTCAGATCTTCAATCCTTAAAGAATCCAAAGTTTCCTTGAAGATAATATCTGCCGAACTCCTTGTGTCGACTAAAATTTGACTGACTTAAGACGTTCTCATTATCAAGGTTACCACCAAAGCATTGTCATGCGGGTAAACATTCCCACTTCGTCCTCATCTGTGAACATAATAGGTACCAAAGCAAGTTTTTGTTTCTTCTCGGCTCAGACGTTCATGATATGGATATCCAAAGAGGCATTGGGTAAGGAGTATTTATAATAATTCTTCCTTGATCTATTCGAATTCCCAGCCAGTGTTGCCCCACCTAAGATCACCATAGTCCTTTCTTCTAGCCCTCGTCCCCGTTCTGTTTCTTGGCCCGAGACTCTAGCTTCATCTTCCTTTCTAGCTACCAAGTCTTGCAAATAATTGTTCTAGATAAATATTTCCAGATGAATTTTAAGGTCAAAACATTTGTCCGTCAGATGTCCAGCGCTTTGGTGGAACTCACAAAATTTATTCTTGGATTCTCCTAATGGTTTGGCCCTCAGTAGGTAGGGTTGCACCAGTATAGTTCCTGGTCTTGTGATCTCCTTCCAAGCCTGTGAGAACGAGGCTTTCAAAGGAGTGAAAGCTTGATCTCCTTAAACATAAGCTACTACTCTCGTGTTGTCTCTTCCAAGTAAGCGATACCCTTTTAGATGAAAATTATCTCTTCCCCCTATTGTCTCATTCCAGCCCTAGCCTCTTCTACTTTTTTTGTCAAGATTGCGAAAGTTTCTTTTGTCATCGCGTCTTTTTCTCAGATTGATTCTGGTATTTCGAGCCTCTTTGAGAGATCATGGTTTAAAAATTTTTTCTTCCTTCATTTTAAGAGCAATTTGATTCTCAATCTCAATCTCATTCAACAAATTTCTTTAAGTTATTTCATAAGTGGTAACAAAGGGCTTTCAGGCAGCGTACCATCCTCAATCTACTTGTAAACCCTTTTCTGAGACCTTCTAGAGTTAAGGAATGATGATAAGTCTCTAACTCCATCACTTTATTATGACATCTTTTGACAAAGCTTCTAAGGCTTTCACTCTCTCCTTACTTCATGAGCAACAGTGAACTCGGAGTCTTGAGGTTGACAGTAGAGCCTCTGAACTTATTCACAAAGGCTCCGTACAGCTATTCAAAGCTACTGATGCTACCGGGTGTCAGACTGGTGAACCATTTTTTGGCTTGTCTTTTCAGAGTTAGTGGGAATAAGCGATACATCTGGGATTCATCTAATCCCTGGATTAGCATCATTTCTTTGAATAAAACCATATGCAGTGATGGGTCGGTCTTACTTATGAAAGGGTTGATTTAGAGCATCTTAGACTTTCGAGGAAGAACGAGGTTCAAATTTTTTTTAGGAAAGAGGAGATTTTGAATAAAATCCTATTTTTAATGTAGAATCATCCCTCCTTTATCTCTCTCTTTTCTTTTGATCTTCCAACTCCTCAACTAGCTTTCGAACACGAATCTTTAAATTCTCAACTCGATAATTATCTTCCTTAGATTTCTTCTTTTGAGATGGGCTCCGTACAGAGCCTTCTTTTTGCCGTTTTTGATTATAAACACTCTTATATCCTCCTGGCTAGGGATGTGGCCTGATCCCCTTCTATGAATCATCGCCAAATCATCAAGTGAATATTCAAATATCAGTGGCAGCTTGTCATGGAGCCTGGCGGCATTATTATTGTCTTACAGCTCTTTAAAGAGATAGCCAGAAATCTTTCCCTTTTCTTTCTTTACAGCAATGTATTTTCTCTTAGTGGTGTTTTGTCGATGCTCGGTTAGGCGATTTGGGTGCGTTGCACCTGACACACTACTCTCAACAGTTTATACTAGTTTGGGAGTCTTTAATGCCAAGAAATCAACTTAGAGCATCTTCTTCATTCATGTTACTTCCTCTACCAAAGCTTGAATCTATCTATCCTTTCCTGCATCTTGTTTTTCGTTATCAGCCAACCTTTTAGCCAACCAGACTATTTTCGCCGTTTCCAAACGAGAGAGGAGTTGGTGCAGCAACGAAGCTTCTGAATCATAGTTTACGCTATTCAACGGTGGCAGCTGATCGGCAATATCTTGATTAACAACCGTATTTTCATTCATGACATTGTTGTGCGGATTCCCCTTCAGCGTTGCTTTATTCCTCATTACATACTTTCGCGAAGTAGCCATGTTTTCTTTTTTGTGGTTGTTTCTGACTTTTTATTGAGTTTTCCACAGATCACGCCAGATGTTGATGTAACAAAAATCTTTCCTTGGACTCCTTGCACCAACAGTGATCTTCTTCTTCTCCACTCAATTGCTTTTGTAACTTGCGACCACAATGGGAAGCTGTGGGGGTAAAAAGCCGGTTGTTCGAAGAAAACCCTTCGATACTTAAGTTAGGGTTTTACTTATAAATATTCTTTAATAGAAAGAGCTAAAGAAGAATTCTAATATTTCTTGGCTAAAGTCTTAATAATCGTACCTAGTTGTAGCTAGTCTCTTTTTATAGATGTTATCGTCTCCCTAATATGGTAGAATTCTATGAAATCTAGTAATCAGTATCTCACTGCGTGAGAATCACAAAGATTCTTTAATTTAAACATCAGCTTCCAAATCTCCTGGGATTGTATCCGTAGGATTCTTACTATATAAAAAGCTTAATTTGGTAAGAATCCTTATTATAGAATAATTTGAGAACGTATAGGAAAGAGACGAATTATTTACTAATACGCAACTGTAGTGAGGTCTTAGAAATCTTTGTTTGAGACTCCTTTATAAGCTGTGGCTAAAACCTTTTGCGCTGCGGTCGAGACCTTTGTGAGCTGTGGTCGAAACCTTTTATTAGTTTGTGACGCTAACCTGAGACCTCCTTTCCTTTTGACAAGCCTTAACTTTCAATGAAACCTAGACTTCTTACTACTTAGACAACTTTACTCAAGTGGCATTCAACTTTGGAACACGGTTCATGTCTTCCTGCAAGACTACTTTGGTTTTTCAATCCTTTGGGCTTTATGCATACTGGGCTATACCTAACAATATATATATATATATATATATAAATTTAGGGACCTGAATAGTATTATTCTTATAATATTCATCCAAAATCATTCAGAATCTCAA
>JAXCLQ010000006.1:11378011-11399405 GCA_035584115.1 Cedrela odorata | reverse complement strand
GGTGCCGAACATGTTTGTTGTAATATCTCGCTACCTTTTACTGATGAGCTACGGCCTTTATCGTCACCCAATCCCTTTTTTCCTCCAACAGATATAATTTCAAGAGTAAGCTCTAATCATTGGATGTCTCGTTATAGTTGCTGATCTGGAAGGTTGGTATGTTGACCTCAATTGAAATCATCGCCTCGCACCTAAAAGCTAGACTGTAAGGAGTTTCACCTGTGGCTACCTTAAAAATAACTCTGTATACCTAAAGGATCTCGAGAAGTTTGTCAATCCATGCACCTTTATGCTCCTTGAACTTCTTTTTTAAGGCCTTTTTGATGACCTTGTTGGCGGCTTCCACTTGTCCATTGGCTTTTGAGTGAGCTAGAGTTGTGAACCTGAGGTCGATTGAAAAGTCCAAGTACAATTCTCTGAAGCTTGCATTGTCGAATTGCTTTCCATTATCTGTAATCAGCACTTGAGGTATTTTAAACCTGTAGATAATGTTGTGTTTGACAAATATTGTGACCTTTTTTTTCAATAATGGCAGCTAAGGGCTTAGCTTTCACCCACTTCGTGAAGTAGTCAATAACCACTATAGTATACTTCGTGTTAGCCAGAGCTGGTGGTAATGGCCCAATGAGATCGAGCCTCATTGAGAGAATGGCCAAGAGCTTGATAGTAAGGTCAACTTCTCTAGAGGTTGTCTTGGAATGCAGTCGTGCGCCTAACATTCGTGGTAGGTTTTAGCTAGCTGTGCTGCATCTTGGAAGAGTGTTGGCCAGTAATACCCATGCCTCAAGATCTTATAGGTCATAGTCCGGGCTCCTCCATGTCCACCACATACTCTGTAGTTGATTTCTTCTATAACCCAAATTGCTACTTCAAGTTTCAGGCATTTGAGGTAGAGGGTGTTATACCCTCGTTTGTACAGCTTTCCATCAATGATGGTGTACCTTGTCGTCTTATTTTTGACCATCTTTGCATGCTCCCTATCCTCAGGAAATTTGCCATCTTGTATATAAGATTTTATTTCGTCGATCCAACACAAATGGGCATCAATTTGAGCTATTTTTGACTGGTGGTCATCGGTTTCTGTACTCCTTTGTTTTAGCACTTTAATTGGGACCAAGGCGGGAACATTTCCTTTAAAAGTAAGAGGCTAATCTTGTTAGCATGTCGGCCTTTAAATTTTCAGCTCTCGAAATTTGTTTGATTGTGACAATCTTCAATGTGATCATAGTTGCTTAGCTTTCTCCAGATATGCTTGTATATTACTTTCTCGTGCCTGGAATTGTCCGTCCAATTAACTGGCTACCAGTTGAGAGTTACAGTGAATACCAAGCCCTGTTATTCCTAACGCTTGAGCTAATTTAACTCCTACAATCAGAGCTTCGCACTCTGCCTCGTTATTAGTGACCTTGAAATCAAATTTTAAGGAATACATTACCTCTATCCCATCTAAACCTATAAGAACTACACCAACTCCTCCCCCTTGAGCATTTGAAGCTTCATCAATAAAAAAGCTCCAAATCGACTTTTCTTTGTTCGAGGCAATTGGACCTTTCTGAGGAGGGAACACCTTTGCAATTTGATAGATGAAAAGGTGCTCGAATACTGATCTTTTGGCCACCAAATCTGCCAAGGCTTAACCTTAATTACCTTTCTGGGTTTGTAATCAACGTCGTACTCACTGAGCTCGAAAAAATACTTCATCAATCGACTTAAAAGATCTCGCTGATGCAAAATTTGTCTAAAAGTTTAGTCTGCTAGCACTACCCTTGATGAGCTTGAAAGTATGGTCTGAGCTTTCTGGCTGCCACTACCAATGCTAAGGCTAAGTTCTTAGGTGGCGAATATCTCGTCTTGGTATCCAATAACGCATTATTGGTGTAGTAGATAGGACGATGAATCTTCTCGGCATCTTCTTTTACTAAGACTGAGCTTACCAAATGGTCACTTACTGTAAGTAAAGGTATAACGTGTCTCTAATCTCAGGCCTCGTTAAGTGGGGTGGGGATGTAAAATACTGTTTGAACTCTTGGGAACTATGCTCACACTCTTCTGTCCACTCAATTTTCTTTCCCTTTCTCATAATTTGAAAGAAAGGAAAACACTTGTCGATAGCTTTGGACAAGAACCTACCTAATGTTGCTAGCCTTCTTGTCAGACTTTGAAGCTCTTTGAGATTTAATGGTGATTTTAGGTCTAATATAGCCTTGATCTTCTGTAGATTAGCTTTGATGCCTTATTCACTAACCATATATCCTAAAAACTTTGCAGCCTAAACTCCGAAGGCACATCTCAGAATTCAACCTCATATTATACTTTCTCAGGTAAAAGAAGGTCTCTTCCAAATGTTTTAGTGATTTCAAGCTTTTAGAAATTTGGAAATCATATCATCGACATATACTTCCATGGTCTTTACAATTAACAGCTTGAAAACCAGATTGAGTAGCCTTTGGAAGGTGGCCCCAGCATTTTTTAATCTAAAACGTATTACTCTATAGTAATAAAATCTCTAGTCGGTGATAAAGGTTGTTTTCTCTTGATCTGGCTCATGCATTATGATTTGACTGTATCTTGAAAATGCATCCATGAAACTTAATAGCTTATGACCAGCTGTTGAGTCTACCAACTGATCGATCTGAGAGAGTGGGAAGCTGTCTTTGAGGCAAGCTTTATTCAAATTCGTGAAGTCTATGCACATTCTCCATTTCCCATTAGCTTTCTTGACCATCACTATATTCGATACCCACTCTGGGTAGTGCACTTATCTAATTAATTTTGCTCTCATCAGTTTGTCCACCTCTGCATATATTGCTTCTCTTCTCTCCATGTTGAATGGTCTCATTTTCTGCTTTGTTGGTATGTATTGGGGGTCAATAGCGAGTCAATGGGAAATTTTCTGTGGGTCGATGTCAAGCATGTCTTCGTGAGACCATGCGAACACATCCATATGTTATCTCAAGATGTCTTTAAGTTTCGCCTTCAGATCACCAAGGAGTTAGGCATCATTCTTAACCATTTTTTGAGGTGACCTCTAGTCTAGGACGACAGACTCAAGTTCTTTAACTAGCTTTAAGGCCATTAGTTTTTTATCCTAACTAAGTTTCTTGGTGATCAAATCCTCCTGCGAGTTTTCGCCATTTGCTTCTAAGACTTTTTTCCATAGGCTTTTCGATAGACAATATGAAATTTTAGAAGAAATCGAGAAGCAAAACCGAGCTTCTTTTTTATTTCTCTTGATAATTCCTATCTCTTCTCTTGCTCAGAATTTCAGTTTCAGATAATATACATTTTCCACCACCTTTGTAGTTCTTAGAAAAGGTTTGCGAGATTCATGATGTAGGGCATCTTGAGGTCAACCACTTAGAGCTCCACCATAGTGGTCTTCTGGTACGACATCTCTCCTATGGTGACAGGTAGTTGGACTATTCCTATAAGGTAAACACACGATCCTCCAAAACTATGGAAGGCAGTCTCGGCAAGCATTAGCCTCAGATCCTCGATTCCTAAAGAATCCACAGTTTCCTTGAAGATGATATCAGCTGAGCTTCTTGTGTCCACCAACATTCGGCCAATCTGAGCTATTCCTACTATTAAAGTTACTACCAACGCATCATCATGTGGGTAGTGAACCCCCATTTCATCCTCGTCTATGAACATAATGGTTATCCAGGTGACATTTTATTTTTTTGCGGCCCATACAATTATAATGTGAATATTTGAGGCAGTATTCGGCAGCGAATATCTCAAATAATTTTTCCTGAATCTGTTTGAGTTTCTTGCTAGTGTTGCCCCACCTAAAATCACCATAGTCTGCTGTTTTTGTCCCCTTTTATGTTCGATCTCTCGAACCGAGGCTCTGAACCCATTTTCATTCTTGGCTTCCAAGTCTTGCAAATAATTATTTCAAATTAGTATTTCCATTTGCTTCTAAGCTCAAAACACTCGTCTGTCAAATGTCCAGTACTTTGGTAGAACTGCAAAACTTGTTCATGGACTCTCCTATCGGTTTAGCTCTTAAGGGGCGAGGTTCTACCATTATGGTTCCTTACTCTTTGATTTCACATCAAACTTATGAGAACGGGGCTTTCAAGGGAGTGAAAATGTGATCTCCTTGTACATAAGCTACTCTTTTTGCTTCATCTCTTTCAACAAGCAATACTGTCTCGTGAAAAACTCATCTCTTCTTCCCGACGCACCATCTCGACTTGAATCTAACCTATCTTTCCTTTCTAGATCGCGAAAATTTCTTCTATCATCACGTCTGCTTCTCGGGTCAGTTTTGAGATTTTTCATCCTATCGAGAAGTTGTAGTCCAAAGGCTTTTTCTTCTCTCATCTTGAGGCCGATCTGGTCCTCGATTTGAATCTCATTTAGCAATTTTCTTCGAGCTATTTTGTAAGTGGTAATTAATGGCTTCTATACCGCATACCATCCATGGTTTACCCACAAGCCCTTTCTGAGACTTTCTAAGGCCAAGGAATGGTAATAAGCCCTCAACTCCATCACATCGTCATGATATCTTTTGACGAAGCTCATGAGGCTCTCGCCTTCTCCCTGCTTCACAAGCAATAGTGAACTTAGAGTCTTAAAGTTTACAGTAGCCCTTCTAAATTCATCCACAAATGCTCCATACAGCTATCCAAAACTATCAATGCTGCCGGAGGTCAGGCTAGTAAATCGTCTTCTTGTTTACCCTTTAAGGGTTAGAGGGAACAAACGACACATTTGAGATTTGTCTAATCATTGGATTAACATGATCTTCGTAAACAGATCCATATGTAGGAAGGGGTCTATCTTCCCTATGAACGGGTTTATTTAAGGCATCTTGAATTTTATGGGGAGAATGAGATTCAATATTTTTTTAAAAAAAGGAGGACTTAGAATAAATCCCTGTCTTGAATGCAAACTTGTTTCCCCTTTATCTTTCCCTTTGCTTCTAGTCCTCCAACTCCTCAACTAATTTTTGAAATCAGGCCTTGAGATTCTCAACCCGATCACTATCTTCTTTAAACCTTTTTCTTTGAGATGGACTCCGTGCCGAGCCTTCTCTTTGCCATTTCTGATCAAGGAACGCCTTCATGTCCTCCTGACTAAGGCCATTACCCGATCCTCTCTTATGAATAATCATCGAATCATCAAGCGAATATTCAAATACTAGTGCAAGCTCGCCATGGAACTTAGAGACATCATTATTACCTTGTGGTTCTTTAAGGGGATAGTCGAAAACTTTTCCTTTTCCCTTCTCCAAGGTGGTATACCTTTTTCTGCTAACGTTTTGTTGACGCTTGGTTTTTCATTCATGGCATGTAGGGCATCCGGCATACTGCTTTCCACTACTTCCACTGGCTTTCGTGTTTCCATTATTGGGGACTTAGCCTAAAATGTCTTCTTCATCCTTGCTACCTCCTCTACTAAAGCTTAGATTTATCTGTCTTTCTCCTCATGTCGTTTCTCATTTTTGGCCAATCTTTTGGCCAACCAGGTGGCTTCTAGTCTACTGATAAGGGGAAATTGCTAATGTGGCAAGGAAGCTTCAGAATCATGATTCATACCTCCTACCGGTGGTGGTTGATCATTGATATCCTGATTAACAGTTGTATTCTCCTCCTTAATATTATCGTGTGGGTTCCCCCTTATCATTGCATTATTTCTAGTAATGTATGTTTGTGAAGTAACTATAGTTTTCTTCTTTCGCTGTAGTTATTAACTTTTTGTTCAGATTCCCATAGACGCCGCCAGTTGTTGATGCAGCAAAAATTCCTTCTGTAGATCCCGTGCACCAACAACTATCTACTTCCTCCTTGGATGTTTTTCCAACCCGTAACCACAATGTAACCTCAGGGGTAAAGGCTGGTTGTCCAGCTAAAACCCTCCAATACTTAAATTAGGATTTTACTTTAGAGAAAGCTTGAGAAAATTATGATTTTTTTCTCAAAATTTTAGTAGTCGTACCTGGTTGTAGCTAATCTTCTTTTATAAATGTTGATATCTCCCAATTATGGTAGAATTCCTATGGAGTCTGGAAACAAGTATTTTACCGTACAAGGATCACGGAGATTTCATAGGTTAAGCATGGGCTTCTGGATTTTATGAGATCATATGCTTTTTACATGAAACTTACCCTTAAGATTCTCTTTATATAAAAAATCTTAATAGGCAAAAATCCTTACTAGAGAATAATTCGGGAAAGATATGAGAAGGAAGTGAATCCTTTACAAATTTGTAAGTATTAAAAGGTCTCAGAGATCTCTGTCTGAAACCTATCTACTAGTCCGAGATGAGCTCAGGTTTTGTCTATCCAGAACCTTTATAGACTAACCAAGGCCCTTTTAAGCTGTAGTCGAGACCTCTATAAACTAACTAAGGGCTTTGTAAACTGTGTCTGAGACCTTTATAAACTGACTAAGGCCTTTGTGTATTAATTTGGGATGCCGACCTGAGACTTCCTTATAAATTTATGTTAGGATATTGAAAACTGAGTAAATAACTATGTATTAATGTTTACTTAACTATTGGGAGTGATTTGATAACAATATAATAAGTTTAGAAAAATCTTCTTTAAAGCTTTATCCACGCGGCCGACCTTTAAACAAAAATTGGCATTGATTGAAAATTTTGATTGATAAACAATTCATTTTTACTGAAAGAGACTCGATACGGATCGATTGAATTAAATTTGAGTCAAATCGGAGGTCAAATGAGAGAGAATTAAAGCCTAGAACATAGCATATGCATAAGAAAATAGCAATTGACATATTTACCATTTCATTTAATTTCTTTTTAAAACTTTCAAAAGCAAATTAGGATTTTATTCCTATTTTAATTGGGATTTCAGTGAGGTAGAAAGCATAACTGGGTGTTCTTCTTCTCCATCCCGTAACCTCTCTTTCTCCTCAGTTTTAATTTTTTTTTCCAAATTCCTCCAAATTCCTTAATTTTCAACCAATTAAAATTATGTTTCCTACTGCTAATCTCACGTACACAACATGGGCTATACTCGAGGAACTTCATTTGAGCAATTTGCTTAATGATTAAGCCGGGAGGAAAATAGTATCACTATTCATAATTTAGGGATTTTTGAAATTACTCGCAATTCAGATATCTTAGAATTAAATTGACCTCTCAACATGATTCTCAGCATCGTTGTTATTGTATTTTTGCAATAACTTTTTTTTTATAATAGTATTGTTCATCACGAAAATTTTGTAGATTATACTTGTTTAGATTATAATTAAATTGAATAGCTGTTAGATTAGGTGAAATTAAATTTTGTCGAATGATATGAATAATGATAGTAGCATTCACGCTTAATTTAGATTTCGAAATAATGTTATTGTGCGGAATTGGTTAGTAATGATAAATTAAGTATAATCGACACTCCAATTATTAATCGTTAGATTCAGATTGTAGAACAAAATAAAATTCAAAAAGGAGAAAAAAGCCTTATTGTACATCAATGTCATTAAATTTTAAGTTTGTGTACTTTAATTATTACATTAATAATTAATATTAATGTGTTATAGATACGTCGAGGAAGCGACCATCCAACTCTCAGTGATCGAGTTTCTGTTCCGTCTTATTTTTATCTAAATTTTAAACATTATTTGAGATTTAATTGTTAAATTCATAGCAAACAACTTGATTTACATTTTGCTTCATATGAAAAATGAGACTTACTTTGAGCTATATATATTATTGTGAAGGAGTTATTGAGATGTTGATTTTGAGGTCAGGAGGCGACCATTCTGTTTTGAATTATATTTTATTTATAATTTATTGTATTTCTAATAGTATGCTAGCCATTATTTCAATCTTTACTTAACTTTAGCCGGGAGACATAAAGGGGGAGTTTATGGGCTTTGAAAATATATTCTGATTTGTATTCTGTGAAGGTATTGGTACATGTGAAAAGTAAAAGACGAATGACGGTCTGATATCTAACCCGAAATTTATATACAACTCTGCATATTATTCTGTTTTTATTTGACTATCTAAAATTATAATTCTAAATTTATAATAGTATGCAGTGGATGTCATGTTAGTATGATTTTCATCTAAAATTGATTTTAATTTTAAATATATTTTATGTAAAAATTGAATTTGATTAAAATTTATTATTTTTCTATCATTTCAGTATCCACTCACTGAGTTTTCTCCAAAATTCACCCCACCATAGTTTCTAGTGATTGCAGGATTTCTTTTTAGGTGAAGATTCTAGGAGATATTCATGAAAAGCATTGGGATTTTAGATTCTCTATGCAATCACCCAGTAACATATACACATTATGATGTGATTTTTGTATGTTTATGTGCTTATACTCCTTTGTTATAAGTATCCTAATATATGTCTACCTTGATATTGATAGGCATGAAACTCTTAGTATGTATATGAGTTCATAAATGGGCATGAAGCCTTTAGTATATGTGTATGAGTTCATAAATAAGCATAAAGCCTTTAGTATATGTGCATGAGTTTATAAATGGGCATAGAGCCCTTAGTAAATGTGTATGAGCTCAAGAATATAATTTATATTCATCTACATCATAGGTTTTGTTCGAGACTTATAAGGGTAGGATATCCCAATCTCTATATCATTACGACACTGATTTACCAGTGTGTGATATATTTTGATCATCAAAAAATTAATAATTTAAAACAAAAGTATTTCAATTATTTTAACAAGGTTATTAAGTCATTATTAACTCAACGGCTTATTTGATATAAATGTACAAATAATATCTTTATTTGTAAAAATATAAACATTAAATATTTTAAATGTAAACCCTGTTCTTCGAACACAAGTGTAAAAAAATCATTGTAATGATTTTCATTTTCACACATACATTTGTTTATAATTAGTTGATACATTAATGAGGCTTATGTGGCTTAAGTCAGTTCATGAAATGAGTATAACGAATATTGAGATAGAAATATATGTGAATATTTGGATTTATTGAGGTATTCTGAGGGTAAAGAATGTGAACGATTATCGATTTGAATGTAAATTTTAGTATTTGATATAATATCAAAAATATGGCTTGAAAATCTGAATTTGAATAAGTCAATCATGGGATTTCACTGTTGGAAATCAGATAAATAGCCTCGTTGATTAAATCTCATAAAGTGATGTGTCAACTAAGGAGTTTTTAAACATGTTTTCCATGACCATTGCATTTAATACATATATATTTAACTATTTAAATTCGTGAAATTTATTATTATATGCATGTGTGGTATTAGGTTCCGAGAACTCGAGATAATGACCAAATGAGTGTGAGGACTTTGGTGAGAGTGGTTACCTTCCCCTTACTGTGAGTAAATTTATACATACATGAATATATAAAGATATGTGTGTGATACATATATATATATATATGTATATATATATGCTTGTGTGTTACACAAGTTATTTTACAATTGAAGTGTAAAATTTAAAATGAAATTGTCTTATATGAATTGCATCATATTTGGTTTACTGGTAAAAACTTGTTTTATATACATGTTGAGATGGTCGGGGAGGCTAGATTCGTTTTATATGATTTGAAGTCATTATTTGATAATGATTTGTTTTATGCATGTATATTGGTGATAAGCCCGGTATGACCAGATATTGTTGTATGGCCAGTAGGCTTGTTCATTTACTGTATATACAAAGAAGTAACCTATGGACGGACCTGTTGAGAGGCCTCATAGGTGAGTGAAATCACAGTGAGACTAGTATAAGAGTGAGAGGTCATGGCAAGCCCATTGTGTGCCATGCACGTATGTGCAGTTATAAAGAACCTATGAAAAGTCCTAGCAACTTGATAAGGATCTTATCGATTTGTCAGATTACAAGGACAATTGCTCATGTCACCAAGCGACTACTTGAAGCCAACATTAGTGAGGCATGTTTGTTTTAAAAATGTATATTTTAAAAGAAAATAAATGATTTTATAAAACATGAGAAAATTATTTTATAGTTGATAAAACTTTATTGCATAAGGCTTATACATGAAATACTCACTGATGGTTACGGTTTTATTCTCGACCAAGGTAGTGTGTTGAGAATAGATGACCAGCCCAATTGATTATTTAAAATTATTTGCAAACCAATGAAATGTTTTCAGATTATTAATTTAAATGAACATGTATATATATACTTTGAGTATATATTTTCAAAAGATCCCAATATCAGGATTTTGTAAATGCGTTGCATGTATGTATATATGTATGTACTTTATTTACACACTGATTATATTCGTATACTCACCCCTCACCTTTACAGCTTTCAGGTTAGGCACCTTAGTACTCACCGAATTATAGGTTACCATTGAGAGCATACGACACTCTAGTTAGGTCCTCTCTCTGACTCGTTTATGCTTTTGGTACCACTGGATAAACTAGCTTAATATTTGTAAAAGTATTTGAAAATCAAATAGTTTATATAAACATTTATGTTTGTTTAACCCTAACAAAAATGATTTCTATAATTGTATTTTATTTAATTGATATTATCTGTATTGTGGATGAATTAATCATGGATGATCAATTCTTTAATAATGATCCCAATGATGGAAGTAAATGATTTGCAAATGTGATAAATGTTTTATAATAAAGAAAAACCTTACAGGCTCTCTTGATGCATTCCGAGTATAAAGGGAGCATCATAAGGGTTTGTGACCTTTGTCACATGTAGATCTTAGATTAAGAGCGAGACAACTTTAGTGGTATCAGAGCCCTTAGTTGAAAATGATTTTCAAAGTTTTTGAAAATAGTTTGAAATTTTAAATTAGATTGAACAAAGCTTTAAAAATGATTTTTTAAATTATCTAATGGTCATTAAGTGAGTTAAGTTGTATATAGGTATATGCTGTTGAGAAGCATATATGATTAAACTTAGTTCTTTATGTAGTAAGTAAGGATACATACTTACTCCATGTATAAGAAAAGGAAAGAATAGACCCATAGGGTACTGTTACTTGAAGAGGAACCGGTAGATTCCTCTTATGTACCCCGGTTTCCTCAATCAGTACAAACAGCTCCATTTTCACAGCTTGGTATGAAAATATCAGTTAATGTGCCAATGGAATTTAGACAGCTTTTAGAGCATATTGGAATGCCTAGAACTAAACACCAGCTCAGCCTAAGCAAGTTCCCTTAAGACACTCACCTAGTAAACCAATGCTAGCACCTCAATGCTAGCAACTTATGGAGCCTCTGCAAAGTCATCTAGACCAATGTATAAGCTTTTCAAATTAATTAAGGAAATTAAACAGTTGAGCTGTGTATCTTCTTCAGGAACTTATGATGCTATAGTGGCAAGTAAATGGATGAGACAGGTATAACAAAATCTATAGAACATGAGTACTGCAAATGAAGATAAGTCAAGAGTGACTGTCAAGTTGTAGCAGGATAATGCTGCCACTTGCTAGCAGAATATATTAGTCAGATTTGGGGTCACAGTTAACTTGGGCTGATCTTCTAAGAAAATTTCACAATTAGTAATTTATATACTACCATAACAACTAGAAAAGATGAGAGTTCTTGAATATGAGACAGATGGGTAAGACAGTGATAGAATACAAGATTCAATTGAAAAAGCTGACAGAGTTATTCCCGAGTTTGTTAATAAGGAAACTCTTTGTGTTAAGTTTGAGGTGGGACTAAATGTAGGCATTAGGGAACGGATGTCAGTGATTGATACTCTAAGTTACTAAGAGATAGTGAATATAGCACTTTAGGCAGGAAAGTTGATAAGGGAAAGGAAGGCAATGGTAGGCCTTCAAGAGAGAATGGATTTAAATGTCTCGATAGGCCAGTCATCAAAGAAAGTCGTAGCAACGGTTCATTTAGCCATACTTTTGTTCCTAGATTTACTAATAATTTTTCATTTTTTTCACGTGAATCCCTTGAATTTGGATTTAGACAAGGATTTGATATTTTTTAAAGTCTGCTTTAGGTTTTTAACAGATACACAGAGTTAGTAGATGCCTTTATTATAATAAGTAACATAGTGGCTCTTGTAGTACTCCACTGACGTGCTTTCATTATGAGCAAACATGTTATATCAAAAAGAATTGGCCAAGTTCAAGAAGACCTAAGTCGACCAAGCTTTTCACTTATGGTCAACCTCCTACATTTTCTCAGGTCATGGTATACAAAGAAACCAGCCTAAGGTTTAGACTAGTGTTTTTGCTTTGAACCAGGAACAGGTTCAAGTAAATCCTTATATAAGTACAAGTATGGTGTTGATCTTTGGTCAACTTGCATACATTCTTATAAACTTTATATTAAATAGATCTTTCATTTGTACATACATCATTAGAGCAATGATTGCTTAGAAAAATTTGTATTTAGATATTATGAGGTGATAGTTGAAGATACTATCTTGAAGGCAGATATTATTAATCTAAAGATCTAGAAAATAGATGTCATTCTAGGAATGGATTTGGTTATCACAAAAGTTAGGATTTAGTGGATATGTTAGTTTGGGAGAAATAGCTAGAGTAAATCTCAGTCTTAAATGACATTTCAGATGAAATTTCATATGAGTTACCTGGAATACCTTTAAAACAAAATTTGAATTTTGGTATAAATCTTATACTTAAAACTAACCTAAACTATATGCCTTTATATCGTATGTCACTAGTGGAGCTCATAAAGCTCAATGTTTAGTAGTAAGAATTGATTGATCAAGGTTTCATTAGACCTAATGGTTCATCTTGGGGCGCACTAGTGCATAGTGAGAAAGAAAGACAATACCTTGAGGTTGTGTATTGATTACTGTTAGATGAACAAGATGATTATTAAGAATAAGTACCTGATGCCCCGTATAGGTGATCTCTTTAATCAGTTGCAGGGAGTGACTATATTTTTTATGATCGATTTGATATCTAAGTATTATTAGTAAAGGATTTGGGAGAATGATGTTTAGAAGACTACCTTCCGAACGAAATACAAGCATTATGAGTTTTTCTAATATGACAAGTTTATTAATCAAAGGTATTAATTTGGTAAAAGATTGAGAAACGTATACGTTTTCTCAGGTGATAATTCATAAGATACAAATTATGAGTAAAACCAAGTCTTAGTATTATGATCTGTGTGGTTTTACCAATGATGTATAATATTTGGTATATAGTTATATAATACGTTAATCATAAGAGTAAAGAATTGAAATTTTAGTTTATATCATTTTCATGTACATCATGGTAATTATTCATAAGTTAGATTATATGATGATACTACTAAACTCTTTTGTTGATATAATCTTGAAATATTATAAGACCCTACTGATATTAGTCGACATGGTTTTGTGATTGGATGATTTTCTTTTTCAAGTTGTTTATGGTGCTTTGAATTAATCTTCTTGAAATATGTATGTGTATCCAAAGAGATCTATAAGATTACTTTCGAGTATATGAGTTTGTAGAGTATATTAAAATGTTGGAAAAACTTTAAAGTGTTTTATATTAAATTACAAGTTAATTTTATCTAAATTATAAAGGAAACTTTACCAAAATTTTATTAGTAAGATGTCAATAAGTTGAACACTTAATTTATATTAAAGGTATACTAGTATTATCTTAAGAATGATCATGGAGACTTGTTGTAAGAACCGGTGTAGTTCCTATATTTTTAGTTCCATAAAGTTTATATATTAGCTACACTACGATTAGTATTTGTGTTGGAGATTATTGGAGGTATTTATAAGGATTTTAAACCAATATTATATATTCCTAGTTAAGATGATGATGCAATTTGATTGTGAGTCATTGTATAAAGCTTGGGAAAGATTTAAGAAATTGCAAAGGAAGTGTCCATATTATGGTCTTTTTTATTTGGCTACTTGTGCAGAGTTTCTATAATGGACTAACTCATTCAGTCGAGATTACCATAGATGCAGCCGCAGGAGGTACTTTAATGGGTAAGTCAGCAGAAGATGCATATAGGTTGTTAGAAGAAATAACTTTTAATAATTATTAATGGTTAACTAAAAGAGGTATGTCAAAGAAAGTTCCAAGTATGTATGATGTAGATGGCATAAATATGTCGAATGCCAAGGTTGATTCCTTGGTAAAAATGATTGGTAAGCTTGGTAATGTGAGTTCTGTTTCTATTTTGAGTTGTGATTGGTGTGAAGGTGCTCGCATGAGTTCTGGTTATATGCCAGCAAAACAAGTTCAAATTTGTTTCTAATTTTAATAGCCAACAGTAGAATAATTCATATTCCAATACATATAACTCAGTTTAGAGAAATCATCCAAACTTTTCTTTAAAAAAAAAAAAACAAAGGTAATTAATAAAGCAGTTCTAGACCTTTTTATCCTCTTGGTTTTCAACTAAGGCAATCTCAACTAAAAAATAAGTAGCCTTAGAAGATAGCAATTGAAAGGTTAATAAATGCAACTTTGAGATTTTAGAAGTTGGAATAAAAGGTTAACCATATTGCAAATTCGAACATAAATATGGAGATGCAATTAGGGTAGTTAGTCAATTCTATTAATTCTCGTAGACATGGTAATTTTCCTAGTAAAATAGAAGTCAAATTCAAAAAAGAACTTACAAGACTGTCACCTTGAGAAGTGATAAGCAAATTGGTGAGGTAAGTGGTGAAATTGTGGTTAATGAGATTAAAATTGGTGATAAAGTAGTTCCATAAGAAGTAAGTAAGAAGAGGACACATAAATACCCATTATTTTAGACATGTCATTTTTAGCTACAGCTGGAGCTATCATTAATATTAAAAATAGTTGGTTGACTTTGAAAGTAGGTGAAGAAAAGATCGAGTTTAATTTATTTGAATTGCTAAATATCCTTCTTTTACTGATCATGTACTTAGAATTGATGCTATAGATGAGTCGATTAGTGAGATTTTTAGGGTTGAAAATATTAAAGAACCTCTTGAGACATATTCAGTGAGTACATGAACAAGTCAAGATGAAAATTTAGAGGTTACAGCATGTGTAGTAGATGCTACATAATTCTAAGTCAAAGAAGAGAGATATGCATTTTGAGAATTTAGGCAAAGGTAAGTCATTACCTCTTCCTTTTGATATACAAACACCAATTGTTGAGTTGAAACAATTACTCTCAAATTTCAAGTATGCATTTTTAGGTGAAAATAATACTTTTGCCTGTGGTTATGAGTGTTTTTTTGTCTAATGATTAATTTGATAAATTGTTGTATATTTTGAGGCTAAGAAAAAAAGGCAATGGGATAGATTAGGCTTTAGTAAATTAGCCCTTCATTAGGCATGCATTATAAAGTTTTGAAGTAGCTAGGGATATGCATCTGTTATCTATTGAATTTGTATAAAATAACAGTTATGCAACTAGTTTTAGTATGACTCCGTATAAAGCTTTATACGGTAAAAAGTAATGAACACTTTTATAATAGGGTGATATTATGAAAGGAAGTTTAAAAAATGTGGAATTAATAAAGACCTCTACTAAGAAGAATAAGATCATTTGCAAAAGAATGAGGGTAGCATAAGATAAACAGAAGCCTTATGCTAATCACCGACAAAGAGCTTTACAATTTGATATAGGTTTTAGAAAGTATTACCTTGAAAATGGGCGATTCATTTTTGGAATTGAGGGAAATTGTATCCTCGGTTTATTGGGTTGTACAGAACAGTGGAAAGAGTAGACACAGTAGCTTGTAAACTAAAATTGCCTCTAGAGTTAGTAATAATTCACAATTTGTTCCATATTTCAAGGTTAAAAAGGTATGTGCTAGATTTATAGTATATTTTAAAGACATTTTCAGAAAAATTAACGGATGCTTTGAATTATAAGATTTATCCAATAAGGATAGTTAATTGGCAAAATCAAGTTTTAAGAAATAAAAATCAATCTTAAGGTAAAAGTTATGTGGCAAAATGCAAATGTCGAGAGCATAACTTAAGAGTCTAGTATTCTATGCCATAGCAGTATCTATATCTTATTCAATAAACGTACATGCTCCATGAAATTTTGAGGACAAAGTTTTTATAAGAGGGGTAGAACTTATAAACTTTGTTCTTCGAACACATGGGTAAAATAGCTATTGTAATGATTTTTATTTTCACACATGCATTTGTTCATGATTAGTTAACACATTAATGAGGTCTAGGTGACTTAAATCAGTTTATGAAATGAGTATAACGAGTATTGAAATAGAAATATATGTGAATATTTGGGTTTATTGAGGTATTATAAGGGTAAAGAATGTGATCGATTATCGATTTGAATGTAAATTTTGATATTTGATATAATATTAAAAATATGGCTTGAAAATGTGAATTTGAATAAGTTGGCCATAAGATTTCATTGTTGAAAATCGGATAAATTGCCTCGTTAGTTAAACCTTGTGAAATAATGTGTCAACCTAGGAGTTTTTAGACATGTTTTCCACGACCATTGCATTTAATGCATATATATTTAATTATTTGAAATTGTGAAATTTTATTATATGCATGCGTGGTATTAAGTTCTGAGAGCCCGAGACAATGACTAAATGGGCAAGAGGATTTTAGTGGGAGTGGTTACCCTTCTCTTGGTGTAAGTAAATTTATACATACATAAATATGTAAATACATGTGTGTGATACATATATGTTTTCTTATGTGTTGTACAAACTGTTTTACGATTAAAGTGTAAAATTTAAAATGAAATTGTATTAAATAAATTGCATGATATTATGATGTTTTACTTATTTGGTCTACTGATAAAAATTTGTTTTATATACACGTTCAGATGGTCGGGGAGGCCGGATTCGTTTTATATTATTTAAAATCATTATTTGAAAATGATTTGTTTTATGCATGTATATTGTTGATAAGGCCAATAAGGCCAAATATCGTTGTATGGCCAATGGGCTTGTTCATTTACTGTATATACAAAAAGGTAGCCTATGGATGGACTTGTTAAAAGGCCGCATAGGTGAGTGGAGTCACAGTGAGGCTAATATAAAGGGGAGAGGTCATGGCAAGCCCACTGTAATGACCACCCGTATTTGCTCATCTAGCGCAAGTCGGGAGGTACCATTGTGGCTTGGATTTGTCATTGTATTTATGATTTTAGGAGTTTGACAATTGAGACAGGTGTTTTATCTCCTTCTGCCACTCTTGCAATGTCTCAAAAACCTCTTTAGGGAGGATGGCTAGGTACTTCAAAAAGGCCTAAGCCATCAGTACTTCAAAATGGCCTAAGTCATCAGTACTCCAGGTGCATTGCTATGTATTCCTCCGCCCTTGGATAAATAAAATATGCTGCTTGCATTAATAACTCAATCTTGTTTATCATTGTCTCGATATATAGTGATGCTTATTTGTTCAATGCTTGTAACAGTTATTGATCGTTTGTATGCTTGTTTCTAATTATTTTTTACTGTTGATTTATTTTTGTAGACAATTAACCTATTTGAGCTCGCTGCGTGGAAACTCATTTAGACTAACTTGCCAGTTTGAATGTTCTAGTAAGTGCCACACGGACCTAAATCTTACCCAAGAGAAAGTCGATTTGTGACACCCATTGTATGTTATGAACGTATGTGCAGTTATAGAGATCCTATGAAAAGTCTTGGCGATTTGATAAGGATCTCATGAATTTAATGAATAACGAGGACAATTGTTCGTGTTACCAAACGACTACTTGGAGCCAACATCAATGTGGCAAACTTGTTTTAAAAATATATATTTTAAAAGGAAATGAATAATTTTATAAAACATGAGAAAATGATTTTATATTTGATAAAACTTTATTGCATATAGTTTATGCATGAAATACTCAATGATGGTTACGGTTTTATTTTCAACCGAGGTAGCGTGTCGAGAATGGATGGCCAGTCCAGTTGATTATTTAAAACTATTTGCAGACCAATGAAATGTTTTCAGATTATTAATTTAAATGAATATGTATATATATGGTTTAAGAAGATCTCAATATCAAGATTTTGTAAGTGTATGTGTGTGTGTATATATGTATGTACTTTATTTACTCACTAAGTATATTCGTATACTCACCTCTCACCTTTACAGCTTTCAGGTTAGGTACCTTAGTGCTCGTCGGATTAGAGGTAGCCGTTAAGAGCTTACGACGCTCTGGTTAGGTCCTCTCTCTTATTCACTTATACTTTTGGTACCACTGAATAAACTGGTTTAATATTTGTAAAAGAAAACCAAATAGTGTATATAAACATATATGTTTGTTCTACCCGAACGAAATGATTTCCATAATTGTATTTTATTTTATTGATATTGTCTGTATTGTGAATGAATTTATCATTAATGATCAATTCTTTGATAATAATCTCAATGATGGAAGTAAATTATTTGCAAATGTGATACATATTTTATGATAAAAGAAAGTCTTACAAACTCTATTAGTGCATTCTGCGTGTAAAGAGAGTATCATAAGGATTTGTGACGATTGTCATGGGTAGACTCCAAATTCGAAGTATGACATGAAATATATATATATATATATATATATATATCTTTTCTATATTTATTAAGGCAGTATAAGAGATTCGTAATGATCACTATGGTTGGATTTATATTAAAGAAAATGATATAATAATAATGTTCTTTTGTACTAAAATTATTTCATATATAAGTAATATAAGAGAGAGATTATTTTTTGGTGGGGTCTAATTTTAAGGGTGAGAAAAACAGGTTCTGACTCCACTCAGAACCGGAAACTACTTTAAATAAATTTAATTTTTAAATTTTAGAACCGGAACCTACTCTATTTATCAAAGTACCCTGTTTTTCGGTTCCAATTCGATTATAAGGTACCTTGTTGATCTAAAGCATATTTCATATCACACCAAAAATCTCATGGAAATAATGAACAATCTCTTATATAATGCATCAACGTATCATGTAACTGCCTTTGGAAAAGTGAAGGCTACTCTATAGCAATCAGCAAAAAGACATTGAACAAAAAACACTGATAGGTATAATTCATTTCATGAACATAATTCAACATGAAATATGATGACAATGAGAGAGCTATTTGAACTGAATAACAAGGTAAAAATAATAGTGGATGGAAGGAAAAAAAATTAAAGGACTTACATTCTTGGGCAAGCAGTAGCCATGATCAATTGGAATAAACTTGATCTGACCTTCTTCATCTTTGCTAACCAATATGTTCATAGCATGCCTATCTATATTTACCAAAAATCAGGTAAATACATCTCAAAGATAAACCATTAACAAAAGTGCATGACTACTTCCAAAGTCAATATAGCATAAGCATTAAAGAGATTTCCAAAGCAAATAAAATTTCACCTTGCCTCTACTCCCTCCAAAAGCTAATCAAGGCGTTTGTGTTGTGCACTTCATTTCACTATGCAGATCTTGATAACATAAGCAACTCCAATGCTATGAAGTGTCACAACTGCATCACCAAGGTTGCACAAAACACGGTTCGTTGCTGATTTCATAACACCGTCTAGTTTTGCACCAATTGCTTTATAAGAATTCCCATCTTGATCCACAATTTCTACTCACAACCCATTTCATATCAATCAATAAAACCACAAAAACCACAAACCAAAACTTCAAAAACTCTATTTTTATACGCTTACCATTGTTACCAAGAACATGAAAAGCTACAACAGTATCACCAGATTGAGCAACTTTGACCACAGCCCAAGTCAACAGCTCTCTGCTATGCGAGTCCAACTTCACACCCACCACCACCATCTGTTCAGCGGAACCTCTCATCTCATATTCACCCGACAACCCTTCTTGCTCCACTATTTTTATCGCTTTTAGCTTCAATAAACCCTAGAAATCTAACAAAAAAAACTATAAGAGTCAAACTCACTAACACATAAGACAAAACCCTAACACTCCGTTTGGCCACTAAGAAAATTACGAAAATCAAAAGAAAACGAGACAACACATTACACATTATGTTCCATAATCAAATAATTTCAATTTGTCTTCATTTAGCTATATTTAAAATTACAAAAGAAAAAAAAAAGATAACCCAAATTGTTTTTGTGTTAAACTCAGAATTTATGATCTCGTTAGTTCTTAAAAAGTTGAAGAGAAAACTTGCAAGTAAAAACTAAAAGTGATAATATGAGTTTGAGGGATTATCGACGACCGGGAGCAGAGAATAAAAGGTCATGATTAGAGAAGAACTAGAGGAGAGAGAATGAGTAAGAGATTAAGAGTTTCCGTTCGAGGAAGGGAGATTTACCGGAGACCCATTCAAGTGCTTCGTGCTAGTCCGTTAGAAAAGCTATAGTGCAAAAGAGCATTGCGGTGGCGAGTGGAGAGGGGAGAGAAATTTAGGAATTATAATTATGTTTTTTTGTTTTATTTTTCTGGGTTGGGTTAGATTGAATTTGGGTCAGGCGGGTCGGATAAAAATTGTTCGGTTCATCGATTCAGTTTGGATCCATAAGATAGAGAACGAAACCGAACCCGAACAAAAATAAATCGGTTCCTTATTTTTAATACTGAAACCAAACCTAAATAAACCGATTTCGGTTCAAGAACCAAATCGGACAATCCAGTTCCACAAGATTCTAGGTCGACTCGGAACCTAAGCTCGCCCCTTTCTAATTTTCTTTCCATTGAGCATTATATAGAATATGGAAATAAAAAGAATCAAAGACATGAATCGTTTGGTAGCATTTGACAAAGCATTCAACACATGGGCTAAATTGGTTGACAACAATGTTGATACTACCAAAACCAAAGTCTTCTTCCAAGGCGTTTCACCCGATCAGACCAAGTCATAATTCAAAAGTATGTTTTGATATTTCTAAATATATAGTTGTTTCAATTAATAAAATCTTTTGAAGTAGTATATATGTCCAAAATAATTAAGCTACTGGCTATTCTATTCGTTTGACTGTACAGTACAATTCTCCAAGTTTTCCGTCACATTCTCCAATCTTTTGAATTACACTTTCTCAATATTTGAGAGCAAATATCCAGAAGGTGTACATAAAGCAGAGATAGTAGTAGAGAAAGTGAAGAGAAAAATTTCAAAGCCAGTGCATTTGCTAAATCTCTCGACACTCGTACACCAAGAAACGATGGACATCCTTCTTTTCTATGGCATTGCTGGCCACAGGAATGCAGATCAAAGACACTGGTGTTTGCCTTGTGTTCCTGACACTAGGAACCACCTCCTATATGCAGTTTTCTTTCAATAATAGTTGAAAGAAAATAAATAAATAAAAAGGTCAGAATTAAACAAAACATTTTTTTATTCAGTCTCAGGTTGTTTGTGATTTATTGTATTTTTCAAAATAATAATAAGAAGAAATAAGGACTCAATTGTTTGCTGTTTGAACTGTTTCTGATCCTATAGTTGATATTGAAGTGATTCCATGTAATAGTTGTTATTATTGTTATTTTGATACATTGCAGAATTACAAGAAAAATAAAAAATAAAAAA
>JAXCLQ010000006.1:11361683-11373024 GCA_035584115.1 Cedrela odorata | reverse complement strand
TATATTATTACAATGCTTTATGTCACATCACTCCTGGATGACTCATCATCCTTATCTTATACAACTCATATATAAGATAACACACTTTACTATATAATACTTTGAGAAAATAGAGCCCACAGAGGTTCGTAGGGCAGGTCGGATGTAAAATCACTTTCTAAACTTAAGAGTAAAATAGTTATTTTTATATAAATAGCATTCTCTACATTTGAATATACATGTGGTAGAATGTCGAAATGAATTTAAGACTTATTAAATTTATTATAAATCTTAAATTTTAGTTTAACTTTTAATTTTATTAGTTTAATCGTAATTATATTTTTTTATAGCGAATTTGGTAATTGCAAAATAACATTTATTTTGATACTGAAAATTTTCATAATGTTATTTTCTAAAATGAAATATGATTTTAGCATCTTAAATTCATTTTTTAACCAATAAAGAAAATTTAATTGAGAATTTAAAAATAATTATCTTAAAGGGTAGATTTGAAAATTTTAAATAGTATAGGGATAATTATGTTATTCAATAGTTAAGTATAAATATATTCAAAACAATTATTTTCTCCTCATTTTCTGTCATGATCACATTTTCTGCATAATAATAATACATAAAATACAAGTGTATGTGATACAGTGGAATACCATAAAAAAATTAAAATTAATAATTTAAAAGTTTGTATTAAAAAATAATACAAATTTACAATACATGATACATGCTTATCATATTACAAGTAGTGAAATAATATATATATATATATATATAATATTGGTACCATTCACATGTATAATATGTAATTTTGAAATAATACATGAATATACATAAAAAATACTTATACCATATATATGTTTAATATTTAAACAAGTGTCAATATATAAAGATATATATTGTGCTTGTACCATATGTATACATATACCTTAAATTGTTTTAAGCTTTATAAATTTTAAAAAAAAAAAAAAAAAGCTCAAATTAAATGGCCATGTGTTTACATTTGCAAAATCATATGCACTCATTTTAAATTGCCATGCAGGCCATACACCTAAATAAAACCAATGACTATATAAATGAATTTATTTCATTTCCTTGCATTATTCGTACAAACCATTACTTAGCCCAGAAAATGAATTGGGAGAGAGGCTTAGAGAGCAAACCGAGAGAATAAACACAGGTTATGCATGGATGATAAATTGTGGCCAAATTAGAGTAAATTTGTGAATAAATGCATTCAAAAAGTAAGTTGAGCTGATGGGTTGAAGAAATTGAAGGAGGAGGAGAAGTTAAAAAGGAAACCCAGAAGGAGTGGGCTGTGATGGCCGAAAAAATTGAGGAAGGTGGTAGTAAATTGGTGAGTAAGGTAGAGTAATGGCCGAATTGGGTGATTAAAGAGTGGGTATGGCCAAATTGCTCCAAGATGAAGGAAAAATTAAGGAAACCGAGAGCTATCAGGTGAGGGATACAAGAGTTGACTGATTTAAGGTGAAGTGGTGACTAAAATTTGAAGAACCAAGTGAGAATTGATTGATAATCAAGTGAGCAAAGAGAGAACCAGGTGTGGCTGAGAGATGGAAAGCTAAAACAGTAAAGGGAGAGCCATTTTCAGCAGCCAAGGTAAGTGTTAATGTATTGAATTGGTAATGTTGATTTTAAATGTGCTTAATTAATGATTTGTGTGAATTATGTTATCTTGGTATTCAATTTGTAGTAAATAAATGATGAAACATACATGAATTGGTTTAGAGTAGTATATGGCTGTGTGAAATTTGGTTATGTTATGAAATTATGATGTACGAAGTGTTGCCGATAAGTTTGCGAAGTGTTGATGCAAGTGATGTGGTATTGCCGAAAATCGAGAACACAAACTTGTGATGCCGGTAGGTCGCAGTTGTGTGTTTAAGTGAAGGGTAATTTGAGTTGATGAAATTGATATATAGGAGTGTTATAAAATATATTTGGGATAGTGCACATAAATAGAGTGCCAAGCGAGTGAGAGAGCGAGCAAAATGCATGAGCATCGGATGCAGTAATTTCTGCGTAGGGTTCGATAAAATGAGGATTCCGGGAGTTCTAGACATCGGATTGACAAACCACAAAATATTACGAAAACTAGACATATAGAGGCCGACATAGCTGAAAATCAGGTCAAGACGTTGAGTGAATCAATACAGTTTATTATTTAAACCGAGTCGCTCTATTGGCTATTTATAGCCGACTATACTGAACAAGGTAGCGAGAAATGACTATAACTTAGGCGTTCGGACTTGAAATGCGAATCAGCAAAAAGTGGTAGAAATTAGAGACGTATTAGAATGTGTCTTAAGAAGCTTAGAATGAATTACCTTACTTGTGTAACACACCGTGACATGGAATTTTGTCGAAGTGTAAAATGCATTGTGCGGATGACCGAAATGGGCAAATTTGGTTTAGTCTTGTATGAGGATGGGCAGATTTCATGCATAGAATATTTATGTATCTATTTAGTTATAAAGAATGAATCTAATACAGTAATATATATGTTATAATCGTCAGACCGATCGTCCGTCGACGCCGCAGTAGTGCGAGCACACTGCAGTTATTACGGTGAGTAGGTGCTTGTTTGTGTATATATATTTGTTCACACTTGAAATAAGTATTGAAATCATGTATGATGTACAAGCAGTTTAAATCATACCAAATTGTGTTGAGATGCACCTAAAATGATTATGTTATATGATAATAAATAGTAGTGATATATGATGACTTATTTATGTCTATACTTAGGACATAGATGCTAGTACATATGGGGAGTCAATGCTGAGGTTATACTTAAATTTGATTAACACAAGAATTTGGTTACATATGATTTGTTGTGTGCTAAATGATGTCAAAAAGAATGAGGTTATTGTGTATCTGATAGGATGATGGCTGCAAGTGTCGATTGTTACCTATATGTGTATAAATATATAAATATATAAATATATTAAGTGATGATGCAAAATGATAGTTGAGAAAGTGTATCTTGTAAATTGCCTGTGTATGATGATTGAATAGTGACAGAGGGACAGCGATACGTAATGCCTCTAGTAATTGAATTATGACTTGGGGGATTGCGATACATAACACCCCAAGTGTACCTGCAAGTTATTTCCATATTTGGAAGGACGACAATAAGTAACACCCCTAAGCACTGGTATTTCTTAGTATCTTAGGGAATGGCGATACGTAACGTCCTTAAACACCAGCATGTTGTAAAATAATGTGAAATGTTTGATATATGCAGTGATGAGAAATGCTCCTTTGCGTGTATAGATTGTTATATGATAATATGTATTTAATATTAAACTATGAATGTAAATTTAAAAATAAGACATGATATAATGTGTACAGCCACTCACTAAGTCAAATAGAACTCACCCCCCCTTCCTTTCCAGTTTTGCAGGATCTTATAGTTTGGTGAGTAGACATAGTGGCTTGGAGACAGATGCAGAGGACAAGTCATTAGTCGCAGTCACTACTGTGTCGAGTCCATCTCACATATAGATAAGTTGTTTTACTTTGTATTTTGTATATTATATAGCACGTGTTGTTGAGATAGCATGTATATATATATATATATATACACACATTTAATATGAATCTGACTAAGATTACATATACAGCAGGTTGTGTAAGGCTTAGAGTGATGGGACAAACCTATTACTTACCGGTAACACCCCAGGTTTTGAGGATATTACATTTTCTTCTTTCTCCAGATTTGCAACGCTCTTAAACAGTAAACCAAATCTTCTTCTTTTCAAATTTTGATATCTCTCATTTTTGCTCGAAACCATTTGCTCATTTGAAGTTCTTGCTTCATTCTCACCAAAAACCTTAGTCCAAGCTTAATTTTTTTTCTAAATCATTTTACTTGCAAGAAAATTATAAGAAAATCATAGTTAGTGCGATTTAGAGAATTTTGATTTCCACTTTAATCTGTATAACTAGCATCGAAATTAGCTTTAGGGAGTTATAGTGATAAGTATATGTTCATGATTTCTCATATTTCTGCACACTTAGTTTAGAAAATAAAATTTTGTATTGTTGTGCATGTTGGGTTTGGTTTTTGACATTTCTATAGTGATGTTGTTTTTATTTGATTTCTATTAGTGTTGTGATTATATTGTGAGTGTGAAATTGAAGTTGGATTGATGTTGAATGTTGGTTATTTGACTGCATTGCCTTTATTTATTTATCTAGAACAATTGATATTAGATTTTGGAAATTTTTTTTGGATTTAGAAAATAGAGGCCTAAAACTTTAATTTGCTATTAGTTTTATTGGATTTTGATTTAAAATGAATTTATTATGAATTTTTGAAGTAGAATATTGAAAACTAGAATTTACAATTTATCTGACAGCTTTGAAAACTTTATAAAAAAAATTGTATTGACTGGGTACATATTTTAAAAGTCTCTTATTTTTTTCTATAAACTAGATATATAAAGTTTTAAATTTTTATTAGAATCACTTGAATCGGAGTTGAAATGAATATGTAGTGAATTTTCAAAGATGCATATAAAAGTGGACTGTGAGTATGTTGATTCTATGAGTAAGGTTTGTGAATGAATGTTAAATTGAAAAGTTGAAATTGAATAAATGACGTAAGTGCTAGTGCTTAACGTTAGGTAGGGAACTTTTTAGTTATATTTTGCAACCTCGTGCTACAATAAATAGATGCTGCTTTATATCCTTTTTCTACAGTTTAGTTAGATGTTATAGTGTGTGGTACCAAAGGCATTAAGAATATCAAAATCGAAATCCAAAGTTTTAGCATTTTAGTTATGTACGAAACTGTATTTAGTGATATAAGTTTCAAATGATTGTCGACATAAAATGTGCATTATGCATGCATTATTGCCATTATGAGCATCTAGTTTAATATTTAAAATTTTGTATTATAATGTAAATCATTTACGACACATATAGATACAAATAGTGCAAACAGAAATCCATCTCCGCGAGAGGACCGACGAGAGGGTGAACTTCCACCCCAAACTAGTGAGTGAACTTTTCTGATACCATCTTCTTAAAACATTTAAATAAATGAAAACTTTACAATATTTTTTATATTAAGATATGTGAGGATTCGATCACTTAGTTGTTTATTTTTTTAAATGGATGCAATATGTGCATTATTGTGATGGTAGTGTAGCCTTGAGCCGATATAATATATGTATGCGTATATTGAATATTTTTGTAGCTACAGCGTGTAGCCTATGGTGAGCCTTTGAAGCGCATAGGTGAGTGGAAGTTGAATGAGGTAGGAGTGGTAAATAGATGTTGGTGCACTCCCTCACTGCATTTTGTAAATGAAAAAAGTTAATAAAAACATACATCGTTCACGAATGAGGTATTGTGCATTTGTGTACTGTTTATAATAAACTGTTCATAAAGTTTGTCATTTTGTATTTTCAGTAGAAGCGGTTATATAAGGGTGTAAAATTATTCAAAAGTAAGAAAATTGATTAATTTGATAAGATTGAATTTAAGTTGGTCATTTACGTAAATAACATCCAACATAAGATTATTTTAGAAAATTTTCCTTAATTTTATCTAATTATTAATTTTTGTTTAGAATAATTATCATATAAATATAATTTATATTAGTTTAAAGGTAATACACTTAAAGAAAATTTTAATTATTTGTGAACATAAACATTTATTTTTTATTTTTTATTTTTTATTTTTTATTTTTTATTTTTTATTTTTTATTTATTTTAATAACAATAGTGTTACATATACAAATTTTATGTACAAATTATACGACACAAACTGATGTGATGAAATAATATTAGTTAAATGAAAATATAAAATAAATACAATTAATGAGTTATTAATTTTGTATTTTTATTTAATTAAAATTATTACAATAATTTGTATAAAGAGTTTGTATCTCTAATATTATTATTTTTATAATTAATAAAATCTAGCTCATATATAAATATTTAATTAAACAAAATGAAATTTAACATGAATTGTCGGAACCTGGCAATAGTCCTAACAATTCTACCTAAATTTTTAAAAATTAAGTTGACTTTAATGTTTGAATTAAATTAACTAAGTTATCTGAATTATTTTAATTTTTTATTTGGGGCAGTTACAAATGGGTCTCTAAATTTTTATATTTTATTAAATTGTGATATAAATTTATCTATTAAACTATTCATATCAAATGAGTTTATAATTCCTATTAAAATGTGCAAATTATTCTTATACTATAAATTTTGGGACTTAACTATTATAAATTGAACGTATTGTTACATCTTCTTTTTTTGTAACATAAAAATTGAAAACCTTAATTCAAAATTTGAAATAAGTAATATAAAGGTTGAAAGAATGAAGTAAAATTTAAATTTTAAAATATTTTGTGTAAAAATTAGAAAAAAAAATAAATGTCAAAATATATTTGAATGTATTGTACTCGATCTTTTTTTGATTTATCTGTGGTTTAACTCAAATGAATATTTAATTATTTCATTCATAGTTATGGACCAATTTGATATTAATAGCTAATTTCTCTCTTTATTTATGAAAATTAAAAAATTAGGGGTCTAAATGTTATTTTTTAATTAATTGCGGCTTTTTTTTAAGGGTTTTTATTGACGAAGGTTAATTTTTTTGTCTATTTATATCTTTAGTCTCAACAAAAAATTTCTTATATTGGGAGCTAATTGTTTATTTTTTGAACAATTTTACCCTTAATTCTTATTTCCCTCAATGAATATCATATTTCCTCAACGAATTTATTGTTCCTAACGAATTCACTATTCTCTCGAGAAAAATTCACTTTTCCCTCGACGAAAATTCATTGTTCCCTCGATAAAATTTACTATTCCCTTAATGAAATCCATCTTTCATCGAGGAAAAATAAATTTTTATCGAGGTAACAGTGAATTTCATCTTTTTTCTTGCGGATTCACTCTCCAAATTTTCAAATTTAGACAAAAAAATCATAATAAAAACAAATAAATTAACATTGAATCACCCGTAAACTAGTTTTTAACAATTTTCTCAAAAATTTACTAACTCTTTTTCAAAATTTACATAAAAAAATTATAATCAAATATGAAAATTTTGAGTTCTAATAAAGAAGAGTATTTTTGTCCAAAAAGTAAATAATTGGCCCCAAATATAACAAATTTTAGAGTTTGACCATAAACGTAAATACGTAGTATTTTTGGACTATACATTTCAAAAACCATTATTTTAACTTAATTTTTTAAAATTAAAGAATCTTCATTCAAAATTAAAATCTTCAATAATTTTTTTAAAAATATCCACCATTTTATTAAAATAAGTAAATTTTTTAAAATTTACAACATCTTCATTAAAAATTAAAATCCTCAAATAATATTTTAAAAATAATCATTAGTTTATTAAAATATAATTTTTTTTTTTTACAAAATAACCCATTTCATAAGCCCAAATTATTTATGACTCAAGTAAATAATAAAACTTAATATTAGCAAAAAAAAATATTGATTTTTGGATCAAAATATCATTCTTTATAATTTTTGGTCAATAATATCTACCAAACATCAAGAATATCAACATTTGACAAATAATATTTACAAAATATCAAAAATCTTAACAATTGACACCAAATATCTATCAAATATAAAAATTCTCAACGTTTAACAAAAATATTCGACCATTCTTAATGTTTGTTAAATATTATTGATCAAAATCGAGATTATCGACATTATTGTGAGAATATTTATCAAATATCGAGAATTTTATATTATAACATGAAATTTTGATAATTTTTTTGTATCAACATTGTTAACTATACAAATAAAAATAATTTTTTTAGCGTAAATAAATTTTATTGATTTGATTTTAGGTACAAGTTGTTAACACAGAAGTATATTCGTGGAATTAGAATAGATGTAAGTAAATGATCCATGTATTTGAAATTATTTTTAAAATGATGTGTTAACTAAGCATATTTTGAATATGTTATGAAAATTATTGATTTTTAATGTTTTACATATCGATTATAAATGTATGAAATAATTATTGAAAATGTTGTCGATGTGTATAATTTATGAATAAAAATGTATTTTATAGTTTTTATTGTTAGTTCATGTTTATTCTGACTTGACCAAATCCCGTGACAAATGCGAGATTTGCAAGCTAGTAAGAATTTTATTTAACGTGTTATACGTGTTTTTGTTATAATTGATTATAAAAAATTTCTATTTTAATCGGAATACATAATTACGCTCTAATTCAGATCACCATGGATACAGGTGATACTAGCTGACTGAGACATTTTGAAAATGTTTGTAATATAAATGAATTTTTGTGTTATTAGAAATTTTAGAAATTCATTAATTCGTTTGTGCATATCTATTTATTTTGTTAAAGAAAGAAATATGTTTTTGTATCACATAGACATAGAAAAAACTTGCATAATTTACTTACTGAATTCGATTCTTATTGTTTATTAAAAATTTTATTTTTCAGAAGATAAAGCCTAAAATGAGAATTGACTCTAGCGAAAATAGTTATGGATAAAAGCAATTTTGTTATACGTAATTATTAGTATAGTGCGGAAGACAGAGAACTAATTAATCAGAAAATTTTGTATATGTAAAGATTTTTTATAATTATAGCTATTTAATAATTATGTAATAATAATAATATGTAAAAATAATATAGTATAGCAAAATTTTCAAAATGTCGATACTAAGATCTTATGTATGATTTTATGTATGGGGTTTGTAACACTCATTTCTTGTTGATTAATTTATTTTGCGAAGGATAAGGGGTAAGGAGGAGGATTTTGAAGACTAAGATAAGATAGAGTTTTAAAATCAAATTAGATGTATAGATATATTTTTTGAGATAAGATGTGGAAAAAATAAATTATTGTAAATGATTTTGTAAAGATATGATTTTCTTTCTTTTGTATATCTCGGATTCATAAAGGATATTTGTAAGATTTTTTTTTTTTTGTTTGGCACATGACATTATTATTGTCAATGGAGATAATTAATTACCTATCCTAAACTTTTGTTGATCTATCAAAATTAAATAATTTTTTTTTCTTTTATGATCTAACATAATCCAATATAATACTTAACTACAATGATTAATAAAATAATCAATAATTAAAAATAAATATTAATTAATAAAATAATTTATCTTTTAAAGGAATTCATGTTATAAATAAATTGATACAATGCTATTATTCTAATACTTAATAGTATTTTAAATGAATGGAATTGAAGAGTTTAAACAGAAATACAATAAAATTATTAAATAGATTATTACTCTTATTATTTTTTCTCATAAAAAATTGTTATATAATAAAAAAAAAAATCTGAAAAGCCAAAACCAATGTATATAGAACTAGTACTCGTGTATGATTAAAAAAAAAATGAAGAATTAAAATTAAAAAAAAAAAAAAAAGAAAGAAATCAGATTTCAAAATTACAAAATATTTTCTTAAAAAAAAAGGTATCTAATGCATTCAATGGATTTTTTTATTTGAAAACAAAAACAAATTTTGAAATACAAACTTAATATCTCAATATAGTAAATATAGCATTACCGTATCGAAAATGAGATTAAAAAAAAAAACCACCTGAAAATCCTGAGATTTTTAACCGGCAAATGTACCTTTACCTATTCAAAGCAGAACTCTATTCCTGAATGAACAATCAAGCAGTAATTGAACATTCATTAGGCACACCTGAAACTCGATATAAAAACGATAAAAGAGAGTTTTATTTTCAACTTACCCCTATGTAAAGTCCAAATTACAAACCCCCTTCAAGTTTTTCCACAATAAGTCTCAACTTAACAATAAAACACCATATAAGTTGCATAACAACTACAACGACAAAAACAAAATGCTGACCTGTGTAGAACTCCCACAAGTCCAAATTTATTGTAATAAAGGCACCTAAAACACTGTGTATCAAGCAACTGCAGATTTCTCAGGTCAATTTGTGAATGGTTTTCATGTCAGCGGCTTCATGGAGAGTCCCTTTTTTGACATGATCCCACCACTTGAACAAGAAATTGTCCACAACCAGTCTGAACCAAGGAGACAACTTCAATCCTTCCTCTCCAGCATCTGCTTTCCTCAACAGATCTTTCAGCTCATCCTGGGTCACATATTTAATATCGGCTACTTCATCAGGATTTGGATTAACCTTAACATCTCGGACAATGAAGAGGAGGTAATCAACTGCAAATTAAGGAGAGCAATAATAGTCAAAATGACGTATTAAAGACTTCCCAAGAATAAAAGTTAAATTCCTGCCAGCAATTCTAATATTGATAAATATAATTTTTTTCCTCTAGATTACTAAAACTCCTAAACTTGACGATTAAAATAAGACATCAGTCAAAATGAAGTGTAAAGTTAGAGTCATTACGTTCATGCTCCCCCCATTTGCCATCAGAAGGTGCCTTGTACAGCATGCGGCCCAGAGGAGTGAACTGATCAACTGGCACATCGTCAGCAGGAATGCCCAGCTCATCCAAAAGCTTTCTTTGTGCAGCATTCCTCACCCCTGGCCCCGCAAGTGAAAGAAACGAAAAGTGCATTCAGACTAAGCAGCAGAGAAAAGGGATATAAGAGGCTTTCAATAGAATTTAAAAGAAGTAATTATACATACCGAGAGCATTCTCGTCAATAAGCTCGGATTCACGATATAGAGGATGGCTGCAGCAGGTGTTGGTCCACACAAGAGGGAATGTCACTTTTGTTGCAGAGCGTTGCTGTCCAGAAAACGAAATAGAATAAGACTACCACCAACAAAATCCAGAGAAATTTGGGAAGATATACGAATATGCAGTGCAAATAGTCCAGGGAAGACAGATTGCTAGCCACAACCTATCACTTAATGCTGTACCTTACACAATAATCTCAAAGATATAAGCCAAAGCCCCATATATCATGTGTTAACTGGTGATAAATATTATTAAAGCAAATTTATATGTGACTCACTCCCAAGATCTCATACTTGGTAGACCAGCATTAACAAGTCTCAATAATTCTAGTATATTGATGCTATACAGCCTAATTCCCTATTCAAAATGAAGGATACCGAAGCAACTCCACTTAAAATTAAGTCTTTCTTACATTGCCAAATTTTGAACTTGCTATATATTTTAACACTATTCCAACATATTATCTGCCATGGTTTTCCAAGCCTGACAAGTTTCCTCATCCTATTATATATTGAAATCCCATCATTTTTCTTTCAACAACCAGAAATTTAGATTCACATATGCACAATTTTTAAACCCAGAACACAGTAAGTACATACCTGAAGGAGTAACTCATATTTTGAGTTAAACAAAAATA
>JAXCLQ010000006.1:11340147-11361583 GCA_035584115.1 Cedrela odorata | reverse complement strand
ATGCACAATTTTTAAACCCAGAACACAGTAAGTACATACCTGAAGGAGTAACTCATATTTTGAGTTAAACAAAAATACACTGAAAGCTCTATGCAGCAAATTCAAAGATTCAATCTTTTCCATCAGGTGACCTGCAGTTTATCAAAAGCTTTAATTTAGTTTAATCACATAGGAATTAAGTATTTACAAAGAAGGATGAAGAACTATATGTCTAAAGCATGCAGGGATATTGAGAGCAAAAAAACCAAGCAGTACCCATGCTAACAAGAAAAAAACATGAAACTTGGAATCTTAATCAAAGATTTCTTACCGAACCAGAAGCATTTAGGTCTATTCTTTTCCTCCACTTCTTAAATCCCAAGGCAAGTATAAAAGGAGCAGATATTTTTTAATTAACTTAGGTAGTACGTTTACCTCATTAAAAATAAGGATGTTATGTTAAAACTTCTGTCTTTTTTATCAATAAAATTTATCTTTCCTTCAAGATTATTCTAAAACTTCTGTTTCATTTGCCTTTCCATGTTTTTGCTTCATCAAATATACCAAAATGTAGCAAAAGTATATATGCACTAGAGAAAAAAAAAATGTTAAACAATGGTATCATCATGTTCCATACATTGATTTAAACACTTGAAAAGTAAGAAAATATTGAAACAATACTATCATATTCCACGCACAGTAAGTTTACTTACAGTTGTATTTGTTTTCATGACCAACAACATGATCATTCTCATCCACCAAAATGCATCTGTCAAGGGTTTCAATTGAAGATCATGAGAGCTAGCATATATGTAGCATTAATATGTCATTAGTCTCTTGATGACTAGATCTAAGAGAGCTATGTTTCATAAGAAAAAGAAAAATTTTGGTGGTGGTACTTCAAATTGAAGCACCTCTTACAACAAATTAAACATAAAGAGCACAACTAAAATTCAGATAAGCTGCCATTTATTACCACACTGCCATATAAGATGAGCAACATGAACAATAGATTTATGCAATAAACAAAAGACATAATTTTGATGAGAACAAACAAAAGATGTATATCAAACAAATAATTCGATTCATAGCTCACCCTCGTAAAAAATATATGCACACACATATATGCCTTTACATATTACACACACAGAGGTAGATGGATAGATAATAGAGAAATAGAGAAATTGATCGAGATAGAGAGAGATCCAAATCATATTCCACCGTAAGATCTATTTTAGGATTTTTTTCGGCCAATTCACTGTCATATTTTAATTCATTCCTAGCTCCATAAACTAACATTTCTAAACATAATTGAAGTTTTATCATTTTTTATCAACTTTCGATCAAATAGTAGATCTTCAATCGTAGCTCTTCTTAAAAATGGCCAGAGTAGATATTTCCCACTAATCTAGCCAATCCAAATATGGTATCTACCTGGCTGTGCTTACTAGAGATTCTCCAGAAACAACACCTAAGTTTAATAAGGTAAGAACATTCAAAATAGACCCAAAATTTATCTACTAGCAAAAGCGGAAACCGGCCTCTGCCCACCACTATAGATGAATAAATACAACTTTCTTTGCTTCCTTTTTGGTAATTTCTGCTCCACTTACAACACTAGTAAATCAACAAAGCCTACATTTTTAAAAGAGCAGATAATTTTTAATTCTGTTTTACCAACAAGCGACAAACTGAAGGGCATAAGCAAAACTAAACCCATGTAAAACTACTAATTTTTCAAGAGAAGTTCAATTCCCAAGCTCACAGCTCTTCATACACAGCTTCATGAAAATCTAAACAAACAAACATTTAGTTCGATGATTAAAGAACAAAATAACGATCAGAAACAGCAACAAATTGCGACCAGATAATAAGTGAAAGCAAAGAAATTGATCAGAGACAGAAAACCCATACTCGTCTTCGAACATGAGGCGTCTCTGGACAGCGTCCATGCCAGAATCGACAGCGTCAGCCATGGCGGTTAATGGGGAGAAGCTGCTAGCAGACGAAGAAGTCCTTGCGAACAGAGGTCGAGAAATGAAAGGAAAAAGGGAAGAGAAAAGGATACGAGATTTGGAGAAAGAGGAAGAAGAAGAAGAAGACAGCAGTAATGAGGAAGAAAGTCTGATGGTAGTGAGATTATAAAGGGCAGACATTCGACTGCATATGGAAGGTGAACGCCATTGTTGAACGCCATATATTTTATGTTTCCTTATTGAGATAATAATATCTGAACCCCTATATTGTTGCCTTTATACAAATAAGCAAATAAAATTTCCATTTATATATCAAATAGGTCCGTCATGGATGGCTCAGTTCTATTACAACGACTGAACAAACTATGCCATTATTGATTAAAATATAAAACATCAGGAATCCGAACGTTATTTCCCCTTCCATAATTAATCGTGTTCTTTGATTTTATCAATATTGTACACGTGGACAACACTTTGCCCAAGTGATCTTACAAATTTTACCCCCTCTATTGAGGAAATTTATTTGTTATATTTCCAAATTGTCAATTTGTTACCCGGAATAAAAATATATGAGCTTTAAAATAAACGGAAAATTTTAGTTACATATGAAAAATAATAAATAAATAAAGTAACTCATTAAATCTATATCTATCTATAAATATTGCAGATTTTGATATGCAAACTCGTATACGAGTTGGATTATTTTAATTTTGATATGCAAACTCGTATACGAGTTGGTTTATCTTAATTGATTCAATTTATAAATTTATCAACATATCATATCATACGAGTTGGTTTATTAATAATTTAAATCTAAATAAGAATTTTTATTTTTATTTTAATTTCTATAACTTATCGATACATATGCTGAAAATTATTTTAGATAAGTGAATTCATATATATATGAGTTGGAAAATTAAAATTACATTTTTTTTTAAGGTACTAATTAAATTCAATGACTAATTTATACGAGTTGGAATTGATTCATGTATATCTTAAATATAAACAATATGTAAAATATTATTTTGAGAGTTACTTAAAAGAATTAAGTTTTATAACTTATCAATTCACATTTTCATAATATTTTAAAAGAAGTTAATTTATATACGAGTTGGTTCATTAATTTTTTTACTAGTTAAAAATAATAAGTAAATTTATATATGAGTTGGGCCATTAAAATTACAAAAGAAAAAAAATCTATTTATTTGGATATATAGAAAGTCAAGTGTCTATTGGTATGGATAAAAAAAAAAAAAAAAAAAAAAAAAAAAAGGTGTGAGAGAATTGAAAATCAATCTCGAACTATTTGACAAAATAAAATGTCCTAATATAGATTTTATTAAATAACTCTAATTAATTCATTTTTAATTTTAATTTACTATTTTTTTTTTTTTGTACATAACATTATCTTAGTTTATAAATAAGCTAACAATACATAGTCTCAATTATGAAAATTATGTTAATTACATTTTTCTCTAAATTTGATGTTAGCAATCATTTTTCAAAAATCTATTTGTATGAAATCAGCACACAGTGATATATATGATTATGAAATGTGTCATAATTTGAGTTAAGTTGAAATTGATCATTAATTCAGATAAATGTAAATAGTGAGAGTTATTAAATCATTACTCAATGTGTACAAAATATAAAATTAATTAAATGATCAATGTAAAAACCTTTTTTTATTTAAGTTGGATGTACGACTAGATTTACTACTACTACTACTAATAATAATAATAATTTAAATCCATATAAATATCGTATAAAATCTCAATCTTGAGAGTTACTAAATATGAATGGTTATTTTAGATAATGAACGTTAATATAAGTTAATGTTAGCTTAATTTTCATCGAAAATCATAGTCTTTTTTATTATGGTAATTAATGATAGTTTATTTATTTATGGAATTAAAGTTAAACCAAATTAATTTAATTGTAATAATTATTTTTATTAAATAATAATGTTTTTGATGATACTTTTATTATCTTTTATCTTAACGTTTAAATTTTATTAAAATTCAGATGCAAATATGATCGATCTAATTTACAATTCTGTAGACAGTATTATGCATTTCAGTCGACGAAATTCACAAATCCAATCAATAAGATAGTTAGCAAATAGAATAATAATAATAATAGTAATAATAATAATAATTAAATAAAAAAATAAAAAAATAAACCAGTGAAAGGGGGGGGCATAATAGTAAACTTAAAATTTATATTTGAAAGCAATGTGTATATTTCTGAATTTAATATTTAAAAGAGGAGAGGATGAATGACTTTAATGTAAAGATGCTCGCTATGTCTTGGCTAATGTAATTCTAATTATAAAATTAATCAATCCCGTGTGTGATAGACAATATTATATTAGGGAGACGATTCTGTCATTTGTCAATGAGGTAAACGACAACAACAAAATATAATATGCCGTTCATTAATTAATTTATTAAAAATAAATTGATTCTCAATATGATCCACACTCCAAACTAGGAACTTACAAATTATATTAAATGTTTTATATTATTTTTTTAATTTAATTGACAAGATTTTCTTGGAAGATTTATACGGTATTCGTTATTGGTGAGCATATGTCACGTGGCATTTACAGCCTGGACCACGTGGATCATTAGTTATGCCATTTACAATCATATCACCACCACCATTACCATACCCAAGAAGGTAGATATGGGGTCAGTCAAAGTTGACATATATATATTTATTATAAAAATAAATACAAGGGAAATACAATCTGAACTTAAGAGAGGAGATATAATTTTTTTTTTAATTTTTATTTAAAAAAGAGAAATCAATTTTCTTTTTTAAATAAAAAATAAAAAAGAACGGAGCCATCCCATTGGAGACGGGAATAGTAAAAACCAGACTTGATACTCTTTAAGAGTCGAGAGATTATTAATTAGTTCCCAAGCAAAATTATACCCGTGCTACTGCATAAGCACATGAAGAAGAAGAGTACATTCCTCCAAAACTTTCGCGATACATTACTGTTTGCTCCCTTTCAACATATGGTAATACTGAGGAGCAATTATTTATGCCAAAGAAGGCACAGCCAACCTACCAAATAACCAAATATATATATATATATATATATATTTGCTTATTGTCCCTGGCCAGGTTAAAATATATTTATTAGTTATCTATCTGCAAAAAAGTTTGCCAATGAAGATTCTAAATCTAATAACTTCAGCTTTTGAACAGATACTAAATATGGATATGGGATTGGAACATTTTTTTTTTTTTTTTTTATCTACTAGTCATTGGACCTAAGCAACCAACTCAGAGTGGTTTATCATAACACAAATGCGGACCATTTTGTGCAAAACACGGGCAGATCACTTGAACCAGGAGGTGAAGTACTCGGCCTTACAAGTTCTTTGTTATTACTACAAACGGTATAATAGAAAAAGTGCCACTTCTAGACAACTATAAGCCATTCTATATATAGGAAAATGTTAGCTGTGGCATTGCATCTTTGACACGAGTTGTTCAAGCACCCAGGCCATTTTGTTTCATATAAAAAGTGTGAACAGTTGAAGTTGCAATGCCACATCTAGCTGTGATCCGAATGTTTGTTAGGGTGGTTTAGGATTTATCAAAACTTAGCATCATAAAACTTCTCACAATCTTCCTCGCACCTGAAGCAAATAAATTAACATAGCTCAAGGAGGTATTAAATAAAGTTTACGTATTGATTGATTGATTGATTGATTTTTAATTGACTTTACAATGATATGAATTTATCTTTTTAATTTTATTGCTCAGGAGCTTAATGGAGACAGAGTGTCATCGATTCTCATAAAGAAATAATGATCCAAGTTTTATAAAGAATGCCAGTGAAATCTCTTTTACAATTAAAATGCGTTTAAAAAATCATGATAGATTTTGATTAAGAACTCTAGTTTTATTATCAAACACCTAAAATAATTCAATTAATTTTGACAATATACACAGGAACGGACTCAGGATTTTGAATCTACCTGGATTAAATATTTTCATTAATTTTGACCCGGACTACTATAACAATTTGTAGAATAAATATCAGTAAGCTGCATGATTATTTTGAGACAAGAAGGAGTGAACTTTAAAACTTTTGACTCTGGTTACAGCCCAACCGAGGATACAAGTAGGTTCATCCCTCAATGTATACCCGAAGTAATTAACGACACTACCATCAATTATGAGAAAAGAAACATTTTGTATTTGTTTCCTGACACAAGACTTGCAAATTTACTATACGAAGACATTAGTGATCAAATTCCAATACCAGAATAAGATCCAGATGCTCCTATTTTTTGTCTATTGCAAAATGGGACGCTATTGCCAAAAAAAAAAAAAATGTGGGTGAAAATATCACCAACGTTATTATGGCTTTGCCTTGATTTTTAAGGAGAGTTTTAGATTATCAGATATCAATAATTATTGTATAAAATCATTTAAGTTATTAGAATAGCAGTGGTGAAGCAATAATGTCTTCTAACTATGGGATTAATCTTCCCTAATTACAAATTAATGATGCTTAATTACTATAAATTAATAAATAAAACAATATGACCAGCTGTAATAAAGATCTGGGCTTCTGGCTGGGCTCGTCCCTGCAACATTCCTGATCCATCCATCAATCTCCCATATAAATAGAACAGCTTTCTTGTTTTTAAACACAGTGAAAAAGAAAAAAAAATTAAATTAAGAAGAATTATAAAAGAGTTATGGCAAATGGGTTCTTCAGTTCCATGTTCTTGCTCTTCCATGTCTTTGCTTCACGTACGTAAATCTCTTTTTCTCTCTCTGGTGCGTTCAAAAATATTTATGTATCTTAAGTTTTTAACTAGTTTTGAATTATTTATGCATGCAGAAGAAATGGTGAAGCATGCGAGTGGAGCTATGTGCTCATCTCCATTCCATGAATTCAGGGGGGGTCTATGCTTTTACGATCCAGCTTGCGAGCACAGAAGAAGGTTTCCATAGTGGAAAATGTAGAGGGTTAATTCATCGTCGATGCATTTGTTATGTATCTTTTGATTGATTCATGTACTGCAATAACAGCATGCTGCAGTTTATAACATGCTTCTTCAATCTTTATCTATATATGTACTGCTAGTTTACTGTATTGAATAAAAAGTCATTTTTTTATTTTCTCTCATTAGGGTTAAAAGCAATAGCGTTCAAGATTATCAACAACACTTCTCCCTCCATTATTTACAAATTTGTTTTTCTTTCATTATCTTCCAACATTCGTTCTCTGAATCTTGTTTGTGGTTTTCAAAAAATCAGCTCTCCAGTTTTATTTTAATCGGCACGTAAAATCCTGTTGATTGTTGCTTAAATGAGACAAAAGTATTATGTCATCCATACACTCTTTTCATAAATTTCCATTATACATTCATTTGTTCTATTACATGTTGAGTTCATCTTTTTATTTGTCATAAAATATTTTTTAATAAAAATTATATAATTTTTTTAATAAATGATTTTTTTTAACAAAAATTATATAACTTTTTTAATAAATGATTTTTTTTTTTAATAAAAAGAATTATGATAAGAGAGTAATGATATAAATAATTTCAAAATAAAATAAAAATATTTGAACAATTTATAATTTATTTTTGGCTGATAGACAATCAGACAACACAAATTTGTTTAAAAATTAACACTTAAGGTATAGAGCATCACATACTGCCATTTCACAACAGCAATAGCATTGGCAATGGACAAATTGGCCCAGCTCAGTATGATAAGTATTTTTCGTAACACCACAATTTTATCTTTTAAATAAAATAACTAAAGCAGAGACAGATGATAAGATATTAAATAGATAAATGTTAAAAATACTGAAGTAAACCAACAAAAAGAGAGAATTAAATTCACAGTTATTGAAGATACAACAATAATAATAATAATAATAATATAAACATGAAATAGAGATAATTTTGGTATAAAATGAAGTTTATACAAATAGCATAAATTAAAAATTCAGTTTCAGTGAGGTGTATTTAATAATGGGGTGCTGTTACATATAGTAGTCCACAACATAAATAATCACACAATGCACATGCAGTAACAGGTGCATATATCAATCAAACCAGTTTCTCAGAATTCTTGGGATCTGGTTTAAATGCATGGCGCATGCTCCAACTCAAATCTTAAGCAAAAATTATGCAGCACACACAGCACAAAAGAAAAAAGAGTACAAAGTGACATTGATTATTGCAATAATAAAAAGGCGTTCAATGGTTTGATCATATCATTTAAAGGGCACACCAAATGTCAAAGGACAGGACCTGGAGTAACTTAATACTTGATTATCTCAAACATAAATAGAAAACAGTAAACAGAACAAGGGGCGGTAAGATTGTAATATCATAAGCTCCATCGCTTATTCCTCTTCTTCTGCTTCTTCCAGCCATTTCACAAACGGCTCCAGAGCCTTCACAAAGCTTTGCCTGCAGAGCATTACATACAATATTGCAAGTCAGGTTCCCTGAAACATCATAAATTTAGGAAGAAATATCTATATTAAGGGCAAGAAATGTCAACTTATTGCATGGCAAGGCATCAGTCCACAAATAAAAAATCCAGTTAATTTAGAATATTCCATCTTGGATTTTCACAGTACGAAACAAGACAAAGAAGAACAGAAAGCATTACCAACTTAATAGAAGATAAACCATCCTCCTTTTGCAACTAGGGAAGTACAAAATGAAAAGGAAGAGATGCTATCGTAGTACATAACTAAAACTCCACCCAAATCTCTTCAAATGATGAGATGATTAAACTATTTTCATTTTGAAAATAATAATAAAACAACCTTGTTTCCATGGGACCGTAGAATGAAGGAGGTAAACATTTTCTCCCTTAAACGATGTACAATATGGAAGAGGAAGAAAATTCAACAGCATCCAAACCAATCTCGCTTTACTGAATGTGGATAGAAAAAGTTGTATTACTCATGAATTGATGAGATCACCTAAACAATTAATGGATTTCAATATTTTGAAAATCTGACAGGAAATGAAATTGCATACCTGCCCTTGGGGTTTGTCCCTTTGCGGAACCAGTGCAGAATTGTGTCCTCCGCAAGAACATCCTGGTCGTAGAGAGACCTCACAATCTCTGGAAACAGCTTCATCAGCTTAGCATCCTCATAGCATTGCATCTGAACTTTGTACATTAGCTCCAGCTCAAGTTTTGCATTGGTGCAGAAAGTATTTAGCAGTTCCGCCCATGTTTTCACCTGCATTTAAACAAAAAAAAAAAAAGTATTGTCAATACTTTAGCCCCAAATTGTTGTTTTAAAAATAGATAGCTAAATATTTGGTATAATTAGCACTTCGAAAGCTATTCAATGAACCTATGCCAGATTTACACAATCCAATTCCATCACATTCTTGCAGTAGCATTAATTACACTTTGACACAATGGAATATAAGATTCAGATCCCCAACACAAACACCCTGAGCAGAACTTTATCAGAAAGACAATAAGCCAAAATTTTCCATTTACAAACTTGTCAAATTAGTTCCCTCATTAAATAATATATATTGCTTAAATATGTGCTAGTATACTTTTAAGCTCCATATTCAGCAAATGACAGGTTTGTTATGATTAACAGCATATTGTAAAAATTAATGCTCGCTTGGCAGTAAAATGCACACAAAAGAACAAAAAAGTAAAAATATAGCAATCAGTTCCAAATTAGAAGTGTTGAGGTGTTGCTAATATAGTAAGGATTATAGAGAAACAAGATCCTGAAGCTCAGCAACTATGTAAACCAGAAGAAAAATGATATGCTAACTGCATATGTATCTGATTTCAAGTGAAATGTATCACAAAACAATGGATTACATGCTTAGGTAAGAAATAATTATTCATTTATTTTGTAAGAGTGATAAAAATATCTATTCAAGTATGCAGTTAGCATAATATTAATGTATTCGATTTCAAGTGAAATGTATCACATAACAATGAATTACATGCTTAGGTAAAAAATAATTATTCATTTATTTTGTATGAGAGATAAAAATATCCATTAAAGTATGCAGTTAACATAACATTAAGGATATCCTCAACAAAGGAAATTCATTGTTTGCAGAGACCAAATGCTCAAGCCATTCAAACATTTAAACTACAACCCATACTCAATTCAACCACATATATGCACCTACTCCACAGAAGTTGAACATAACAGAAGGAAAGGAAACAAATTATATAAAAAAGGATAACAGATCAACTATATGCAATTAATTAACCAAGGATGCGTGAAAGAAAAAGAAATAAGGTGTTAGCATATTTTTAAGTAATATACTCATCAAGCACATATAGGTACATATATTTTTAACAGACCAACTTCGCACCTTATCATCAACCACCTTATTTCTAGCATCATTAAGTAATATATATTGCTTAGATATGTGCAAGTATATTTTTAAGTTTCTAAGCACAAGACAATTACGGACTTAAAGCCCACCTGGCGCAGAGCTGCATTGGCATTCTGCTGCTGGTTCTTCCCAGACCACTGCACTGCATCCATCAAGATATCCCACAGTATACGTATGAGCTCAATGTCCAGCAATTTGGCATCTCTGATCAGTTGTTTCACGGTGTCTATAACTTCAGATATTTCAGCTTCCTCAGCTATTTGAGTTATCAAAGCAGATTTCATCTCCTTGAGCTTCACTTCAAATATTTTCTTCTCATTGTATTCAACCAAGGGTACCAATCCTTCCTTGCTGAAAAGGCATAATTGTCAAAAAAATGTCATCAGTGAGGTGATATAACACAGGCTTTACATGAAAATGTGTAGTTGTAAAATCTCAATGTATGTTTTGAGACTTAAAACTAGAAAATTAATGCCCAAATGGCAACGGAATTAAATTGCACAACTCTAAAGATGCTTAGGTTTCAATTTATCTCAACTTGACCCCAACCTAATACTAAAACTGGACATCCAGCTCTAAAGCAATGATACAAGATGGTGCATTTTTTTTTTATATATTTTACAATGTTAATCTGCACAGTGACACCCCTATTCCTTGAAGCAACAGAGAAAGATGGTGCTACAACTCTCTTTGTAATGCATACATGTTCAAAAAAAATATAGTACCTGACTTGTGAGGAAAAAACATAAGAAAAATAGAATCACAACCCAATTGAAGAAAAGATGGAACAGTCAAAAATAAGAATGAATCATTTTTGTATTGATAAGATAAAAGAAAATCACATATCATTTGGAAAATATCATGTGAGTTGTACAAAACTACAGTAAAATGCACAGATTTACAAATTAAAAAGGCAAGGAAATAATAGGAGATTGTCCTCGAATCAGAAAACTCACGTGAAATGTTCAGAGAATCCTTCAGCAGACCGCTTTGAAGATGGAAAGAAGTCCAGGAGATTGTCCTCCATTTTACCACGCTTCAGAATTGAAATTAAATCATCAAGGCTATTATCAACCAGATACTCCTTAAAGAAGTCTGTTACAAATGAAAGAACTAGCCCTTTTCCAACGAGATTATCCTTAAGCAGTGGCTGGAACACAGTCTCTGGTGGAAGCCCTGAGAGCTTCTGGGAGAATGCAAGCGCTGTGAAAATTGCCAACTTCTTCCTTTCATTCTCCTCAAAAAGCTCCAACGACTGCAAGAATCTTCGTGTAACATTTTCAAGATTCTTTATGAGAAATGGCCTACGCCTCAAAATTTTTTGTATGTAGATTACAGAGGGTAAAATGGCTTCCCGTTTAGGCTCACAGTCTATTATAGAGTAAGGGTGGCGCTCCCCCTCATCAGGTTTTGTTGTTCCAGGTTGTGTGCGGCCTCCTGTGAAAACAACCTGCATTGCAATTACAAAATATTTAAATGAAGAATCTACAATAAGCAATTGATTTGAACTACTAATAGATTTAAATAGCCTTAAATGCCCATCCAACTTCAAGCACAAATATGTCAGGGAAATCAATATATCCTTTTGGTCAGTTGCATCTTCTGTGAACCTAACTCCATTAAGAAAATGTGGCAGCAATAAGCATGTTATTCATTAGAAAAATAACAAGAAATGAATACAAAATTCATAAGAAGGCACTGGTGGAATCCCACGAAAGATCAATCAAGATGGTTGACATGCAACATAGACCTTTGGAAGCTCGGTTAGATGAGTAATTTTATAAGTGCCGGGTATGAAAGAGGAAAATATATAACAGCAATTACAAAAGTAGGAAATAAAAAGGTTATAATGTTGATTTTGAAAACATCAAAAGTGCAAATGCATTTTTGATACCATAGATTGAATAGTTCCATTGATTGCAACCATACCCACACTATGTTAATATCAAAACTAAAGAAACTTAATTATGAATCTTAAACAAGTCAATCTCATCCTCAAAGCACAATCCATAACCATAAGTGAACAACTATGCTATTGTAATATGGAGATTTCTTAAGAATCTAGTTCTAAATAGCCACAGCTTTCTGTTCTTAATATCATGCTAACCATCCCAGCAGTTTTCTTTCTAACAGAAGTATTTAGTTTTCATATTTCTAAGAAAAACAAAAATCTTGCCTCAAAAAAGGTGTCACCGTATCTTGAGAAGTTAAGGTTAGAAGATTCAATGCTCTTGGCAACAAGTTCCTGCATGTAACAACATTTCAATTATGGTTAGGTTTGCAAAACCAATATAATGCAATTTAAGGGAATGTAAATTCAAGAAACATTATCAGATCACAATGTAAATTCAAGAAACATTACCAGATCACCAGCATTATCCAGATATATCTGGACCACAGCATCCGCAAAAGCAGCAGGGTCCAGTGGCGCTGCAATATTCCGTTTGCGGGGCTTAATCCGCGTTCCACTGTACATAAATATAAATAAAAACATATTATGGAAAAATTCCAAAGCCACACAGAACAATAAATAACAAAAATCAGTTCAGTAATCAGATACTCCATAATTTCCCAAGGCATAATCAACGTATAAGCAATAAACATAGAAAATTATTATAGGACATTTTACAAAAAAATAAAGAAACTTACCCAAGAGTGGGTTTCTCCTTCGAGCTGCGAGATTCAAGGAAAAAAACCATAAAAGTAATCAATGATTAAATAATTATCAACAAGTAACACAACTCTAAGAAATCAACAAATAACAAAAATTACATATATATATATATATATATATATATAACAAAAACATAAGACCTCTTACTGACGTTATATAAACAAAAATTCAAATCGGATATCTAGCCGAATCAATTATATACCAATTTCATAAAAACAAGAACAAAAGATTCCGCTCTCGATTTATAAGAGAAACCCTAATAAAAACATCAGATTAAATCGCTTGAATTCAAGACAAAATTTGTTTAAAAAAAATTAGCAAAAAAGAAAATTGATCTCTTAAAGTTATACGATCACAAAAAAATATCCTTTCAAATCAAAAACACCCAAAAAAAGATTTGATCACGATAGCCATAAATACACACCAAAAAAAAAAAAGAACTTTCATAAGTTACAAATACACAGATCACAGATCTGTAACTATCAACAACAACAAGATCAAGAATAACAACATACATAAAACAAACAAAGATTCTTGTCTTCACGTAACATAATCATCACAATTGATCCGTAACAGACCAGTACCGATACTCTTCGATACCGTAAAATGAACCAAAAGAGAAAATAAAAAAACAGAAAAAGAGTGTACCTCATAAACCAAGACGAAGAAGGATCAAAAAGAGAGGAGAGTCTCTCTCTGCAATTGAGAGCGTTTTGGGAAAGTATGAGAGAGAGAGAGAGAGTGAATGAAAGAAAACGATAAAGGAAAGTTGTAAAGGCAACGGGGGTTTGGACAGATGATATTATTTATAATTTTTATTTTATTTTATTTTATAATTTAGTAAATTACTTAAAATAAGAAATAAAAATAAAAAGGGAAATGACTTGAATGACTGTTGCCTCACGGGCGCTTCTTCAGCGTACAAATTGTTAGGTTATCCAATAATAAGCAGGGTTAATACTATTTGAGCCCCTAAAATATGTATTTATTATTATTTGGGAAATTTCTCAAAATATCTTTATTTTAGATTCCATTAATAACCAACTTCAAAAAAATCTTACCAACATATACAATTTCACTTTTTTTTTTTTAATCATTTACATTTAAAACAACATTAAATAATATATAAATATTATTTTACTTAACAAAAGCTGTCCAACTCGGTAGTGAGTAAACTATTTGTCACACTTACTACTTAAGTTTAATTCCCAATAAATATATTTATTTATTTATTTCAACTTGGACTAAAAATTGAGTCTAACCATTGGCTCTAATTCGAGCTTGTGCTCGGTTTCTTGATTTTTTTTAATTATAAAAATTATTATTTTATTGATTGTTTATTTCTTTATTTATAATTTTATGTAAATTTTATTATAAATTAATTTAATTTCATCAATTGTTACAAATTTATTATGTATATTAAAAAAAGTAGTTAATAAATAATATATTAACTATATATAAAACAAATAAATAAATAAAATAAAAATTACAATTATTATTGAATCACTAGTTTAACATACAATCTATTCACCACTAAACTAGATAACTTATGTTAAACAAAGTAATATTTATTTATTATTTAATATTGGCCAAAATAATACTTTAATTTTACTAACTTCAAAAATAGCATTCTAATTAAAACATTTTGAATTCTCTCTCTACAATACTCAAGATCTTTAAGGACATGAATTTCTAATAGTTTTTTTTTTAAAATATATATATATATCCCAAAAATGCATAAATTACATAAATATGCCTATAGAGTGGAGAAAGGTTCTGTTTGAAAAAGGAAACTAAGTCTTACAATTAAATTCTCTTTCATTTTGAAGCTATATTCCCTACAACAAATTTGAGAAGTGTTCTCCACACTTTTGACAAAGAGAATTGTCCATTTTATAAATAAAATAAGATGTGTTTTGAAGACTTGTGATATCTTAAAAGTTTAAAGTTTGTTTGGTGGAACGTGCACAACTTAAAATATTACTTTGTTCTATATTTCATGATTTTCTTGTTTCTTTATTAGATGATGCTTTTTTCAATGTTATAATATTATTTTTCACGTGCTCTATTCCTTAGGACTGTTTATTTCAGTTTGTGTATTATGAATTCGCACAGATGACAATCTCAAAATATATAAATGACATTACACAATTGTCATGCAATATTAAAAGATGTCTTTACATTATGGTCATATAATATTAAATAGAATTGCACAATTCTCTTGTAATATTATTTGTTATGACCTCTGTTATGTAAGTGCATTCACACGACTATCTTGTAGTGTCGTTTGATATGACAAGTAGTCATATTATGGAATCTGAAATAATATTACATTGATGTCTTGTATATTTTCAAGTATTAAAATTTCGTAATGTTTGTATTAATTTGTTGTACATTAATAGATTAATGGCTTTGGTGTGTATGCCCATTTCTTTTTTACAATAAAATGAGTCGATTCACACATAGTGGAAAGAGTTGCTGGAGTCATATCCATTTACATTTTGTGTTTGATGTCTCAATAGCCATTTACCTTTTGTGTTTGATGTCTCAATGAAGATCAAGCTTAAAATAAATGGGCTAATGCCACTTATAGAAAACAAAAATTGAAGATGATATAATATTCTTTTTAGAAAATTATTAGTCACTACTAAAAATATTACATTCACTGATACTAGGTTCCTAATATTTTTTGAAAAAGTGTCAATAAAATCACTCTTTTAAGATTTTTTTTTTCACTTTTAATTGGTAAGTATTAGTATTTGGTGACACTTCCTAAGAAGTATCAGCTCTCTCTAACACTTCAGTAGTAGTATTGGTATTCTTTGACATTTCAGTAGTAGTGTTGGTGTTCTTTAATACTATGGTATCACAAACCAAAATGACGATGCTTTTTATCCTAGTAAATGTTGTTTTGATATATGCTTAATTTTTTTCTTTTTCTTTATTTAAAATATAAACATATTAAAATTAAGGGAAAATGACATCGTTTTATGACATATTTTTTGGCTCCATTTTTTCCTCCTCCAGTTAGCCGATTTTTCCCTTTTCATTTTCAGTTCTGGACACCCAAAATACTCTAAGCCAAAACACACTAAGCTAAAATACCAAAATCTTTCACTTTTAGACAGCCAAAGCTAAAGCTAAAGCCATATTGATTATACATCACAACCAACTATCATTTCTAGTAAGGTATTTCTCTCCATTTTTTTGGTTTTCATCCATTTTGATAGTCATCTATTTGGTTCTCGACAAAGCGAGGGAAATTGCAAGAAATGAAGTCTAGGTTCGAGCTTTTTCATTTGATTTCTTCCATTTCTCTCTAAAACCAAATAGATTTGAAGAGAAGTTGCAATGCAAGCTAATTTGTTTAATTGTTTGGGATAATTGATTTTTCATCTTATCATTGCGATTTGGGAACTCTGGCATTTGCGGCTGCTTAAGAGCTTTGATTTTTATTGTTGTTGCTGTTAGTGTTACTTTTAGGTATTTTCTTTTAGTTTTTGTTTACAAACTTGGGTGCTTTGTGTTTGGTTGTGATTAGTAAACACATTGGAGGTGTGATATGAAGTTGTGTAGTGGTAAAGCATTTGGATAGTAAAGTGTTTGTAACCAAATTATTCATATGCTTATTTTGTATATGTTGTTTATATTGTTTGTGTTTGGGAAACGGCTTGACGCATAGAAGAAGCCCAATAGGCCTTAGACCAATAAAGTGTAACACATGGCTTTAACTAAAGTCCTACAAAGGATAAGTGGAATCTGAAGCCAATTCAAGCCTATGAGATCTTGACCATAACATGACAAATATCTCAAGCACAACAAGGTTTGAGACCTTCTAAGCCCAATAAAAGGTCTCAACCTTAGATGTAGAATTTCGTGACCTCCTTCATTCGGGTATAACATGACAAAGATCTTGGCCAGATCACGAAACTTGAGGCCATTCTAAAGAAGGTCTCAGGTAAAAGATTTTTTAAACTTTTTAATAATTGCGTATTGCCATAAGATTCAAGTTCTTTTCGAACATTTTCATAATAAGGATTTGTGGCCTAATAGATGTATTTTGCAAATAGGGCTTAAAATTCCATGATTTTGGAGTACTAATACTTATAAAGTTAAGTTTTTTTGATCTCTGAAATACTAATACGTTTAAGATTACAATTTTTAGATTATTTAGAGTCTTAATAAGTTTAAGAGACCTAATGACGAAAAAAGAGAGCAGCTTATAAAATGTAACCAAAGGTAGAATGCATGTTACATATATTAGAACACACAACATTCTCTATGCAAGTTTAGGCTGCCATTGTCTTATTTTTCTCTCAAACACCACAAAGTAAAATTCTAATTTAAGCATTGGAAGGTTTTCGTTGGACCACCGACTTTTATCGCTCAGATCTTTTTGTGATTTTAGGTGAAACAACGATCGAGTGAACGAAGAACACTAATTCTGGTGCATAGAGTTTTCAAGAGAATTTTGCTACATCAATATCTGGTGCCGTTTGTGGTAACCTAGAACAAAAAGCTAAAAATAACAATAAAGAGAAAGGCCATGGTAGCAATGCAAACTTACAGAACCAAAAAATGTATAACGGTAAAAAGGTATTCAAAAAGAAATTCTCTCAAAGCAACAACATCAGCTAACCCAGATAATAACAATTAACAACCACCTTTTGAAGGAGTAGAATGTGATTTAGTAGTTTCATCCCTGCACCAAAATCCCTCTATAAGAGGAAACAGAGAAACCGCTCAGTGGATCTAAAGACTGGCCGACAGCTAAAGAAAGCACGCAGAAAAAGACTGACAAATTTTAATATTGGTGGAAGAAGTTGCAGAGATGAAAAGAATGCTTCAAGGCGGTTCCTTTGGACTAAGGGTAGCTACATCATCAAAGGCGATGGAGAGTAGTACCCCCAACATTCTACGCACCAAAGATTGTGACATAAGTACCAATAAAATACCTCCAAGAGAAAGTATATCATCGTAGAAAAAGAAAAGGGAAAAGTATCTGACTGCCCTCTAGAAAGGTCCCTAGTGCCCAAACACAATAATACTACTTTCAAGGTTATTGGTGAACCTTATCCCGAATCCTAATACTCACTAGATGACCTAGCAATGACTTGTAAATGCTAGCCAGAATATAGCTTGAATTCGAAAGATATGAGGGCATTCTTCAATTAAAAACGTCATAAAGAGAGATAGAGAACTCTAAACAGAGAGAATATTAGGAAAAAGAAGGCAAGGAACGTGATGCAAAGGTTAATAACCTTAAGGTCTACATCAGGAGATTGGTTGAGGAATTAGAAAACCAAAAAAAATGGGACAAAAGAAAGAATGCCAAGCCGATATCACGCTCGAGGTTGTATTCTAAATCTCCCTTCTCTCGAAGAATCTTGAACCTTATTCTCCCTAGGAAGTTTAAGATGCCCCAATAACTCCCTTCACTAGAAAGACTAATCCATCTTTATGTATGAATTTCTTTAAGGAGTTGATGTTGATACAAGGACTAAACGAATCCCAGATGTGTCATTTGTTCCTATTAACGTTAAAAGGGCAAGCGAGGAAATGATTCATAAGCCTGACCTTCAACAGTATTCATATCTTTGATCAACTATACGAGGTGTTTATCTATGAGTTTAGAGGAGCGATTGCTAGTCTTAAAACCTCGAGCTCATTACTATTGATGAAACAGAGAGAAAAAAAAAGCCTTAGGAACTTTATTAGGAGATATTATGACGAAGTAGTAGAGTTAGGTCTAAGAGTAGACCACGGATGATATGCCGTAAGAAAGTCAACCATTACCACTTACAAAGCAGTTTGAAGGAAGTTATTGGATGAGATCAAAATTGAGGACTAGGTCATCCTTAAGCTGAAGGAAGAAAAGAAAATGGGGTCATTCTCACATGATAAGATGTGGTCCTTGAAGCCAGATAATAAATGGAGGCGAGATGATAAAAAAATTTCTAAGACTTCGATAGAAAGAGAAGTTGAGTACTGTAATATGTCAGCACTAGGAACAGAAAAGATTGCGTTCCATCAAAGAGACAACACTATCCAAGAAGAGGTGAAACGAGAAGAGTGGCCTAGGTCTAGGAAACTAGGATTTTCACGTCGTGGAATCCATTTCTCTCACAAATCTTCTAAAAAATCAAAAGGCAAGGAACTTTGCTGGTGGAACCTCGCCCAGTAAAAGTAAAATTGAGTGAAAATACGAAGAATAAGTTTTGCGAGTTTCACCAAAGCACTAGATATTTGACAAATGAGTGCTTAAACCTTAAGGACTAGATCAAAGTTTGTGTCAAAAATAATTATTTGTGGGTTTTATGGCAAACAATAGGGAAGGGCTCGAAACCCCAGATCAAAGAGCTAGACGAAAAAAGACGTATGAGTATTAAATGTTGGTAATCTTTAGAGGAATCACATTGGCAAGATGTAAGAATAGTGTAAGGAAAACTATTAAAAATATTCATTGCCTAATTATGTTTTGAATGCTCATTTTATGAACGTAAGTGTCGAGAAGAAGCAAAAAGTCACTTCACTCCCAATTATATTTATAGATGAAGACAAGGTCGAGGTATACTACCTACATAATGATGCCTTTGTAATAACCCTAGCAATGAGAACAACTTAGCTCAACTGAATATTAGTAGATACGGGAGGTTTAGCTAACATTATTTTCAAAGAAACTCTAAATTCCTTAGGTATTAAAGATATGAGACTAAGATAAGCTGAGACAACTCTCTATGATTTCGATGAATCATGTACCTACTCGTTGGGCATAATATAACTGCCAATTACAATGAGAGATAAGCTCTATCAGAAAACCATAATAGTTGAGTTCCAGATAGTAAATCTTAAAATTCTTTATACAATAATTCTTGGAAGACCTTTCCTCAGGTCTACATGGGCGGTAGAAAGCATTTATTACTTGAAACTGAAGTTCAGGGTAGGTAAAGGTATTGGCATAGTTAAAGAGAGCTAAAAGGACACTTAATCATACTTTGCCACCTTGTTAAAAAGCTCTTATTGCATATCAAAAAGTCTTTGGGGAGAAATCTTAGGGATCAGAGACGAGAATATAGAACAAGAACTGATAATAGAGAGCTTGGGTAAGGAACTTAGTCAGGATAGCATACCTTCAGCTATGGAGTTAGTGGAAGAATTGGAATCTATAATCCTGAATAAGGAGACTCCACAAAAAATAGTCAAAATTGGATTACATCATTCTAAAGAGCATAAAATAGTGCTCAAGGACATTCTGAGACAGCATATAGATGCATTCGACTTGACACACGAAGACATGTCAGGGATTGATCCTTGAGTAATCTCCCATCAGCTTGTAATTGATCTTAAGTATAAACTCGTAAAGTAGAAGAAGCGATTATTCAATGTAAAATGGAGGGAAGCGGTGCATGTCGAAGTAGAAAAATTGATGAAGGCTAAATTCATCAAAAAAGTCCATTGCCCAAAATGGGTGTTAAACGTAGTTATGGTAAATAAGTCTAATAGAAAGTAGAGAATGTGTGTGGACTTCACAGATTTGAACAAAATCTGTCCGAAGGACACTTTTCTACTCTCGAGGATAGATCAACTATTGGATTCAACGACAGGGCATGAGCTTTTAAGCTTTATGGAAATGTTTTCGAGGTACAATCACATTAGAATACATAAGCCAGATTAGGAGAAAACTACATTTGTAACTGATCAAGGGTTGTATTGTTATAAAGTAATGCCCTTTGGACTAAAGAATGTCAAGGCTACTTTCTAAAGAATGGTTAATTGGGTTTTTAAACCGTTGATCGAGTTAACCTGGAAGTCTACATCGACAACATGATTATTAAGTCATTAAAGGCTCATGACTATTTGAAGCATCCAGAATAAAACTTCTCTTATATTAAGAAGTACAATATAAAGTTGAATCTTGAGAAGTGTATGTTTAGAGTCCAGGCAGGCAAGTTTCTAGGGTATATGGTTAATGAACATGGTATGGCAATTCCACAGAAGATAAAGGTAATATTGGAGTTTAAGTCGCTCACCACGCTCAAGGAATTACAAAGCTTGATAGGGAGGCCAGTTGCACTGAGTAGGTTTCTATCAAAAGCAATAGACAAGTATTTCCATTCTTCTAGATCATGAAGAAGGAAAAGAAGATTAAGTGGACAAAAGAATGTGAAAATAGCTTTTTGGAGCTGAAGCAGTATCTCGCGTTGCTACCACACTTAACAAGCCTTAGAGTCAAAGATGTGTTATATCTTTACCTAGAGGTGAACGACCATTTTATAAGCTCAGTTCTTGTAAAGGAAGACATAGAGGAAGTTCACTGGCCTATCTATTACACCAGCAAGACATTGTTGGATGCTGAGACAAGGTATTCCCCTTCCTTAGAAGCTGGCGCTGTCATTGGTGGTAGCAATAAA
>JAXCLQ010000006.1:11327547-11340047 GCA_035584115.1 Cedrela odorata | reverse complement strand
GCAAGACATTGTTGGATGCTGAGACAAGGTATTCCCCTTCCTTAGAAGCTGGCGCTGTCATTGGTGGTAGCAATAAATAAGTTACGACCTTACTTTTAAACTCATCAGTTGGTTGTTTTGACAAACCAGCCTCTGAGGCAAATTCTCCACCGACCTGATCTATTTGGCTGACTAGAAAATGGTTTATTGAGCTCAGCAAATACGATATTTACTACAAGCCTAAAACAACCATAAAGGGGAAAGCCTTGGCAAACTTTGTAGTAAAGAGATTAGTACGCTAGCAATACTTTGCTGGTGTAGTAGATAGTCTATGTAATAAATTTACACACACACACACACACACACACACACACACACACATATATATATATATACATATTCATCTATGTAATAAATTTACTCACTACGAGGGAAGGTTAACCATTCTCACTAAGGGTCTTCACGCTCGCTCGATCCTTTTCTTGGGTTCTTAGAACTGGTAATTTGTAGAAGTCTGTAGAAACCTTTAATTACTAATTAAATGAAAAAAGTCCTAAATTTTCTTCGAAACCCAAATTTTCTTCTTATTTCCCTTTATTGTTTCTAGTCCAAATTAGCACCAAATCAAAGACGGAAGGATGAGTAATCACTTGGCAACTAAAATTTGAAAAGAAACGGTAAGAATTTGAAGCGATTTTGCCGGAATTGAGAGAGATTGAGAGAAACGGGTTTGTGTTTTTAGAGAGAGAGGAAGAAGAATGATAAATGGGTGAAAAATGGTGAAGAGAGAGATAATTGGGTTTATATAGAAATAGGTAAAAAAGACCGAATTGGTCTTAAGAAATTCCAAAACTGCTCGCCAAATTTTCTTCCCAAATTCGCGTTAAACCCAATATACTCATAGCATGAAATTGACTTAAGTTCAACTAAGCCTCAATAATATGTCAACTAGCCATGAATAATATATATGCGAAAATAAAAGTCATACAATAACTAGTTTAATCTTATGTTCGAACAATAGGGTTTACATCAATAACATGTGCTGTGTTTCAGTTGAAAGTACCTAATATGCTTATTTGAAATAAATAAATTTTTTTTTTTTCATAATTTCAATGGAAATTTTCAAATGTTATTATTTGTATTATATGAGTAATTTATTGAATGTGGATTTGTTATGATCGTGATTGGTTTAGTTAGTGACTTTGAATGTGATTTCTTTCTTACAATGAAAGCCCGCCAATATGAAATCTAGGCGATGGTCCATAGGAATAATGGCCTAAAAGTACGTTGCCATTTATAGGTGATGATTTCTATAAACAATACCCTGAAAGTACACATTGAATTAATTAAATGAAATTTGTTTATGATGAAAATATAAATATTTTATGTTATCCTATATGGATATTAATTTTTCGAAATCTCTCCTACATTATTTCTTAAAATGCTAATGAAATTTAGAAAATACATTATCTTTTGTTATCTTTAATTTTTTTTTAAATTGCTATTGCATATAAATATCTACTGGGTATTAACTCATCTATATTTTTCAAGTTTTGGATGATGTTGGAGACATATTAATTGAGAAGAATAGTGATTTTTTAGCTGAAGAAATTTTTTGTTGTATTTTGTATTATTGTAGATATGAGAACATAATTTGTATAGTTTTGTATTGTAATATAATTAGTAGATGGATATTAAGTAATAAGTGTTAGTTATATTTTGGTGTTGAGAAGAAGTAGTTGGAATTGAAAATTATTTTGGAAGTGTTTAAAATTTTATTTACAGGTTTTAAATTTTGAGAAAATATCCATTTTGTAAGAGGAATTATTGCCAATTTTTTTTTTGGAATTAGGGGCATTACACGAGCTAAGAATGATACAAGGCATTTACACCATCATTGTGAAGTTTTGTATTATGTGCAAACAAAAGAATATATCTCACCATACAAAAAAGTTGAAATTAGACAACGATGGTGAAAGAAATGAGAAATTTGAGAATTATTTTTTTGATCTTAATAAAACAAGGAAAATAATTGCCAAAACTATCATTATACATAAGTATCCTTTGAGTTGTGTGGAGTATGAATAGTTTAGAAAAGTTTTCTTTTCCTTTAACCCTATGTGAAAGAATTTGTCTCGTAATACAATCAAAAGTGATATTATGGAGATACATTAGTTGGAGATAGCTAAAATAATGAGTTGTTTTGAACGTAACAAAAGTAAAATTGTCATCACAATAGATATGTTGACTGCTGAATCACAAACAATGGGATACATGACATTTACAAGACAATTTATTGATGACCCTTGGATCTTTTATGATAAAATCTTAAGGCAATTTCTTTTATTTTATATAAAAATACAAATTTGATTAAATGGATGAGCGACTTGGATCTACTTATGAAGAGATTAGGAAAATGGTATCTATCATGATATCAAAATTTAAAAAATATTTAAAGGATGTTTATGGGATTTTATCAATAGCTACCATATTAGACCCAAGATATAAAATGAATTTAATTGAGTATTATTTTCTTATGATATATGGCGATGACTTATTATTTTAGATTGAGTGAGTTAGTATAACCTTTATAGTGATTTGGTAAAAATTATGAATTAAATTTTAAATCACATAAGGATATTTTCAGTGCAAATAGTTTTTCATTTGCTCTATCTCATTCTTTCGCTCCTCTTATTGAGAAACAAGTTGCACATAGATTGGGGTTTAGAGATTTTGTAGAAGCTAGTGTGAGAGAACATAAAAAGACAAAGTTTGAGACATGTTTGGAAGAAGAGATTTTGCTTGACTTTCAATCTTTTAATATTTTAAATTGGTGAAAAATAAATGAATTTAAATATCCTTTGTTATCTAAGATTGCTAGAGAAATATTAGCAATACAAGTCTTCACAATGGTTTCCAAGTCAATTTTTAGTGCGGGTTGTAGAGTTGTGAGTCATATCATAGTAGACTACATCCACAAGCAATATAGAATTTGATGTGCACTCAAAGTTAGTAATGTGAAGGTATAAAATATATAATTTTTTTTTCTTTTATAAATTTATAATTTTGTCTCATTAACTTTTATTTTGAAAATAGATGGGAAACGTTTAAATAGTCACTGTCACATTTATGTAATGAGATGTTGAAGAATATTTAGAGGTAAAAATTTTATGTATATTAGTTAAATGTCAAATGTTATATCATTAGTAATTGATACAAACTAAGTATATTTTTGTTATTTATTTATTTATTTTTGATATTTCTATGGTTGACGAAGAAAGTTGAAGAGGATGTATAATTTAGATTTTTTTTTTATGTGAGTTGAAAGAGATGTATAATTTGAATTTTTTCTTTTTATTTTTCTATCTTTCTATTTTATTTTGCTCATTAAACTCTTCTTTATATGGATGTAATATTAAAGCAAAAGACTTTATCTTTTTTATTTGATATTATTTGAAAGATATGAAAAATAAATTTTATTATTATTGTCGTATTGAACATATAAAAAAACAATTCACTATATTTTGATAAAACAAAAAATCCAAAATTTAATAATATAAATTTAAATTATCAAATAAAAATATAAAATATAACAAAAAAATTAAATAAAAAATACTATATTACAAATAGGATTAGGCTGAAGACGGGAATCCCCGTTTCAAAATGGAGATAGATCGAGAACGGGGACGAAGATGACGATCTATGACCCGTACCCAGCCCGTTGCCAACTCTGTATCATACTCAACAAATTAAAAAAAAAAAAGTAAACCGTGTATGACATGTGCCATAGACAACAAATTAAAATTAGAGTGTGAAATGTGTGGAAATAGAACTTTACTATGGTGTGAGAGCATTTGATATGGATCACGTATAAGACAAGTGTTCAAATAGTTATTCCAATTACTTGTCCCATAAATGCTTTTACAAATGTACATATTCTCGCATAACTTGTACTTGAATTTCAATTTTCCATCCGAAAATGCATCAGGGACATTTTCATGAAATCTCCCACACTTTGAATGTTTCTTATTTTGCATTTTTCAGCCTTTTTTGACTCATCTATCGCACATTCTTCTTTCAATTCAGTTAATTCACCTCACGTCCATTTAAAAAACTTCTGATATTAAGAGTTTAATTAGTCTCCATCAAATTTAATCTATATTTATCACTAACATTATATAAAAGAAACAAATAGTTATAGAGATGAAAACTTGGGAGGAGAATAAGTTCATGCAATCCATATTTTGATCAAAATTCCAAAATCATAAATAAACGTAAACTTAAAAAATATAATTACCCAAGTATTACATATGCTATTGATAATCTTAATGTTAGAACAATTTTTATTTTTGTAGATTTGAGAAATTTAATTAATCTCTTTAAAAAATATTATCATCACTTACTTTTTACAAGAAGTCAGCTACCCCTTTTCTTTTGAAACATTTGAATCTTATATATTCAAAAAATTATAGCACTTGTTTCTGGGACCTTGGACATTATGTACCTAGTACATAGAAGAATTATATTATCCAGGGGATTGTAAGTCTCCAACGCTGGCTCTAGGCGAGAGATCAAAGCGGTTCCATTATACATGTGAAAAAATTGCTTGATTGAGTTTACAATTTGAAAAGCTGTTGAAATGTCCAAACAATAAGATACTTTATCCAAGATTATAACCTCTTCTGGTCCAACCAGTATTTCGCCTACAATTTAATTATTTAAAAAAACTGATATGCTTGAATACAAATTGGTAATATATTTAGATGGATTATTTGCAATACCAATGAAATAGTGAGGTTTAGGAATTACCTATTGTAACAACCTTTGTTATACTCAAAATATATTTCTTTAACATATGACACCAATTGGTAGAGTTGGACACGGTCCTATTTGATTTTCTATTCTCCAAATCTGTACTAGATAAAAAAAAAAAAGAGTTCTTGTATTTATAGCATTGGACTAGATGGAAAGATAAATGAGAATCGAATAGAGTCAGTTATCTCAGTTTGGTGCGATTCTAATATGATTTTATATTTTAGATATTGTAAAAATTAATTTTAATTTTATTATTTTTTATTTGTCTCTAATTGAATGTGAATAATTGTATCATAATTAAAAATTTTAACAAATTAAAATGTGTCACTTGTGCCTTTTTTAATTTAAAATTTAAACATTTAATCTAATTTTTAGATCGGTTTGATTTTTCGAAACTAATACCAAAATGAACTGATTATTATTTGGTTCTTTTAATAAAAACCAAACGAAATTTTTAAAAAAATTGAAGACCAAGTCGTATCGGATCGGTCAGTTCATTTATTTTTTTAATACTAGCTTTTTTAGTCCAACTCTATCTATTATGATATTTGTTGGATTTAATGTTCTAACACTAATCTCTTTTATATAAATTGTTGATTATTTATATAAGTTTATATATTTTTGAGATCATTCATTGTCATTTATATGATATTTTGGCATGTCTTTTGTTCATTAGTAATTTGAATTTATTCATATTGATGAACATAATTAAAAAAGACCCGTAAATATTTATTATAGTGAACATGATAATAAAGAGTTGTTACATTGAGACAAGTTCACTATATAATATATTTTTAAAAAGATTTTATTCATAGGTTTACTGACATGAGTCAGTTAATAAATCAGATAGACTGACGCATGTGATGTATTTTGATAGATTTAGGTACATGTGATGTATTTTGATAGATTTATATGGTTTATCTCAATGAACCACATGCTTGGAGAAGCTTGTACAAAAATGTGAGTGAGTGCTTATTGGAGAATGAATTCACTAAATTGATTCACCAAAAACTTCTAATGAACATTTCATAAAACCGTCAATCGAAAGTCTTTTCGAGTTGAATAGACATATGCGGTCTTTTGACTTGAGATGCCACAATGATTTTGTGTGTGATCCTCTATTCTTAAACGCCATACATGTTAGAAGTCTTTCATGGTCTAGCCTATGGATGGTTGTAAGAAATAGACTGACACACATGAAGGTTGGTGTATATTCAATAGAGGATTTGTCACTCCATGTGATTAAAGCAAATATCCTATGATCTTTAGAATCATATTATATTCAATCTCTGATTAGAGTAGTCAGTAAAAATAGGTTTATAATATTTAAGATAAAATTAGAAAAGAATTTCTCAATATTATCTACCTAGTGTGAATCTGAATATAATGTTAAGTGCAATTTAGACATAACAATATAATCTATGTCTACATACTCAACTAAGATATTGGATGACGGAAAGACTATACATATGCGGTAACTCAATTTATATGGTTTACAAAAATTCATGTCATTTGGGATTGCTGTGATATGCAGATAGATGTTACTTATGGACTTATAGAAAAGTTTTATATGACAAACACACGTGAACCTAACGAGTCATACAATATGAAGTGTGAATATTAAAGTCTTAAGTAATATTAATCAAGAGTTGATTAAACATAATTGGTGTAAGGGAATGAATAAAAAAGGTCATGGTCAAATGATTAGTTTTCTGTGAGAAATTTGAATTTGAGTACAAGGTATCGATATATGGAGCTAAAAGTATCGATACATGTCCAAATGTATCAATACATTAAGGATGCAGGTCGATACCTACTGAACGAATCGATCCCTATGAAGAAAAGTATTGATACTTTGCAAGTTAGAGACTTAGGAAAAAATTACAAATCGACCAGATCGATAAATATGGAGAAAGTATTGATATATTTTAAAACAAAGAGTTCAAAAATAATTATGAGATGGACCATATCAATACCTTCCTCAACGGTAATGATACATGGCAAGTCAGAGAGTTGAAAAATATTTATAAGGCGAACTAAATCGATACCTTTATTAAAGGTATTGATACATAAAAGTAAATATATCGATACATTCTGTGGAAGAAAATTTCATAATCTAATTTTTATGAATAGATCAATACCCAATCCAAAATAGTCGATACTCAACCTAAAACTACCGATACATTATGTAGAAGATATTTCCAGAATTGAATTTTAATCAATGTATCGATACCCAAGCTAAAAGGTATCAATGCATTAGGCTAATTTGGGTGAAAATTCGATGGGTAATTTTGAAATTTATGAGAATTATTAAGGAAACTTTAATCTTTTTGCCTATTTCTATAAATACTCAAGAGGGAAATTCGACCTCAGTGTTTCTTCATTTGTCTCTCTTCCTCTATTTCTCTAAAAATACACTTTTTTCTCTTTTTGATTTCTTCACAGACCTCTTCAAAATCCCTACGATTTCTTGCAAATTTTAGCTATTAAAGGATTATTCATTCTTCTCTTTACAATTTGGTACCAATATTGGCATAAAAACAGCAAAAAAAGACAATGAAGAAACTATAGTTTCGAAGAGGAATTGAGGTTTTTCAATTGAAATGTTGATTTGAGGTTTTTAAGGATTTCTATAAGTTCCAAGTAAGCTTATTAACCTGTTATAGGAGTAATTTTGAGAATTTGAACATATTAGAAACTTAGGGTTTACTGTTTATTTGAGATTTACCTTAATTTCGCGTAAAAAAAAATATAGATTTGTGTTGATTTATGATAATTGGAAGTATATGATTATATACATATTGAATATCATTTGGAATATGTATTTTCGTTTTAGACAGAAATGCGAATTTGGAATATTTATGGCCATGAAATTTCGTTCTTGAAAATTAGATAAATGACCTCGTTAGTTAAGCCTCGTGATGTGATATGTGTCAACTAAGAAATTCTAGACACGTTTTCTACAAACCTCATATTTAATACATTGTGTTTAATTATTTGAAATTGTAGAATTCATTATATTATGCATGTGTGGTATTAGACATTAAGAACCCGGGAAAATGACTTAATGGGCCGAAGACCCAGAGTGAGAGTGATTACCCTCTTCTTATTATGAATAAATTTATGTATATATGAATATGTAAATATATGTGTGATATTGTTTGTGTGTTAAACAAGTAATTTTATTGATAAATTGAAATTTGAAATGAATCTGTTATAAATGCTTTGCATGATATTGAGATGTTTTGTTTATATAGTTTGCTGTTATAAATTTATGATAAATATACTTGCTGAAATGGTCGGGAAGGCTTGATTTGTTTTTATGATTTGAAATCATTGATTAAAATTAATTTATTTTTATGCATGTATATTGGTGATCAGACTGGTAAGGCCAGATATTGTTGTATGACTAGTGGGTCAGTTTATTGACTGTATATAAAAGAAGGTAGCCTGTGGACGGACTTATTGAGAAATCGCATAGGTGACTAGAGCCGTAGTGGGACTAGTATAGGGGGAAAGACTATGGTAAGCCCACTTTGTATCATGCATGTATGTGCGGATATAAATGCCCTATGAAAAGTTCTGACGGTTTGATAGAGATATCTTGGACTTGATAGATTATGAGGATATTCACTTGTCACCAAGTGACTAATCAGGGCCATCGTTAGTGAGACAAACAATTATATTTTATAAAATACATGCTTTACAGAAAATAACTGATTTTACAAAGCATAAGAAATAGTTTTATGTTTTATAAGAATGCATTGCATATGGTTTTATGCATGAAAGATTCACTGATGGTTTTTAACGTTGTCTCAGCTAATGTAACGGTCAAAAAGGTATAGCAAGCCTGGATAATTTGTTTAAAAACTGTAGGCAGATCAATGAACTGTATTTTGTTTATCTATTTTAAATGAACATGTCTATATATATGTTTATGAGTATATATTGAAGAGATCCCAATATCTGAATTTTCGAAATACGTGTGCATATATGTTATATGTATGTACTTTATTTACTTATTGAGTATAGTCGTATACTCATTTCTCACAATTATAGCTTTCAAGTTAGGCATGTTAGTTTTTATCGGGTTAGTGGTAGCGGTAGAGAGCCTACAACGCTTCGGGTAGGTTTTTTTTTCCTTGATTCATATATGTAGTTTATCCCATTGGATAAATATAATTGGATTTTGTAATACAGTTGTAAACTAAACGTTTATGTAAATATTTATTATTTTGTTTAATTCGAATGGAAATGATTTCTATATTGATATTTTATTATTTGATTGTGTTGTGGATGAATTGATCATGAATGATCAATTCTTTGATGATGATCTCATGGATGAGATTTTCTATTTGCAAACTGTTTTTAGGCTTTGAAAATTGACATGAAAATCTTACTGACTTTCTTAATATATTATAGGTGTATAAGGTGTATTATGAGGGTTTGTGGCGATTGTCACCAGTATACTCTAAATTTGGGGCCTGACAGTATTACCTTCGTTACGAACCTATAGTAGGTAAGGCTTGACCTATACACCAACAATATCAACCTAGACTTCCATCCCTAGAATTTGTAAATTTGTGAGAAAAATTAATAGACCTATAAAATTATAATGTTGTTTCTAAAAATGACAAATAATTTAGAGTGATCCATTATGGTAATACCTTTAGAATATAATTTGTGATCAAGTTGGCTAAGAATTTCAATTACCATGATTATAATTCCATGCCTTTTAAGATTTATTCCAATCAAATTCTATTTCTAACATGAATCAAAATTAAAAAAAAATAAAATAAAATAATTCTAGCAAATGATTCAACATGACAAAAATTGAATGTGAAAGTTAATAACATTAAAGAAACAATTGACTAAAGAAAAACTTTAGAACCAAAAACCCAATTTTTTTTTTTTTAACAAATTCTAACTTCTCTTACATTTATAAAGACATCAATAACAAGATAGAGTTCAATATATGCTACTCTCTTCTTTCTCACCTCTACCACTTCAACTTCTTTTAGTAATCTACTGTGATTATCAATCTAAATCCCAATCTCATGTACAATAAAAGTTTAAGAGAATATGACAAATTCAATCAACAACAACACAAGTAGTTTGAGATAATCAACAATAACACAAGCATTTGAGATAATCAATAATAACCCAAATAGTTTGAGATGATAATGATATCCATTACGACAACCTTCTAGAATGATTTTGTTGGGTATATTTAATTAAAAGCCTTGAAATTTTTTAGTAAAATCATAACTATAAACATATAACAAAATATAATAAATAAAGATTGAAGAAATATGTAGCAATTTAAAATAATAGAGTAAGACATATATAGCTTGAACATAAAAGAGGTGCGCTAATAAGCAATGTCATAAAGCTAAAGACTTATTCAATCGTGTTCGGAGTGACGATTCTAGGAGTAGCAATTGGGCTGGGCAGGGCCAGACCGAACTTGACAAAGCTCGAGACCGGCTCGGTAATGAACCCATAAGGCCCAAGCCCGCAAAAGCACAATCTAAATGGGATCTGGGCTTGGCCAAGCTTTTCATAGGCCCAGATTTTTTTTCAAATTTTTTAATTGTTTTTAAAATAAAATAAAATCTTCCTAAACATATTAAATTTTAAAATTTTTACAATCTATTTAAAATAAAAAACAAAAATACTATTAAAATACATTAAAAATTCTAACAATTAACAACATTATTTATATTAAATTATTAACATACAATACAACTATAAAAATTTAAATACATATTAAAAATCCAAGTATCTAATATATATTTTCAATTAACTAGAATTATAAAAATACAAGAGTATAGTCATAAAACTAAATGTAAACAATACAAAACACAAAAATTTATTTATTTTTTTCAAAAATTACACCACCTAAAAATAAATTTTAAAAAATATAAATAAATAAATTAATTTCAATTTGGGCTGGGTCACATCCGAGTATCTATAATCATACCTGGATCAAGGCACGGAATAGTATGAGCTTGGAAATTAAAACCCAAGCCCGATTTATTTTACCTGGGCAAGGCAGGGCCAGGCCCAGGTAATTTTGCCATCCCTAGACGATTCTCTCTTGCTTTAAAATACTATTAATTGCTAGTAGCCACTATCTTAGATGAGCTAAATAAAAAAAAATATTACGTCTCCATTGTTGCAGTTGCTCAAAAATACAATATTAAAATATAAATTGTAATAATATATGCATAAAACATTTATCTCCTACTTTTTCTTTTTCTTAACAAATGAAAGTAACCATTTTTATATAGTAGTAGGATAGTCCAAGGCACTAAATAAAATATTAAAACCAATTAAAATATTTGTAACTTATATTATATTTAGACCATATAAGTGATAGAATTAATGTTGTATACAAAGCTTTATAATAATGATTATAAATTTCATAACATCTAAATAATTATAAGAACCAATAAAAATGTAATTTATGAAAATAATTAAGATAATAAAACATTTTTTCCAATATGTCCATCATTTAAATAAAATCTAAAATACCTCATTTTAATTAGTTTTTTATGTGGTGTTTGAGCATTTTTAAATAGGTTTTCAAGGCAAACAATAAGGTGTGATGAGCTTCAAGAGAATAAATAGTATAATGAGCAAGACAATCGCATTTCCTATCAAATGTTTATAAATATTTTATTATATTTGAATATTGTATAATTTGAAATAAATAGATAGTTTATTATATTGTATTTTATTATGTTACAATATACTACTTTATTAATGTTTTCATAACATACCAAAAAATTTTGTTTTCCAATCTAATAACTAAGTTTTATATTAATATATTATAAACCTTGTTCTTTGAACATATAGTTAAAATAGTTATTGTATGACTTTCATTTTCGTACATGCTTTGTTTATGGTTAGTTGATACGTTATCAAGGCTTAGTTGAACTTAAATTAGTTTCATGGTATGAGATTGAGTGTATTAAGTAATATGAGTTTAGCATAAATTAGGTTCTTATATGTCGCCCTACACCTACGGTGGTTTCACTAGCCGGTTAGTGAGCGGGGGTCAAAGGGCAGCGTCCTTACAGGAATTGAGGGTGAAACCCCTAAAGGTAAATAGAATTGGTTTTACAGAATAATAAATTCAGCTTAAAATTTTTGAGTTCTTGGGGTCGGTCGACTAAGTGAAGAGAAAACACAAATATTGAATGTTGGTAGCTTCGGATTCATGAACATATGGAACGGATCAACTAACATAATGGTATTTGAGAAAACATGGAACCAGTCGATTGAATGTAAGAACCGATAGACCGGCAAGATGAAATCTGGGTAAATTTTGGTGGGCAATTTCCAAAATTTCAAAAATAATTAACGGCATTTTGGTCTTTTTGCCTATTTATATATACCTATGAGGGGATTCAACTCCTACTATTTTTTATTCTTCTCTCTCTAAAAACATCTTTTCTCTTTCTTTCTCTAAAGACACATTTCTCTCTCTCTCTCTCTCTCCCTCTCTCTCTCTCTTTACCTCTCAAATATCTTCAAATCCTTTTTTTTTCTTTCAAATTTCTGTTGTTAAGTGATTACCCATAATTTTCTCTTCAATTTAGTACCATTTTTGGACTAGAGTAGTGTAATACCCTAAAATTTAAATTAAGGGCATTTTAATCATTTTACACACCAAGGGTAATTTGGTCATTTTATAAATT
>JAXCLQ010000006.1:11296577-11327447 GCA_035584115.1 Cedrela odorata | reverse complement strand
TCAATGTAGTTGTAAAATCTCAATGTATTTGTAAAATCTTAACGTAAGTTTCGAGACTTTAACTTGAAAATTAATGCACAGATGGCAATGGATTAAAAATGCATATCTCTAAAGATGTTTAAGTTTCAATTAAACTCAACTTGACCCAACCTAATACTAAACTGGATATCTAGCTCTAAAGCAATGATACAAGATACTCCATTTTTCTCTGACACAAGCATGTGAAAAAAAGGAGGCATTGTGAAGAAACTTCTAATTTATATATTCTACAATGCTAAACTGGAAAGCGACAACCCTATTCCTCAAAGCAACAGAAAGAGATGGTGCTACTTGAGAGTAAAAACACAAGAGAAAAACATAATCACAACTCAATTGAAGAAAAGGTGAAACAGTTGAAAATAAGAACAAATCATTTTTTTATTGATAAGAAAGAACAAAATAGCACATCATATTGGAAAATATCACGTGAGTTGTACTAAAGAGGTAGATATATAATAGGAGATTGTCCTAGAATCAGAAAACTCACGTGAAATGTTCAGAGAATCCTTCAGCAGACCGCTTCGAAGATGGAAAGAACTCCAGGAGATTGTCCTCCATTTTACCACGCTTCAGAATCGAAATTAAATCATCAAGGCTATTATCAACCAGATACTCCTTAAAGAAGTCTGTTACGAATGAAAGAACTAGCCCTTTTGCAACGAGATTATCCTTAAGCAGTGGCTGAAACACAGTCTCTGGCGGAAGCCCAGAGAGCTTCTGGGAGAAAGCAAGTGCTGTGAAAATTGCGAGTTTCCTCCTTTCATTCTCCTCAAAAAGCTCCAATGACTGCATGAATCTTCGCGTAACATTTTCAAGATTCTTTATGAGAAATGGCCTACGCCTCAAAATTTTTTGTATGTAGATTACAGAGGGTAAAATGGCTTCGCGTTTAGGCTCACAGTCTATTATAGAGTAAACGTGGCGCTCCCCCTCATCAGGTTTTGTTGTTCCAGGTTGAGTGCGGCCTCCTGTGAAAACAACCTGCATTGCAGTAACAAAATATTAAAATAAAGAACCTAAAATAAGCAATAGATTTGAACTACTAATAGATTTAAATAACATTACATGCGCATCCAACCTCAAGCATAAATATGTCAGGGAAACAGTGCTTTCATTATATCCTTTTCTTTAGTTGTATCTCCCATGAACCAAACAACTCTATTAAGCAAACATGGCAAAAATGAGCATGTTTATCATTAGAAAATAACAAGAAATGAATGCAAAATTCACAAGAAGGCACCGGTGGAATCCAAGAAAAGATCAATAGAGATGGTTCACATGCAACAGAAACCTCTGGAAGCTCTGTAAGAAATTAATTTTATGCAAGTGGTGGGTATGAAAAGAGGAAAGTATAGACCAGGAATTATGACAACAGGGAATAAAAAGGTTATAATGTTGGTTTTTAAACATTAAAGGTGCAAATGCATATTTGATACAGTAAATTGAATAGCCCCTTGATTGCAACCATAACCAAGCTAAGTAAATATAAAAATAAAGAAACTTAATCATGAATCTTAAACAAATCAATCACATCCTCAAACCACAACCCATGACCATAATTAATTATGAATCTTAAACAAGTCAATTGCATTCTCAAAGCACAAACCATAACCATAAGTGATCAAAGTATGCCATTGTAAAATGGAGACTTCTCAAGAATCTGGTTCTAAATAGCAAAAGCTAGCTGTTCTTAATATCATGCTAACCATCCCAGCAATTTTCTTTCTAGCAGAAGTATTTAATTTTCATATTTCTATGACCACAAAAATTCTTGCCTCAAAGAAGGTGTCACCATATCTTGAGAAGTTAAGGTCAGACGATTCAATGCTCTTGGCAACAAGTTCCTACACGTAACAAAAATACAATTACATTTAGGTTTGCAAAACCAAAATAATGCAGTTTAAGGGAATGTAAATTCAGGAAAACATTACCAGATCACCAGCATTATCCAGATATATCTGGACCACTGCATCCGCAAAAGCTGCAGGGTCCAGCGGCGCTGCAATATTCCGTTTGCGGGGCTTAATCCGCGTTCCACTGTACATTAATATAAATAAAAAAGATTATGGAAAATTCCAAAGCCTGAACAATAAATAACAAAAATCTGTTCAGTAATCAGATTCTCCACAACTGCCCAAAACTAGGGATGATAATTTTACCTGCAAATCCACAAATATGCTAATACACGATTCTAATGATACAGATTTGATACGCTTTTTAGTGAGTTTGGGACGGGTTAGGAAATACAAAATAAAAACCGCAGTGAGTTTAGGACAAATAAGAATACGAATAAATATTCGCAGGTACCCGTATATATTTAATTTTTTAAAAATATATATATTTAAGAAATTATCAAAACGACTTCATTAACTTATATATCATTATTCACTATTGTAAGAATCATGTTAGATCAGAACTAGCTATAATTAAGAAAAATGAAAATGTGAACTTTATAATTATTATTTTGGATTTATGAGTTTATAAACTTTTATTTTGATTTTATGATATTTTATATATTAATTTGTAAAATAATTATATATTTTTTTATAAAATTATTACGATCGATTTTATTTTATGTTGAATGTACTAAATATTTTATGCGAGTGATCTATTTTATTTTAAATTAATGTCAAAAATTTATGGTTTTAATTAGATAATTTATAAGTTTAAACTTAATATTTAATAATAGTACAAGTGTACAATTATAATTGAAAATATAAAAATTCACTAAAAATCTGCAAATATGGTAAATGTTAAATAGCCGTGCAAGTTTAATAATAAAATGTCAAACCCACAACAGGTTTGGTACTAGTTTAGTATTTGAATTGTTTTTAGTGGATATGGATGCAGGGTATCCGTCTCAGCTATCCCTACCCAAAACTTAGTCAAGGTAAAGCAATAAACATAGAAAATAATTATAAGACATTTAAAAATAAATAAAGAAACTTACCCAAGAGTGGGTTTCTCCTTCGAGCTGCTGGACAAAGGGAAAAAAACATAAAAGCTAATCAGTGACTAATCAACAAAAACCAAAAATTATATAATAAAAAAATAGCATTTAATTAACGATCTAAACCAAATCCCTCTAAGCGAGATTCGAACCCCGATCTCTTACCGATGTTATATACGCTTTTTACATATAACAAAAATTCAAATTGGATATCTATCCGACTCAAAATTATATACCAATTTCATAAATTAAAATCATTTAAATCAAATAACGATAAAAAAAAAAGAACAATAAGTATTCCTCTCGATTTATAAGAGAAACCCTAATAAGAACATCAGATCAAATCGCCTTAATTCAAAACAAATTTTGTTTAAAAAAAACCCTGAAAGCAAATTAATCTTTGAAGTTATACGATCATAAAAATATATCCTTTCAAGTCAAAAACACCCAAAAAAATTTTGATCTTCCATGGCCATGAACAAAAGATTTTTTTTTTTTAAATCTTCCATAAGTCACAAATACACACAGATCTGGAATTATCAACAACAACAATATCAAGAACAACAACATACGTAAACCAACCAAAGATTCTGGTCTTCACGTAACACAATCATCGAAATTTATCCGTACACACCAGTACCGATACTGTTCGATACCATAGAATGAACCAAGAAAAAAGAGAAAGGAGTATACCTCATAAACCAAGACGAAGAAGGATAAAAAAGAGAGGAGAGTCTCTCTCTGCAATTGAGAGCGCTTTGGGAAATTAAAGAAAGAGAATGAACGAGAGAAAGAATAAGGAAAGTTGTAATGGCGTTGGGTTTAGACATATATTATTTATAATTTTCCTTTTTAAAAATTTAATAAATTACTTAAAATAAAATATATAAAAAATAACTTGAAAGACTTTTGCCTTACGTGCGGTTCTTCGGCATACAGATTGTGAGCCTATCCAATAATGAGCAGGGTTACTAACAATTGGTACCCTCAAATATGTAATTATTGTCATTACGAGTTAAAAATTTTATACCAATTGGGACCCTAGAACATATTTTATTGTCATTTTATCACATTTTTTCATTATATCAGTTACATATCTGCATTTTTAATGACAATTTTATTCCTGTGCACTTGCATATTCACTTTTTGACGCATTTTATAAAATAGATTTTACATGTAATTCATGAATAACATAATTATCCCTATACTATTTAAAACTTCTAAATCTAGCCTTCAAACTTAAGATTTTAGAAATTATCGAATTAAAAGCTAAATTAAAATTTGAAGTTTATAATAAATTTAATAAATCTCAAATTCATTTCAACATTCTACCACGTGCATGTTCAAATGCAGAAAATACGGTTTATGTAAAAGTAATCATTTTGCCCCTAAGCCTAGAAAGTGGTTTTACAATTTTACCCCCTTAATAGAATTTTGCCTTCAAAATTCTACGAACCTAACCATCAAAGAGGTGAGGATATTGTCTGTGCACAATGTTCTCTGATTCCCATGTCATTTCCTCTACATTGCTACTATGCCACGGAATTTTGACCATGGGAATCACTTTGCTTCTAAGGATTCTCTCTTGACGATTTAGGATCGCTATTGATTGGACTTCATATTTAAGATCCTCCCTAAGTTCTACCGGTGGTACCCCCAATACATGCGAAGGGTTTGGTACATATTTTTGTAGCATCAATACATGAAATATGTCGTGAATCCTTTCTAATTCAGGAGGCAGTTCTAATCGATAATCTATGGTGCCAATTCTTTCAATAATCCTTAAAAGGCCAATATACCGAAGATGCAGCTTGCCTTTACTGCAAAATCGAATTACACCCTTCTATGGTAAAACTTTCAAACCTACCACATCTCTAACCTTGAACTTTAAATCTCTCCTTCGATTATTTGCATATGATTTTTGTTGATCTTGTGTTGTTTTAAGCCACTTGCGAATAATCTTGACTTTCTCAATAGTAGTTTCAATCAATTTAATATTTTCAAGTTTTCCCTAGCTTACTTCATCCCAACATAGTGGATGTCCTACACTTCCTCCCATATAATGCCTCATAAGGTGTCATGCCAATATTAGCTTGATAACTGTTATTATACGCAAATTCAATCAACGGTACATGTATATCCCAAGTGTTGGCTCAGGTGGTACACCCAAGAGGAGAGTGAATTGAGTTTTAATAAAAAAAATTAAGAACTTTAATTTACCTAACTATGCTTTTATTCAAGTAATGAAATATAGATGTATACCACAATTAACTCAATAAATTATGAATGCTTGAAATGTAAAAGAGAAAAGTGTAAGATAGCAAACTCAAAATTTATAGTGGTTCAGCAAATATTGTTTACATCCACTCTCTCAGATTTTCAACACACGGAGTTTTACTAGTCTTCTTATTTAATCCTGGTCAAATGTAACCCAATACAACTCCTTCTAAATAGTGAAGGGCAACCAAACAACTTGCTTTAAATCGAGTGAAATGTAACCCAAAAATAACTTACTTTTACCGGGTGAAGTGTAATTCAATACAACTCTTTCTTTGAACAGGTAAAGTGTAACCCAAAATAAAAAATAATAACAAAAATTATTTAGAAGAAATATCATCTTTATAGGATTTATTTACGAGTATAGCTCACAAAAATTTTCACTCAAGAAAAAAAATATGCAATATCAAGCTCACTTTGTATTTTTCAAAGATAAATCACTTGTTGAATATTGATCTTCAAATCTTGCTCAGATTTTCTTGAATCACTTTCTCACTTTTTGAATATTTCACATCACATTTTGATCTTTATCAAGAAAACTCTTTTTTATAATAATGAAGATCTTCAATGGATACTTTGAAAAATCTTGAATGAAGAACTAGCCATTATGTTTGAAAAATGTTACCATTATGCTTGAAATCGACGTCATGCATCGATCTCTTTCGACTCTGGTATCGATCCATTCATTTAAATTTGAATTTCGATTTTTCTTTGACACCAAGTATCAATTCCTTTGTTTTCATGTACCGATCTAGGAGAGTTCATAAATAATTTTGAAGTCTCTAACTTGTAAAGTATCGATCTCTTTTATAAAGATATTGATCTGGTCGAACTTGTGATTTCTTGTGAAGTTTTGGACTTGACTTGCATCGATTTGTTCTTGTGAATATATCGATCTGGGCCAAGTTGTAAATATTTTTGAACTTTTTGACCTTAAAAATATAGATCTATTCCTTCATATGTATTGATCTGGTTGACTTGATAATTTTTTTCGAAGTCTCTAACTTTGAAAGTATCGATCTTTTCTTCATATATATCGATCTGGTCGATTTGATAATTTTATTCAAAGTCTTAGACTTAGCATGTATCGATATTTTGAACTCTGAGTATTGATCTCTGTTAAATGTATTGATTTGCATCCTATAAGTATCAATCCGCTTGAATATGTGTCGATCTCTTTAACTATATGTATCGATACTGTAGGCTCAGACACAGATTTCTTAAAGAAAATTATTTAGTTTTCCTTGTAAACATAATCATATACAATTTTCTTACAACTTAACATATTCAAACAAATTTATATCAATCTAACATACATTTGACAAGTGAAATTGACATCATTATCCAAAGATATACAATTTTGGTCATCATCGAAAATACAAAGGCATTCAATATCAATCACAATTTTCATCAATCCCTCTCCTTTTAGATGATGAGAAAAACATCAAGATTTGTGTCAATTTCAGTTTAACTCCCCCTTAAAGGTTTAATTATACTCCCCCTAAATGAACTAGATTAAAACTCAATTTTTGTGCTTCCATTTAGACTTTTTAATCATTCTCCCATTAAGGTTAATTATGAGTTCTCCCCTTTCATTCATTAAATCAATTTCTCCCTTTAAGGTTAATTAAATCAGTATTATTTCCTCTTTTTTGTCAATTGAATTTAAATCAAGCTTAGTATTTATCTCCCTTTTTATTGTCAGCAATCAAAGAAGGTAAGCAAAATATCAAATTTGTAATCAATCACTAATGGAAGTAAAATAAACAAGAACACTGAATTATATTAATTTCTAATTGTTTAATATAAGGCATTCACAAAAATACTAACAAAAATACAAAGCCCCAAGCATAAAAAATATCATAAACACATCTTATGTAACATTCCACAAACTTGAGGTGTTATCGGCAGGTGATAAGTCTACCCTATCATCCTAAACCTTATACAACCTGCTATATATGCAATCTCAATCAGACGCATATCAAGTATATATATATATATATATCAGGGCATCATAATGCCACTGTTAATACATATATACACATACACAATCCCAAATAACACCATGTATCACAAAATAACACTGACTGTACACTTGTCAGTTTATATACATGTTATCTCAACAACATGTGCTACATAATATACAAAATACAAAGTAATACAACTGATCTCTATGTGAGATGGACCCGACACAGTGGTGACTGCGACTGATGACCTCTCCTCTACATCGTGCCTCCGAGCTGCTATATCTACTTACTAAACTATCAAATCCTGCAAAACTAAAAAAAGAGGAAGGTGAATCCTACTTAACTCAGTGAGTGGATGTACATACTATATCCTATCCTATATTCGTATTTACATTCATAACTTAACATTAAGTACCTGTTCTCATGAGATATCAGAATTCATATAACAATCCATACATGTGAAGAAGCATTTCGCATAGTTATATACATCAAATGTTAAACATCATTTCACAACATGCTGGTGTTCAAGGGTGTTACATATTGTCATCCTCTCAAATACTAAATGAATATCAGTTATTAGAGGCATTATGTATCACCGTCTCCCCAATACATAGAAATAACCTGCAGGTACCCTTAAGGCGTTACGTTCCACCATTCCCCAAGTCAAAATTTAATTACTAAGGGCGTTTTGTATTGCCGTCCCCCTGTCACAACTCAATCATCATGGGCATTACGTACCGCCGTCCTTCTGTGCCAAATTTAACCACAATACACAAACAATTCACAAGATACAATATCTTAACCTTTCGTTTCATATCATCACATAATATACACACACACACACACACATATAGGTAATAATCAACGTTTGCAGCCATCATCATGTTCAAACACATAATAACCTTATTCTTTCTGACATCATTTAACACATAACAAATCGTATGTAATCAAATTCTTTTGTCAATCAAATTCAAGTATAACTTCAGTATTGATCCCCCATACGTACTTGCATCTATGTCCTATGCGTAGAGATGAATAAGTTATAATTTCTCACTACTACTTATCATCATATTTCACAATCATTTTAGATTCATCTCAAACGCAATTCAGTATGATTTAGACTATTTGTACATCATACATGATTTCAATACTCATTTTAGGTGCAAACATGCATACATATACTAATAAACACCTACTTACCTTAGTAATTGCGGTGTACTTACACAACCGCGGTGTCTGCGAATGGTCGGCCTGACGATCTATAACACATATATTACTGTGATAAATTCATTTTTTAGAACTAAATAGATACGTAAATATGCTATGCATGAAATTTACTCTTTCCATTTCGGTCACCCACACAATGCATTCTGCACATCGATGAATTCCAACATCACAGTGTGTTACACAAGTAAGGTATTTCATTTTAAATTTCTTAGGACATATTCTACTACATGTCTAGTTTCTACTACTTTTTGCGGATCCATATTCTAAGTCTGAATGCTCAAGTTATAACCGTTTTTCGCTACCTTGCTCAGTGTAGTCAGCTATAAATTATCAACAGGACGGCTCGATTCTAATAATAAATTGTACTACCTCACTCAACGTCTTAATCTAATTTTTTACTATGTCGTACCCCTATGTGTTTAGTTTTCGTGATATTTTACAATTTGTCAATCTGAGGTCTAGAACTCCCAGAATCCCCATTTTACTAAACATTGTGCAGAAATTTATACGGATAACGCTTATGCGTTTCACTCGCTCTCTCACTCACTCAACACTCTGTTAATGTGCGCTACCCCAATTATGTCTTACAACACTCCTATATAATAATTCTATCAACTCAAATCATCATTCACTTGAGCACACAACTACGACCTACCGATGTCGCAAGTTTGTGTTCTGATATTTCGGTAATACTATGCCATTTACATCAACACTTCACAAACCTATCAGCACCATTTTGCACACCAAATATTCACAATACAACCACAATTCTACACAGCCATATACTGCCACACATTTCAGTTTATGCATCATTTCAACCATCATAATTTTGTATATAAAGTTTTCACAATTCTATGCATAAACAACAATCACTTTTGCACAGTCACATATTATCAATTTAGCATAATTTACTTACCTTAACTACTGAAAATGACTTTCTCTTTATTGTTTTGGCTTTCCTTTTCTTAACCAAAACTGTTTCTCCCCCTTTCTCTCTTTTTTTCGATCAACCTTTACCTCATTTTCCCAAATATCCAGCTAATTTCCCCATTTTCCACTTGTTACTAATCAGCTCCTTCATTTTCTGCCTTGTTACCAACCAGCTCCTCCATTTCCTCCTTCTTTGCTTCGGTTAACCATCTTCTCTCACCATTCGGCAAGCCACTTCTTTTTTCCTTTAAATTTCTAGCCAATTAACAATCTTTTCTCTTCTAATTTTAGCCAACCTTCACTGTCCACTCATAAATTTTGCTTCATCTCAGCTTTGCTCCCTTTCTCCTTGCTTCAGTTAGCCAAAATTCCACTTTCATTCAACCAATTTCTTCAACTCAACTTCTCCCATGGCTAAACCTCCTTTCCCCTCTCTTAATTAGTTTTAATTTGACAAGTCTTCCCCATGCAAGTGAAACTCCTCTCGGTTCTCCCTTGAAACCCTTGCTTCTCTTTCAATTTTTCTTCTTTTGCTAAGTCAAACCGTAAGCCAAAATGAAACAAATGGAAAAAATGGGTTTTTAAAGCCATTGAGATATATTTATGTATATGTGTATATACGGTAATGGGCTATTGTATGTTTCTTTTTATTTGTTTTATTTTGGCCATGCTTTCTTATTTGATTTAAGCCTACATAATGTCTTTATAAGTGTATATTAATTTGCTACTTGTAATGTTATAAACTTATACTATTTATGATAAACTTGTATTCTCCTTTAAAATAAAGTTTTAACTTTTTATTTTCATGGGCCCCCAATTATATCATTACTCACATATAATTTTATTTTATTTATTGTTATTATTACATGAAATGCAAATATAACATCCTAAAACTAGTCCGTACTATTGCTATATCTATCTAGGTGAATGAGACAAGATGCGCTCAGTTGTGAAGTGTATGGCGACTGATAGCAAAGAGGTGGCGATCATGGTCCGTGAGAGGTAACTATTAGTCTGAGATAATAAGTCAGGGTCGATTCGAGTGACAGGCTCTCCATGAACTTGCAAGTCTTTTTTGGGAACTTGAATCCTACCTATCAAGCTGAAAAATAGCCTCCTCGCCATGCTCAAGTCACTCTTCCATATAATGGATTTGATTCATAATAGTAATCTTAAGACTACTGACCCAATTAACTACATCGGAGATGGCGGCCCGAACCTCCTCCAAAATAGCCGTTGATGTTGAAATAGTCGGTGTAAATGCTGGAGTTAGGGCCAGGGCACGACCTCTGCTGGTGGCTTATCATCCTGCGCTTGAGGGAGTGTAGGTTCGTTTACTAGCTTATTTTTAGGCTCTGTTTAGCCTCTGTTTAGCGCCAAGTGCATTTACTTTGCCTGGAGCACCCATTCACCGTTTATGTTATACTCATAGTGCATATGGCGTAATGTGGTCTCCGAAAGGGTTGTTGTTACCGAAGGCTCAATGAAGTTTACCTCTACATATATCCTAGCCGATCCGATGAGGATAATACTTGATATGACTTACCTATAGTGTAAGCGGCTTGCCCTCATAGTCGTCTTTCTGATTATGGCATTGAGCATCCATACTATCAAGTCTGGTCATCTTCCTTCCATGATACACCTCATCCACCACATATCCTCGAACCGTTCTAATCATGCATTTAGGTTGTAGGACATGATGAGATGCAAAATCCGCTTAAAAAAGCCAAGATGTACTAGCTTATTGTACACCTCCGTCATGTTAGGGTCCTTGAGTAACACTTTGCAAGCCTCTAAAGCTTGAAAGTGTCCCCGATGGGTATGTAACTTGTCCAACTAATACGCAAGTCACCTTGGACAATACATTGGCATCTACTTCAAACTCACGTCTTCTAACTGAGCTAGTGAATTCAGTTATCTCATTCTCCCTTAATGAGGGTCCTTCACAACCACATTTGCATAAAACATTTTGACTAGCATGTCAAAGCATGTTCCTTTAAACTTCATAAACTAATTCCAACCAAACTCCTCAAACTGTTGAAGGTAGGGAAAATTAATTAATGCTAAAAAGTCAAAATCTATTACCCATCTAGGAGCAACCTTCCGGTGAAAATATTGGGTACAAAATCACTCCTAAGCCTCTCAGTTGGGAAAGTCTAGATTTGAAATGAATGGTTCCGTAGTTTGTTGCTTTTTCCTTTAACGAGGATATTCTGGATTTTTTGTAGGAGGCATTATCGAGTTTGTTTGAAAGATTGGAGATGATTGAGAGATTTTGAAAGAGTTTAGAGGGAGAAATCTTTTATGAGTGTAAACTTTTCAGTTTTTTAATTTTTAAAACGTAAAATCACATAAAAGTATCAATACATTTAGAGATGTATTGATCCGTTTCCAGATATGTAAAAAATATATTGATTTGTCTTTATGGGATATCGATACTTTTGCTCAAAGATATCAGTACGTTTTTAGATCTATCAATACCTCTCTCACGATGACACTTGTCATTCCTGCATTTAATTTTGGTGGCAATTTTAGAAATTTTTGAACTTTTCAAGTGACATATGGACAGCGCATTAATTATGCATTTATTGCATTTGTTTTACACTATGGTATCGATCCTACTGCGAAAATGTATCGATACTTTCAAGAATTAATTTCCAGTACCGATTCTAAATCAAAATCATTAAAGGTATTGATATATTCTTAAGAGCATATTGATCCTTTGTAAAGGTATTGATACTTGCAAAATAAGTTATCGATCCGAATATGTCCAGAATTAAAAACGTACACAATAAAAAGCACAAATAGATTCAACCAGATATCAATAAATTTTCATTATTCCTAATTCATTTCTAATGGAACAAAATCATTCTCGATCAAAAGGTTTTGTAAAGATATTAGCTAACTGATCATTTATGCTGACATATTCTAGATAAATCTCTCATTTACTAAAATGATCTTTAATGAAATGATGACGAATCTCTATATGTTTTGTTTTAGAATGATGCATTAGATTTTTAGTTAGGTTAATAGCACTGATGTTGTCACACAGGATAGGAATCTTATTAATATCCATATCATAATATTGTAATTGGTGCTTAATATATAAAAGTTGAACACAACAACTACCTACTGATATATATTCTGCTTCAATAGTTAACAATGCAACTGTGCTTTGTTTCTTACTAAACCAAAATACTAGTGCATTTCTTAGAAAATAGCAAGTGCCACTTGTGCTTTTTCTATCTATTTTACAACACCAATAATCAGCATCTGAATATCCTTTTAAGTCAAACTTATCATTCTTTGGATAAAACAATCATAAGTTAAGTGTAGTTCTTACGTATCTAAGGGTTTTTTTTACTACGACTAAGTGTGATTCTTTGGGATTGGATTGAAATCTTGCATAAACACAAACACTATAAAGTATATCAGGTTTAGAAGCAACCAAATACAGTAAAGAATTTATATAGTTTGGATCGACATTCTTTTTTATTTCGTCCTTGTCTAAGAAAGTAGATGAAGCCATAGGAGTGTGTATTGATTTTCTTTCTATTAGCTCAACCTTTCTCAATAACTCTTTGATGTATTTTGATTAAGAGATAAATTTTAGCATTTGTTTGTTTTATCTAAAGTCCTAAAAAGAAATTTAAATCTCCTATCACTTATTTCAAATTCACTTTTCATAAAATTTGAAAATTCAGTACATAAAGATTCATTTGTGCTTCCAAAGATGATGTTATCAATATAAATTTGAACTAATAAAATATCATTATTTTTTATTTTGATAAAAAGTATAGTATTAATACTTCCCTTTATAAAATTATGCTTGAGCAAAAATTCATTAAGTTTTTTATACCAAGTTCTAAGAGCTTGTTTCAAACCATAAAGTGTCTTAGTGAGTTTGTAGACATGATTTGAAAATTTATAATTTTCAAAATCGGAAGTTTATTTTACATAAACTTCTTCATTTACAAAACCATTTAGAAATGCATTTTTGAAATTCATTTGATAGAGTTTGAAATTCATAAAACATGCAAAGACTAATAGCATTCTAATGGCTTCTAATCTAACTACAGGTGCATAGGTTTCATCATAATCTATTAAGATAATATCATGTTAGTAATTTAAATAGGAAAGTGTTGATGTCATAATATATGAATATATGTTTTCGATGATGACTAAATTTATTATAATGTCGAAACAATTTATGATAATAAAATAGATTTAGATTTGTTGAGAATCAAGAAAACTGTGTGTGAATATACTTATGATAAATCTAAACAAATTTTCTATAAGAAGTGTGAATCAAGTGTAACAAGATCGATATTTGGAGCTAAGGGATCAATACATGAAATAAATAGATCGATACAAGTAGAGAAGATCGATACCCTTACCAATTGAGTCGATATACTTAAAGAAGATCAATACTTAGAAGAACAACAAATCTATATCTTGCAAATCAATAGCCTCAGATAAAATCACCAAGTCAAACAAATCAATACCTAAGCAAAGTAAATCAATACATTTAGAGAAGATCGATACTCACAATTTCAAAGAGTTACAAAATATTTAAAAAGCATACTATATATCATAGTTATCTTGTGGGTGAAATGCTATACTTTGAGAATGAGTTCATTGAATTGACTCATGACAAAAATGTTCAAATGGTAATTGTACTTTACTGTCAATTGGACATTCTTCATATTAGTAGTGCAAGTGATCCTTAGACTTGAGAATATTATAGTTATCTTGTGAGTGAAATGTTATACTTTGAGAATGAGTTCATTACAGAATGAGTTTACTGAATTGACTCATGACAAAAATGTTCAAATGGTAATTGTACTTTACTGTCAATTGGACATTCTTCATATCATTAGTGCAAGTAATCCTTAGACTTGAGAATATTATAATTATCTTGTAGGTGAAATACTATACTTTGATACTAACTTAGGGTGGACCATAAGGTTCATTATGGATAGTTATTGGTTATGGTATGACACTAATAAAGATAGGTGAATATTCAATAAATGATCCATCATCCTTAATACATTGTAGGAGTATGTTCTATGTGAATAATAGAGATATGACTCAAGAAATCCTTGGTCAAGGTACAGTGTGTGATTAAGAAAGAGTTCTCAATGTCGTTACACTAAATAAGTAATAATCTCAAGATTCATTATACATAGTATTAAATATGGAGGTTTTGAAAGTTAACCATGATCTTGATTCAATCAGAGCAAGAATGACGGAATGATTGAATTGTAAGGTAACTGATTACGAAAAGGTTCATGTTGAAGCTTGCTACTGCATTATAATTCGGGTGGTCATGATACATTACTAGATGTCAATCTTAGTTTGTAGACATTTTTAATTAATCATAAGATGATTTATTAAATATTAATTAAGTGAAATAAAGAATTTTAATTCATTTTATAAACTATGAGATAATTTACCTAACATTAAATGAATTAAAAAGTTTAATTCCAAATTTTATGTACGTTTACTATTAACGTTATAGTGAACCTATTGAGTCACACCCAAATTGATAAGGAACTTGATGATATTATGTTAGTAATTTAAATGTGAAATTGATGATATCATAATATGCAATTGTATATTTTTTATGATGACCAAGTTTACTATAATGTTGAATTAATTTATGATAATAAAATGGATTTAAACTTGTTGAGAATCAAGAAAATTTTGTGTGAATGTGCTTGTGGTCAATCTTAATAATTTTTTTGTGAAAAGTGCCTTTAAACTTTAACAAGATCGATACTTAAAGACAAATGATTGATATTTCTAATAAACGGATCGATACACTTAAAGATGATTGATACATAGAAATAAAGAGATCGATATCTGCAAAGACAGAAGCCTTAGGTGAAATCACCAAGCCAAACGGATCGATACTCGAAGGAAGCAGATTGATATGTTTAGAAAGGATTGATACTCAGAGTGTAGAAGATCGATACTTGGCATTCCAAAGAGTTGAAAATTATTTACAAAGTAGACCAGATCGATACCCAAGCTTAAGAGATCGATACGTTGCAATTCCAGAGAGTTAAAAATTATTATCAAAGCAGACCAGATCGATACCCAAGCTTAAGAGATAGATACATAGCAATTTTAGAGAGTTAGAAATTATTGTCATAGCAGACTAGATCGATACCTAAGCTTAAGAGATCTATACATTGCAATTTTAGAGAGTCAAAAATTATTTATGAAGTGAACCAAATCAATACATAAAAGAGAATGGATCGATACTCGGTATGGAAGGCCAACTTATATTCAAATTTTGGCTCATCGGATCGATACATTACAATAAGGGATCAATACTTTCTAGTATTTTAAAGCTTAACGGTAACTTCTATAGCATTTATGAAGAATATTTAATGCACTTAGTCAAGCCGTTGGACATAAAGGACTTCACAAGAAGAATAAATATAAATAGAAGAAGTTAAGAAAATGAGAATAACAAAGTACATTCTTAAGCATTAATGTTTATTGATTTGCAATTTTAACGTAAACAATTTTTTTCTCTCTCTATTGTAATTCGTTCAATCAATCTTTCTTGTGAGAGAAAATCATTTATATGAGCTTATTAATATATCAGCTATATTGTGAGAGTTCCAAAACAGAATTACATTTCTGAATTAAGAGAGTTTATCTTCACTCGAAATAAAACGAAGATTGTACTAGGTTTTCCCTTCACCCGAAAAAGAAGTTGTAAAGTTGCCCTTCACCTCAGAAAGAGTTGTTTTTTTATTTCACTTGACTCGTAAAATAAGAAGATAGTCGAACCTTAGCGGTAAGCTAAAACCGAGAGAGTAGACATAGGCAGACATTGTCGAACCATTATAAATCCAATATTCTGTATTTCTCTCTCTACCTTTTTACTTAGTACACTACATTACATTTATATTAAGCTTAAACTTTTTATATAACCCAATTCACCCCCTTCTTGGATATAGCTATCTGGGACAACAGAATTACTTGAGAATTATTCCAAGTATTGGAATACTTAATTATAAAATATTTCATACAAAAGTATTATAGTAAATTCCACAAAATGATTTTAGGTAAATTCTATAAGATAGTGTTATGGTAATACCATAATAATTAATTAATAAAGTGCTTATTTATTAATTATTAAAGAATTAAATGTATGGAATATTCCATACAAGGGTATTCAAGTAAATTTTATAAAATAATTTTATGGTAAATACTATAAAAGGATATTATTAATAATTTAATGTATAGATAATTATAAGAAAATTGGCCAATGACATGTTAGCACATGAATAATTATTGGCCATGTAATGGAAAAGTGGAAATGAATGGCTTAAATTAATTCCATGTGATAAAAATGTAAAATATATATATATATATATATATATTTTATTATTTTCAAAAGTTGAAAATGAATATATTTTACATCTGTGGTTGTGTGATTCAATTTGGAATTGAATCAAATTGGGCATTTTATCTTCATTTGGTCGAGAAAGGAAGAAAGCAAAGGGTTTGCCAATTTCCACTTCAATTCTAACTTCCAAGCTCGAGTAAGTTTAAATTAAGGATGGACAAACATAGAGAGAGTTCTCCTTAGCACTTCTTAAACTTCAAAAGTTAATTTTTGTGACAAATTCAAAGAACATATAAGTTGTTAACTTTGAGCTTCATAAAATTTTATATCTATAATCATTCAAACTTAATTTTTGACGCTACTGCTGCCTTAGGAAACACTTACAGTGGTATCAGAGTAATAGATTGCTAGTTAAATTCATTTATGGATATATATATATATATATATGAAGTGTTCATGAATATTGATCATGTTTGTGTTGAGATGAAGTTGGTTTGGTGGTTTGATTGGTGTATGAATATATAAGAGTGTTTTGCCACATGTTTTCGCTTTAATGGAGTGCATTGTATGGCCGATTCCAGAATTGTAAACTATTTCAAAGCTGAAATTGAAATGATGCATGATAAAATAGAAGCTAATTGTGTAGAAATTTTGGGCAAAACATTAAAATTGATTCTACAACAATTGAATATAAAATTGAGTCCTTGATTGAGTATTTAATTGTTAAATACTTAATTGAGTGAATGTTTAGCGATATTTATACATTTTTGAATACGTGATAATTTATTCAAGTGTTGGATACATTATGAAAATGTTTTCCGAATACGTAATAATGTATTCAAGTGTTGAATACGTTATGGAATAAACTAATAATTTCTTAAAGTGTTTAATTGTTGAATACTTTACAGAAAAATGAAATAATGGTTATTTCATTAAATTGTTGTTTATATTTTGACTTAAATGTCATGTTAAAAATATACAAAATAGAAAATTGATTATTATAGAGCTTGGAAAACATGATTAAATGTCGAACCCTTGGTTGATTAAAATTAATACATGTGATGTATGTTAAAATTGATGAGAATATTTAAAATAAAATCCCCCTCATTGTTAAAATATTAAGTTGTAAATGTAAGACATTAAGAATGACTTACATGGCATTCTGCCATTTATGTGCCAATTGAATTTATTTACTGAAAGCTAGTTCGTTGTGTCACACAAGGCTTGCACTTTATTTAGATGTCATGGGTTGGCACATTAAATATGTGATGTTGGGAATTAAGTGTAATTATCTGGCTTTGTTGTGTCACACAAGAGTTAAACAATAAAACTAAATTCACAAAGAAATGGTAGGTATAACTTAATTAGAAAAACATGATTTGTTATGTCACACAAGGTCATATTTGTTCTAAAGGCTGAATTAAATTGAAAATTGCGTGAGTTGCAATTGGTAAGAGTTATCTATCTAATTAAAAAACATGTGATTTATTGTGTCACACAAGGTCACGTTGTTTATGTTAATTGGGATCCAAATAGCCACTAGAAAATAAATGTTTTTATTTATTTCTCTGTTTGCATAAAAGAGTGTTATGCATTTTGATTAAATTAGTAGAAGGTTATTCTTATTAAAGTCCAATTCATAATGTATTCATTATTACTAATGTTTGCTATACTTTGTTGTGTTATAATGTAGATCATAATGGTTGCTTTAACTAGTCCGCTTAAATTCATACTTAATACAAATATGCTTACCGGTTCTAATTTCTCGGATTAGTTACGTAATTTGAGAATAGTTCTCACTTGTGAGCATATTGCCTATGTTCTTGAGGAAAAGATGCCCACAAGTGTTACAAATGATTCATTTGAGGAAGAGAAAAAAGTTTTTAAAAAATGGAAGGAGGATAAGGCAATAGCAAAGTGTTATATGTTAGCCGGTATAAGCAATGAGTTGCAAAGGCAACCTTAGAAAATGGATGCGAGATCTATTTTGTTTCATCTTCAAGAGTTTTTTGGGAAGCAAAGCCGTACCGCCATATATGAAATATCTAAGGCTCTTTTTGGGTCTAGGATGACTCAAGGCAGTTCGACAAATAATCATGTGCTTAAGATAATCAGCTATATTAAACACCTCGCGAATTTGGGTTTCATAATGGATAATGATTTATCCATTGATCTTATTCTTCAATCTCTTCCTCAAACATTTTCTAATTTCATCATGAAATTCAATATGAATAAGATTGAGTGTACTTGGCCAAACTTTTAAATATGTTAAAAACGGTTGAAGCGCAAATCTTATCGAACAATAGTGAAGTTATGATGGTTAAATGTGGTTCTTTTTCTACCTTTGAGAAAGATAAAGCTAAATCAGTTAGTAAGAAGAAGTCACTTAAAGGCAGAATTAAAGAGAAAAAGCTCAAAGGCACTTACTTCCATTATGACAATTATAGACATTGGAAGAGAAATTGCAATGAGTATCTTGCAATAAAGGCAAAGGGGAAACATTGTGATGCTTCAGGAGTTATGTTTGTTATTGAAATAAATTTGTCACAAAAGAATAGTTCTTTGTGGGTATTAGATACCAGATGTACATCTCATATATGTAATGATGTGCAGATCTTGACATAAAAGACAACTTGGAAGCAATAAAGTCGACCCACATGTGGGTAATGGTATAAGAGATGCGGCATTAACCGTAGGCATCGCTCAAGTTTAGCTTTCTTTGAGCAAGGCTTTGATTTTGCAGGATTGTTTATATGCACCTAACATGGTTAAAAATATTGTATCCATTTCTAAATTGGATGTAGTAGGTTTTGAATTGTGTATTATAAATAATGGTTGTACTATATTACTGAATAAATAGTTATTTGGTAATGGTATATTACAAATTGGTTTGTGCATACTTGATATAGCAAATACGGTCTTACATATTGAACATATTGGTAAAAGAAAACAAGATAGTCTAAATATAACATATCTATGACATTGTTGACTTGGTTATATTAATGAAAAAAGATTGCACAAGTTAATTCAAAATAGTTATTTGGATTCAAATGATTTTGAATTATATAATACTTGTGAATTTTAAATTAAGGGTAAAATGACCAAAGTACATTTTGTTGGGCATAAGAAAAGAGCATTAGATGTTCTAGGTTTAGTTAAATTATGAGTTTTTAAATTATCTTAAAGCTCATGGGATTGTGTCTCAATGGACTCCTCCCGCTACACTACATCTTAATGGTATATCAGAAAGGAGAAATCATACACTATTAGATATGGTACGTTCCATGATAAGTTTTGTCAATCTTCCAATATCTTTTTGGGGTCATGCTCTAAAAACAGTAAATTACCTGTTGAATAGAGTTCCAACAAAATCAGTATTACAGACTTCATATGAGATATGAAAGAATAAAAAACCTGACTTTAAGTATGTTAAAGTTTGAGGTTGTTCAACTTTTGTGAAAAAGCTCAATCTAGACAAACTTGATTCAAGAAGTATCAAGTGTAATTTTTGAAATATCCAAGAGAGTTTATTGAATATCAGTTCTATCATGATGAAGAGTAAAGAGTGTTTGTCTCCAAACATGTTATATTATTAGAAAAAGAGTTTTTAATTAAAGAATAAAGTAAACAAAAGATAGAATTTAAGTAAATTTTCGAACCACAACCTACTATTGTGTTTGGAGGAACTTATTCAAGAAAAAGTAAACACACAAATTTGTAGGTTGACAAGAATTTCAAGACCACCTGAAAGATATGTATGACATATTGATCAAGGTGGATATGAAATTTTTCTTACGTCAAATGAAGATCCTAAAATTTACAAAGAAGCGATAGCTAGTATTGATTCTAAAACGTAGCTTGATTCTATGCAAAAAAAACTACCGTCAAATATGTCACAGGAGAGGTAAAGACCCATAAAGAAGGTTGGTTACAAAAAACTATCGTCAAAGACAAGAAGTTGACTTTGATGAAACTTTTTCACCAGTAGCTATGCTTAAATCCATTCGGATTATTTTGGCAATAGTTGTATACTATAACTATGATATATGATAAATGGATGTTAAAACAACTTTCCTTAATGGAAACCTAAAAGAGGATGTGTACATGACACAACCTGAAGGTTTTGTATCCATTGAAAAGCCTCATAAAGTATGCAAGCTACAAAGATCCATTTATAGACTTAAACAAGTCTCTCGCTCTTAGAACATCCATTTTGATGAGACAATCAAATCGTTTGATTTTATCAAAAACTCAGATGATTCTATGTTTATAAGAAGGTTAGTGGAAGCAATATTACATTCCTAATATTATATATGGATGAAATATTATTAATTGGGAAAGGTATTAAGATGCTATAATTAGTAAAGATTTGGTTGTTTAAAATTTCTTGATGGAATATTTGGGTGAAGCATCCTATATTTTGGGGATAAAGATCTATAGAGATAGATCAAATAGGATGTTAGGCTTATTCTAATCAACATACGTAGATAAAGTGCTAAAAATGTTTAGCATGGAAAAATCCAAAAAATGAAATATGTTGATGAGTCATGGAGTTTACCTCTCCAAAGAAATGTCTTTTAAGACTAAAGAGAAGAGAATACGAATGAGTAGAATTCCATATGCTTCAGCTATAGAATCTATCATGTATATTATGTTATGTACGATGCTTGAAGTAACATATGCTCTATGTGTTACAAGCAGATGTCAAGCTGATCTAGGTGAGGGTTACTAAATTGCAGTTAAGAACATCTTTAAGTACTTAAGAATGACTAAAGAAATAGTTCTTAAATATGGAGGAAATAACTTGAAACTTGAAAGTTATACTGATTCGAGTTTTTAGTCCGATAAAGATGACAACAAATCTACTTCCGGATATGTGTATGTCTTGAATGGTGGAGCAGTAAGTTGAAAAAGTTCAAAACAGAAAGTTATTGTTGATTCCACTACTAAAGTGAAATACATTTCAACTTCAAAAGCGGCAAAGAAGGGTGTTTGGATAAAAAAGTTCATTATTGAACTTGGTGCCATTGTTGATCATGTTTCACTATATTGTAATAACAATGGACCTATAGTGCAAGCGAAGGAACCGAAGTCTCATCAGAAATCCAAACATATCTTACGAAGATTTCGTCTCATCTGTGAGATTTTTGCAAGAGGTGACCTCTAAATTGCTAGAGTATCTACTTATGAAAATATAGTTGATCCGCTCACCAAAGTTTTATCACAGAAGATGCACGAAAAACATTTTGAAAAAATGGGTCTTATACATAAATGTGATTGGCTTTGAGTGGAAGTAAGAGATTGTAAAAGTTATGCTCTATAAGTCAATCACAAATTATTGTGATGGGTATTATCTCTTGTAAATCTTTACTTTTAATAATGAAATGAATATTTTATGGTAATTTCCTTCATTATTAATTTACATTTTTATATGTATAATGATGAAGTCCATAGAATATTTGCAATATATATTTAATTATGATAAGATCATATTTATGAGATAGTTATATTAGATACATCATTCTTAAACATTTCCAGTCATAGGAATGTAAAGTGAGGTTTTTATAGTACTGGATAGACTGGTACACAGCATGCATATTTGTTGAAAATGTGTTTGTTCTTGTAGACCACTTGTGTGACAACACTAAGGCAAGTGTGTAGATGCTTATTAGAGAACGAATTTATTGAATTGACTCATGACAAAAATTTCCAAATGATAATTGTACTTTAATGTCAATTGAACATTCTTTGTATTAGCAGTGCAAGCGATCCTTAGACTTGAAAATACCATAATTATCTTGTGGGTAAAATGTTATACTTTAATACTAACTCAAGGTAAACCATAAGGTTCATTACGAATAGTTATTGAGTATGGTACGACATTCATAGAGATAAGTGAATATCAATAAATGATTCGTCACCCTTGGTATATTGTGGGAGTATGCTCTATGTGAATGATAGAGATATAACTTAAGAAATCTTTGTCTTAGGTGCAGTGTGTAATTGAGAAGGAGTTCTCAATGTCGGTACACTAAATGAGTAATAATCTTAAGATCCATTATACATAATATAGGATATAGAAGTTTTGAAAGTTAACCATGATCTTGATCCAATCAGAGCAAGTATAACAGAATAATTGAATTACACGAACACTGATTACAGAAAGGTTCATGTTGAAGCTTGCTACTTCGTTATAATTCAAGTGGCCATGATACATTACTAAATGTCAATCTTGGTCTGTAAACATATTTAATTAATCATGAGATGATTTATTAAATATTAAGCGAATTAAAGAATTTTAATCTATTTTATAAATTATAAGATGATTTACCTAACATCAAATGTATTAAATAGTTTAATTCAAAATTTAATATATGTCTACTACTGACTTTATAGTGAACCTATTGAGTCACATCTAAATTGATAAAGAACTTACTTGAGAAGTATTTCAAGTGTTGGTGTAACACCTGCAATTTTAAAATTTTGTAACTGTAGCATATACAGTATTTAAGAAATTTAATCGAATAATTTAATGTTATTTGGTTAAATTAAAATTTCATATAATTTAGAATTTTTAGGTGAATTTAAAATTTTATTTAGGCACAAAATTAATTTCATAAAGTTGGGTTATGAGTGGATTTGGACAAAGAAAATAGTGCTTAGATTAATTTTGGACTTAATTGTAAAGATTCTGAAATATTAAAAGTTATTTTATAATTTTTTAAAGGGATTAAAATAGAAGTTTTTTTAAATTTTAGGTTATTTGTATAATTTTGAAAAGAATAGGAATCTCTATGAAATTTTGCTTACCAAAACATATAACATTTGGCATTTCCTTTTTTTCTTTCCCAAATCTTTTGGCTTCTTCTTTCTTATAAAAAAAAAAAAATAGAAGCTTGGCCTCTCACCCCTCTCACTATTAATTTTGAGTAAAATACTTCATATTCAAACTATTTTTCTTCTAATTTCAATTACCGGTAAGTAACGCATTAGAAGTTTGAATTTTGGATTTTGAGTATGAATTGAAATGTAAGTTACTGTTCATTCGAAAAATTAACACTTTATTTTACGTAAGAAACGTGAAAATTGTGTTGAATTCGAGTAGAAAATGTAATATTATATTGAATTTACACTAATTGAAGTGTTTGTGGGAAGAAATTAAGATGTTTTGTTCTCGGGTGAACAGTATTTTTCAAAGTGCTACAGTGTTTTTGAATGTGCTACAGTAACTTTAATCTGAACAATAACTGTAATCTGCACAGTAAATCCGATATGAACAGTATCTAACTATAGTACTCTAACATAAACAGTTTTTGCTACAATAAATCCGGCATAAACAGTTTTTACTACAGTTTTTATATCAAAGTCGTATTTGTTTGCTTAAACGAAAATGTATAAATTTGGGATAGTCAAAAATGAGATTTAGAATAAATTAACCATAAAAATTCTTTATTGAAAATATAAAAAATGACATTAGCTAGTTAAACTTAGTTAAATGTATTACAGTAAGGAATTTAGTCATATTTTTCACGAAAATTGCATTTAGTGCTATTAAATTGATTATTTAAATAGTAAAATTCATAAGTTATCTATGTGTGGTATTAGGTTACGATGATCCAAGAGAATGATTGAGTAGGTGAAAAGGTTGTTAGTGGGAGTGGTTACTCTCCCTTTGTAGTAAGTAAATCGTGCATGTATTTTTAATACTTTTAAAATAATATGATATCTAAGCATGTGTTTGAAAATAATTTGAAAATTAAAGATTTTGAATGTTTTATATGTTGATATCAAATTTATGAAATGATTGTTGAAAATGATGTTGATGTGTGAATGTTTATAAATGAAAATGATTTTATGGCTTTAGTTGTTAGTTAATATTTATTTTGATTTGGCCAGGTCTCGTGTCAAAAATGGGATTTTCGAGCTATTCAGAATTCTGTTTAACGTGCTATACACATTTCTGTTATGTTCGAAATGGAAAGAATGTCCGCTTTAAGCGGAGTACGTGATCACATTTTGAATCCAGATCACCATGGGTGCAGGTGACACTAACTGACTGAACCATTCTGAAAATGTTTGTACTATGAATTCGTTTCTGTGTAATTGAAAAGTTTAAAAATTCATTGATCCGTTTGAGCAAATATGATTGCTTTGAAAGAGAAATAAATATGTTATGTATCATATCGACATGTAAAAAACTTGCATGATTTACTTACTGAGATTATATCTCACCCTTTATTGTAAAAATTTAATTTTTCAGAGAATAGTACGTAGAAGTGACAAAGAACACTTGTAAGATTAGTTAAGTATAGATGAAAATCTTGGTTATATGTGTAATTAACAGAATAATTTAAATTTAAGAACTAATTATATAGATAACTCTTTATACGTATAAGGAATTTAGAAATTGTAGACATTTAATAATTATGTAATAGTAATACTCTTTGTATGAAATGATGTAGCATTATGTAATAATGATTGATTGAATAAGTATAAGAATGAAGTGTTACAGTTGGACCACTTAATTATAAAATATTCAGTATAAAGACATTATAATAAATTCTATAAAATGGTTATATGGTAAATTCTATAAGAGAGTGTTATGGTAATACCATAATAATTAATTAACGAAGTGTTTATTTATTAATTATTAAAGAATTAAATGTATGGAATATTCAATACAATGACATTATAATAAATTCTATAAAATTATTTTATGGTAAATATTATAAGAAGGTATTATAGTAATACCATAATAATTAATTAAATAAAGCGTTTATTTATTAATTATTAATAATTTAATATATGAAAATTAGTCAATAACATGCTAGCACATGGATAAGTATTGGCCATGAATGGAAAAGTGGAAATGAATGACTTAAAAATTGACCAATGACATATTATGGATAACTATTTTTCCTTTCAGCTACTCTATTTTACTGTAGAATTCTAAGTGCAAAAAAATTATGAGAATATTCATTCTTATCATAAAGATTTTCAAATTCTTTGTTTACAAACTCGCTACCTTGATCATTCCTAATCTTTACAGTCTTGTATCCAATTTTATTTTGGATTTTTATTTGAAAATTTTTTAAATGTTTCGAACATATTACTCTTATTTTCTAAGAAAAATACCTATGTAAATCTAGAATAATCATCAACATTACATATGTATAGAGTTTCCCTATTAAGGATGCAATCTTATTAGGTCCAAAAATATCCATAAGTAAAAGTTTTAGGCGTCTTATTGTAGAAACTAGGTTATTCTATTTAAATAAAGTTTTAATTTGTTTTTCTAATTGACAAGGACTACATACTTTATTTTTGATAAAGTTAAGATTACGAAAGTCTCCTAATAAGCTTTGTTTAGCTAATTTTTAATGAGATCCATACTACAATGTTCTAATCTTTTATATCATTTTCAAGAATCATCACATAGAACTTGTAAACAAATATCATTCAACTCGTTCAAGTTATTTAGTTCTATAATATACACATCACTATTTCTAGGTGCATAGAACAATTTGTTAGCATGCTCATCAAACGCTTCACAACCATTTTTAATAAATATAACTTTGTATCCATATCATACAATTGACTAATACTAAGCAAGTTATATTTCAAGCCTTCAACATATAGAATATCTTTAATTAAAATGGAGTTTATGCTAATAGTTTTAGTATCTTTCAGCTTACTTCAACTATTATCTTCAAAAATCAAATATTTTCTTTCCTCTTTCTTTAAGTGGAGAAATAACTTTTTGTTTCTTGTCATATGTCTTGAGCAACCACTGTTGATGAACTACTTTTTCTTGTACTTGTTGCTCTTTACATGAATTCCTTACAAAATAGACAAGTTTATTTTGGTACTCAAGTGACTTTGGGTTCGAAAAGATTAGTAAATCCTTTTGGAACCCACTTCAATTTTCCACGTGTATTCCCATTGGTTTTAGAGCCTTTGGGAGTCCATATCAATTTTGGTCCATTGTATGTGTGGTTCTCAAGGGCACGTGCATAACTATAATGTCCCTTTTGCGACAATAATGACATGTGATTAATGAATTTGTTTGTTGACTTAATTTAACAAAATATTTTGAATAAACCTTTTGTTTAACATTTTGTTTATAATCAATAAATGCTTTATCAAAAACAAATATATGATTAGATAATAATATATCCAAGGTTTCCCTTCCTTGGGTAAATTTTGCTACTAAACCATTTAAATCATTGACCTCGCTCTTAAGCAAATCATTTTCTTTAATCAAGATATCTGAGAATATACAAGATTCATGTTCTTTTACCTTTTGCTTAAGTTTATTATTTTCTTTAATAAGCAATGAGTTTTTCTTCCTTATTTCTTTATGTTTATTAAACAATGATTTAAAGTCATTTCTAAATTCATCATATAATTCAAACAGTTCTTTATATGACATGTATTGTTCACTATTACTATCTTCACTAGAATATGATTCATATGATGTACTATCAAGTTTAGAGCGTATCCTATCATCATCCTTTGTTATAAGACACAAGTTTGCGAATTCACTCTCGGATGATGAAAAGCTTGATTCTTCAATTGAGTCATCCCATGCTACTTTTATTACTTTCTTCTTGTTTTTTTTGTCTATCCTATATTTCACATTGCATTTTGGTCTTGTATAACCAGGCTTTTTGCATTCGTAGCAGATGATCTCCATTTCTCCTTCCTTATCCTTATCCCTTTTATATCGATCTTTTCAAAGTTTTTCCTTTCTTTATTCTTGATCGCTTTGGATTTTCCTTAAATATCTTTTCATTTGCTTTGCCTTGAACAAGAGGTTTTCTTCATCATTGGATTCAGCCTCACTTTCACTTTTGTTTTTCTACTCTTCAAGGCAATGTTCTTTCTTCCTTTGGCTTTATCTTCATCTTCATTTCTTTTTGCTTCCAGTTTTTACATCATTAGTAAATCAAGAAGTTTTTAGATTCTTGAATTGCAGTGACCTTCAAGTTTGTACATCATTAGTGAATTAAGTCTTTATCTTCATTTTCATTTCTTCTTGCTTTCCATGACTTGGGTAAACATCTCTAAATCTTTTGTACCAGGTCAATATTAGAATATGATTTACGTAATGATTTTAAGCCATTTGTGATGTCGGTAAATATAGTAAACATCTCATTAATGTTTTCATGTGGTTTCATTTTGAATAACTCAAAATTATGTACTAGCATATTTATTTTAGAGTCTTTAACTTTACTAATACATTTATATATGATCTCTAACATTTGTTAAATGGATTTTGCATTTTCACAACCAGATATTCTATTGAATTCAGATCTACTTAATCCACAGTAAAGTATATTCATTACTTTGACATTTAATGTGTAGAGATTTTTCTCTTCTAAAGTCCAATATCTCCTATGTTTTACTATATATGTTTTTTTAACTTCATCATCTATGATGGGTTGAGTATACTTTTCCTTTATAATACTCCATATTTCAAAATCAAGAGTGGACAAGTAATTGATAGCCTTCTTTTCTAGAAAGCATAGACATTACCATTAAAGAAGGGTGGTGTCACACCCTTCCATACATACTTTACACATAAGGCCATTATAAAATTTATGCATAATGCTACATTAATATTACATAACTCTTAAATAATTATAATTACCAAAAATCCATACGCATATAAAATTAACCACACTACAATTTCTCGTCTCCTAAACAACAATAATAATTACATGTAACCAAAAATTTCTTCAACGTATAACCCTCTTCCCATGCATCCTCTCTTCTTTCTACATGATATTCTCTAAAGATATACAATTTTGTTCATCATCGAAAATACAAAACATACAATATCAATCACAATTTTCATCAATCTCCTCATATGATATCTTTACCAAATACCTAGAAAATCCATCACACATACTTTCAACATGTCTTTCAAAGTCTATATTGTCCTTTTAGACTAGCCATTCATTTGAGGATGAAATACAAAACTGAATTTCAATGTCATTCCCATGGCCTTCTGTAGCCTAGGCAAAAAATGTGATGTAGAATAAGGATCACAATCAGACACAATGGTGACTAGTACTCCATGAAGTCTCACTATCTTTATTACGTACAATCTTGCTAACCGGTTCAAAGAATAGGTAATCCAAATTGGTATGAAGTGGGCTGATTTAGTAAGTTGATCAACAACCACCCAAATAACATCATGACCAACTTGTTTAGGGGGTAATCTCGTTACAAAGTCCATGGTAATGTGTTCACACTTTCACTTGGGTATGGGTAACGGTTGAAGGGTGCCATTTAGCAACATATTCAACCATATCTCTTTTCATCCAGAACACCAACAATTTCCCTTTATGGTTCTATATCTTTTTATATCATCCGGATATATAGCAAATGCAGAACAATGAGCTTCCTTCATCATTACAGTCCCATCCTAAGCAAAATTGTAATCAACAACATTATCATTCAAAATTCCTTAGCAAGCTTTAACTAGATCGCCATCTTGTATCTGTTCGTCCCTTATTTGATTAATCAATGTCGATCTCACAAAAAATAAAACACCCTAATTGGAATTTCACCTAAATTCCGACAGAGTATCCTTTATATATTTATCCCTTTCACCTTGTAAATAAACTTCAAATATACAACCCATGATTCCACAATATATATAACTCTATACATTAATATATAAGATTTAGGCATATTCCTCATGATTCATAATTATAAATTTCACACACACACACACACACACACACATATATATATATATACACTTATACATATCCAAAAGTTATAATAAGATATCACAAAATGGATCATAGGTCTCTAGACTGTGCAGAATAGATGTCCACCATGTCAAGTATCTTCAACCTTTGAAGTTGAGGAAGACGGTAACTTCTCGCTTAATTAATTATTTGAGAGGGAAAATTTTATTTAAAAAGAATGAAATTATACATCTCAATGAGTAGACATGTTTAAAAAAATATTTTAATAAAAATCATGATACAATGTAGTATTTTCAATAATCATATAAAGAAATTACCATATAGATGAAAAATATTTATCATAATAATAATAATAAAACATTAGTCATAGAATCAAGTAGAACAATTTCATAATAATCCATCCATGTACTATGTCTTAGGCTCCCCTTACTATCGTGTATAATTTCTATCCATGAATTAATAGTGGAAATCCATAGAAAAATGGTATACTAGTAGCCAGCCTCAAAGGCAAATAACTCCATAAACACGTCTCAAAGACATATGTATAGTATGATGCACCTCTAAAGGCTAATGTATTAGATAGGGACTCTAGAGATAGCTCCCGCCGAGAAGGCGTAACACGTAGCTCACAATCTAACAAATATAATAATGGACTCTAGAGGTGGCTCCCAACACGAAAGTGTAGCACGCAGCTCCCATACTTTAATCAATAGAATAAGGGACTTTAGAGGTGGCTCCCACCACAAAGGTGTAGCACGCAGCTTCCATATTCCAATCCGAACATAGTCTTACACACTAAGTTCGGCGGAGCTAAAATCATATGTTTCCATAAATAAATAAAAAAAACTCATCCATAAACATACTCTTGTAAATCACATATATGTAAACCATATAATAAATCACAAGAATTATTAACAAATCATATATTTGCTCAAAATATAATTGAGAATATCTTTATACTTGAAAATCATAAATCATGTTCATATCCATAAAATGCTTTCATCTTATAAATCAACATATAAATGTAAAGAATTAATTCAACGTTCATAAACATAATTAATTAAAATATGCCACGTAAATTGTCTGCTCACAGTGATCATCGAATTTTATTTTTCGCGATCCACGTCGTCTAGTCCCTCGCGCATTCAAGATATATCTACACGATCCATAGATATATATATATATATATATATTTCACAATTATTTCACATCATAAGATACATGCTCAAATGACTTAAAATGCCTAAATCCCTTCCATATTCCCATTTCATTTATTTTTCTTCCACAATTCATACTTTTCTCCTTTCATTTTTTTTCTTCTATTACTCAGTTCTTTTCTATTGCTTTTCATATATGCTCAAACATCATTAAATATCAGTAAATAAC